>OY979716.1:102199666-102610240 GCA_963855995.1 Muricea muricata | reverse complement strand
TGGTTTCATTAATTAGAATACAAAAAAGTTGAATATGACAAAACTTTATTTTTTTACAAATAAACTTTTCAAACATATCAGTAAAACATTAATAAGTACACTGCAAGCAGTAAAAAGTGCGATTAAAAACACTGGGAAACCATATATATATATATATTATAAAGAAGTTTAACGTTCAATAAATCTTCATTGAGTTGGGACCAGTACAAGTTGAAGATACGTTTTCAGTAAAATGAACCTAATGATCGATGAACAATGATAGCAGACGCGTGATGTTATCTGTCAATATTTTAGAAACTAAGCGTCTTACAAAATGGTTGTGATCGATAAGCCATAAAATAAATAAACTACCATATTGATCGTTTTTAAGTCCGAAAACGAGAACATTAATTTCTGCACTAACTATACCAACCAAATAAATTTAATATTCAAGACGCAGATTTGCCTTGCTTTAGTTTTGGCAGCCTACATTATGTGTTATTAGATATTTTACAAGAAAATATTTTTTCTACGAAACAGAAGCGAATTTTCAGGTCTGCCCATCTTATCACTGACTTTTATTTAGACCAAAAGTCATCTAATTGCTTTGCTGACTATATTATATAATTATAATAATCGTCAATTCTTATATTTCTACACTTAAGTGCACTTCGATTTTGAGATGATTAATACGATAATGTTGATATTGTTTTTTTTTGTATTCCCTTCGGTGACGCAAAGAAGAATAAGCCCCTTGATCGTGAAAAAAAGACCAAGATCTGATACATAAAGCTAAACATGCAGAAAGCAGTCGACATATTTTTTCAAAATAATAAAGATTATTGTATGTTAATTCTTACCAGAAATGTAGCTTGTTTCAGCAAAATCCAAAACAATTCACAGTTCACTTGGATTGGTCTAGCTTGTCGCTCTTGATCTTCAGTTATGGTAGGTCTATGCGAGGTCGCTCTTATTTAAAGGCATATCAAATACGTGGGATAATATCCTAGCACTTTCCCAGAGGAAATGTTTACCTGAAGTTCAAGTAGGTCATACCCTTCGTTTTCATCGTGTGGTATATTTTTGTGGGTTTTTTCTTCCATATTTGGTGTCATTACGCAGTGATATTAAACTAATAATTGAGCTGCAAAACAAGGCGTGAACAGCTTGCTGACATCAATTTCCAATCACGCATTATACCGTGCACGTACATTTTTGTTTGATATCGATATGTTTTGCGATATTTTGTTGTCCTTATCTCTACAAGGTGTGAGTCTATGTTTACAGCTTAAAATTTTTTTTTTGAAACCTCAATCCTTTTAAAGTGATGTTGGTGTTATCAATAGTCGTGTTCTTTTTTTAGAGTATTTTTAAGAGAATTCTTTAATTAAGCGAAATTTCCTGTTTAGTTCGTTTAATTTTCTGCAAAAGCGAAATATCCTTCTTGGTTTGGAGTTAATTACATAACAAGTTGAGCACTGCATATTTAGATTTCAAGTTCCGGTTCTCCATGTTGAAAAATTGGCTTGGAAACCGTTTAAGTCTCGTCAAATATGATCATCTGCTATACGATGGTCGCAAATCAATTGGATGGCTTGACGTAAATGATCAATTGCAGTAATATCCTTATGATATTGCTTTGGTGCCAAAAATGGCAACGTTCTCCAGTACCATAACCATGCATATCTGTTTGTTAATAGAAGAAGTAGGAAGTTGAAACGAAATAAAACGTTTAGCTCGTTTCTTCGGTTTAAAGCTCTTTTGCCTTTTCAGGCATGCTAGATAATAAGTTAAGTAATATACACCAACGAACTTAATGATATCTGTACGCGTACGTATACGTCGCTGCATTCAAAAAGAGTTCCTAGTATCATTTTCTAGCTTATTAACACTTCATTTGTGTCAGTACATTTAGATAGCTAATTGTATCATTATAGCAGTTAACGTTTGTTTTATGGTATAAAAACAAAGTTAACATAAATCTGTCGTAAGGTACGATAAGTACGACGTAGTACGCGCGTGTAGTACCACGTCGTATGTATACCTGCACGGCTGCTTAGGAGCCGGATTTTTAGCTATGCCAATTGCCGTCTATTTCACTGACTACAAGTCACTACTTAAATTATTGATGTTTTAATTTGTGCATGTGAGTTTTTTAGATTCGAATTTAAATTGCGCTCGATGAAAGCGTTTTTGTCAAAACGTTTTTGTTAAAAACGTTGAAAACCTTTAGAATAGTAAATACCTTTCACGTTTGTCGGTTTTCACATCGAAATAATTATGCAGTATTCAGGAAGTATCGCCAAACTGTTTCGTATAATGATCATAGCAACAGCTTCCACGGGTTTGTTGTGTGTTTTTTCTAACCGCGCCATAACCAAGCAACATATATTATTATACCTCAAAACCAAGTACAATGAAACAAAACGTCAAAGCAATCTAGGTACCATGTGTGAAAATGAAACTTTAGATGGCCAACAATATAATATATATATACTTGTCGGAACCCTCAGGTATGTTATGTTCAAATAACTTTCCCTAGGACTAGGTAAATATTCATTGTCGAAGCGTGCAGAAGCTTGTTCTTGCACTTGCCACAAACTTGTGATAGAAAGCATGATAAACAAAAACCACAAAACACTTGGTGGGTGACGCTATAAGATAAATCCTAGTGATTTGCCGACACTGCCTCAAACAAAATAAAACGAAATGTCAAACACATTAAATTTATAAAAAATTGTTTTTATATGATTGTTGGTTCCTAATCTCTTTTCAATTCTTATCTTACACAGGACAAGACTTATTAGCCTTAATATTTTTGTATAAAGGACAAGGATTTTTCTAATGGTTGAACAAAACGTCGGTAATGCCCTGCAGTGCATTGCAAAAGTAGTTCTTTCCAAATACGTCCTCTTACTTATTTAGCTTCAGCACGATTGCCAAAATAGCCTGAGAATTAGTCCGCACTACAGTTAATACGCACGGATGTGATGTTGAAAAAGCCAATATCATTCCACGCTGTTCCTACTTCCGCCGTAACATGTATAATTATGAATATTGTGTATGTATTTTGCGTAAGATCAAACACCAAGAAAATTCCTTGAGACGCTTTTTGTGTGTGATGATAGTTTGTTTTTATGTGACGTCACGGCTGCCATGTTAACTGGTGTCCAGAGGAAGGTTCTTGACAACAATCTGTTGTAAAATATGTATATGATTGTTCTTTAGGTGAAGTTGAGTGCTTGTGCAAGTAAAAATATGTGACAAATGAATGTCATCAATGTATAATCATCTTAAAACAATGCGATTGTGATGAGACTTGAAATTCTCATATAATGGACACATTTCTCACGAAACGGATATAATTAGCTTAACCGAAAGCTGATTGTAGACCACAAAATGGGATCGAAAAGGGCATTGTAACGTGTTCCTTTTACGCAAGGGTATTTTGTGGAACAAAACTATGCCGGTGCTGGTAAACAGTTATGGGTTATACGAGTTACGATTTAGGGGCCAGGAGTTATGGTCCTATGAGTTGTGTAGTTGATGTGTTGCTACCAGAAGGTTATTATAATATTTACTGGATATTATAATATTTGTTGCTAACGGTGAAATGAAAAGGAATCCGTGTCTATACACAGCAACAGACTAGCAGGGTGGAATTAGTGTGTTGCGCCGTTGCTTATTTAGAAACCGTAGACGGTCAGTAGCATCTTTAATGGTCGGTAGCATCATTGATCTCGTTCCCAGATTCCTCTCGTCTCGATTAGACGAAGTTTTATTATAAATAGAAATTGTTTTGACGGTTTTGAGCTAGCTCGTTGTTAGCTCAGTCGTTTAGGCGCGTGATTCCTAATAGAACAGACAGGGGTTCGAATCCCACCCGAGGCTTTTTTATTTTTAAAGTTCGTCAAACTTTTTTTCTTATATTATTTCCCTTTTATACGAATCTTGTAAGGGTTAGGTTTAGGGTTTGGGTCAGGGATTGGATTATTTAAAATTTTAAAACGCAAAATCTATTAGTTTTATCAGACACTTAGGCTTGGGAACGAGATCAATGATGCTACCGACCATTAAAGATGCTACCGACCGTCTACGGAATCTAAATTTGCTGCGCCGTTGCAGGATTTTTACCTTGCAGTTATCAAGCTGACATTACGATGCGTTCGGATCGCTCACTCGGCTTGGTGGTAACAAATCGGCTGAAAATTGTCGACAGGCTTGCAAATTTAAATATCATTCATAAGCTGGCTACAACGTGCTTCAATAACTTGCAGAAAGTTTCTCGTTACTATCAAGCTGCAACAAGTTTAATTTTAACAGAATTGACACAATTAATTTGATGACTTAAACAAGCTAATGCCTGGCGCAATTTCAACACAAATTAGCCAAAAAAATATAGCATGGCAAAACCAAACAAACTTTTTTTTTTAAAGCAGGACTGACCAAAAGCCACAACGACAAAGGAACCAGTAATATTGTTTGCCTGGAATATTGTATTTTAAAAAGCAATGTTAGGAGACAGCGCAAATATACACCAAAAACCGCATGACGAAAAAAAAGGAAAAAACAAATGACGTATACCAAAAAAACCAAAATTTTCATTGGCTTATTTTCATAGCTACGAGAAACTGTAAAGAACTTACTTTTTTATTACAGGATGTGTATTGTTTTGTTCCTTGTAAAAATATGTAACAGAATAGATAGCTAGTGACTGTTACGTTGTTCTAGTTGTATCCAAATAATTATTATTTATTTCAATGAAAGCATCAGCGGCAGACAAGGTTTTATTTGCCAGCCGATAATGGCCTCAAACAATGTTTAGGTAACCGCATTTGTAATTGCTATCTCAATCAGTGTGTGGAAGACTGCTGGATTTCTAAGGAGAATAATCCGGGGTTATTCTTTGAAAATTACCCCTAAATATGTTTAGAAGGCTTGCTTCAGATTTTATCATAATTATGTTTTGAAAATTCAGTGATTATGGTAAACATGAAAGTAATCTTGAATGATAAATTTGCACCCAAGCATGGCAGCTAAATGGCGTAACTTCAGCTCTACTTTGCCTTTTAAAGACCTTAATTTCCTGCGACAAGGCTAATACGAGCTGCACAGCGTGAATACACATATAAAACACCCTACATGGATCTTTTAAGGCCTAAACGATTTCCGTTGTCTATGAGCCGAGGAAATCATCATGTCAATTACATAGCTGCATGCTTGAGCATTGAAAGCGTCCAGAATGCGCAAAGGAATTGAATTTGTTTAATTTATTAGTGAAGAATGTTTGATATGCGGCGAAGGTATATTAAAGGGTATTGGCAACAAAATTTTTCATTGTTTTGTGTGAAAGATTGGCTATTTACTGTCATAGAAAATCTTTTTTAGTTCCAAATCTAAAATTCAATCAAAATCTAAAATTGTGTCGTCACTAGTGGGGCAGGTATGTTTAATGAATACAAAACCAAGCATAGACCAGTTATTATTAACTCTTACACTACAAAATTTTTCACACAAATACTATCTGACTAGATCAATTTAAAACCGTTTCTATTTTTGCCACCGTGCAAGCATTCTCGTCACCAGGCCCCACGCACGCTTTTTAGAAAACAGCTGTGTACAGGAACTGGTCATGATAACATAGTATCAGACGTGTGTCCACTATACTTATGCATGTCTAAAGATGACTGACAGATTTATTGCACCAAAAAATGCCCATGTGGATGAATATAAGCGGAAGTAATAGACAATCGTTATCAAGAGCCTGGGGACGAGAGTGTTCTTTTGGCAAAAAAAATATAAATTTGTTTCGATGCATCTTATCACGTAGTACCTGTGTGCAAAATTTTATTGAGTTTGAGTCAATAATGATTAAGCTATGCTTTGTTTTATATTCATTAAACATACTTGCCTCACTAGTGACGTCACATTTTTTACTGAATCAGCAACTTAGATTTCGTACATTTTTGCGAATAGCTTCGCAACTAAGAGATCGTCTATTACAGTAAACGGTTGATCGGCTTAGTTTTTCATTCTCTTTCACGTTAAACAATAAAAAATTGTTGCCTATACACAAGAGGTAAAGAAGACGACACCTATTTGCAATTTTGCATTGATAAAAACTGCGTTGAAGGTTTCAAGACAAATTGTAGCTGGTGCAAGTACTTTAGAACACAATTTCTCGAAACATTGAATATATAGTGTTATTTATATATATATATATATATACATATATATATATATATATATATATATATATATATATATATATATATATATATATATATATATATATATATATATATATATATATATATTTATATATATATATATATATATATATATATATATATATATATATATATATATATATATATATATATATATATATATATATATATATATATATATATATGTATATATATATATATATATATATATATATATATATATATATATTTATATATATATATATATATATATATATATATATATATATATATATATATAAATATATATATATATATAGTATTGCACTCCTTCACTTTGGTGTTGTTGAGCGCTTTGTGCGCAGAGGCGTAAACCATAGAGATTATAAATTACACTAGAGAGGACATCGAGGGTAAAATTTGGGAGCGCGGCAATTGGGGGGCAAATTCAAGTCTCGGATGTTCATTAATCACCATGTGCCAGGGAAAAAAGTCGTTTTAGATGAGTTTTACTGCTTTTTGAAATGTTTTTCCCGATAAAAATATAGAAAATATCATTCCAGATTGTCTGAAATAATAAAAACAATTGAAAAAGTACTATTTTGCACACAAAACTGGCAAAAAGACCTCAACAACGATGAGGAAAAAAATTCATACAGATTTCTGCTGTTGCTAAGGTGGTTGCTAAGGAGGCTTCAGCTCAGCCAATAAGCGCCTGGCCCTGCATCCAGGACTTGAATTTGCCCCCCAAAAAACGCGTTCTCTTTTTTTTCAGTGAAAAAGATTACGATGCTTCCTCTAGTGTTATTTATAATCTCTATGGCGTAAACGCCGAAACATGCATTTCTGCTTTCCCGAGGTCTCAGTCATTAAGTATTTTATTATATACTGAGTGTCAAACTGCTTTCCCGAGGTCTCAGTCAATAAGTATTTTATTATATACTGAGTGTCAAAAGAGAAGAAAAGTACCACAAATCAATCAAACATGCGCAAAAAGAATTACCTTTTACCTGACATGGCTCCGTGAGGCTCTGTGGAATTGTTATTTACCGGTGAATAAAAGTAATGTCCACCGCTTAGCTACGTTGCCAGGGAGACAGTAGAATTTCTCCACTATCACGTGATACGTTCTTAACCAATAAGAAACAGGAATAAATGAACTTTGACATTCAGTATATAATAATACCTGTTCATCATTTTAGTGTTTTCTTGTATCATTTCCATTTTTTCGGCACAAACATGTAGTTTTTTTCTTTAAACAATGGTGAAAATTGGCTCGCTGCTCTTAAAAACATCGCCATTTTGAAAATACAAAATTTTTGGCGGGAAATGATCACGTGATCGATATCTTCACTAGTGAATATATGGAAAATATCTAACTTACGGTGTATTTTCGGCATCTTACTGTCAACTATATAATAAATATATATATATATATATATATATATATATATATATATATATATATATATATATATATATATATATATATATATATATATATATATATATATATATATATATATATATATATATATATATACAGGTTATCATATGAGAGGCGAGGTGATATCAGTTTTATCGCTTGAGAGACGATATCATATTTTGTCACGAGTGAGCGCAGCGAACGAGGGACTAAATATGATATCGTAACGAGAGCGATAAAACTGATATTACCGAGTCTCGAATGTGATAACCTATTTATCACATACTTGTGCCTTTATCTAGAGCAAAAACCTGATTAAATTTTCAAATTATTTATACTTCAAATACATTTCAAAATGAATTCACTATTATTGTTTAAAATACGCTAAACAGGTATAAATTACAAAAAAACCCCCAAAATAACTTATATTTTAATAGCTGCAAATTTCTTTGTGTTATTTTCCTCGTATTATTTTATATTTGTATTGTTATCTCTCTATCGATCCTTCAATCGGACGCCATCTTTGTTTTGAGCGGGACAAAAAACGATATCGCGGGGCAAAAAACGATATCACGGGACATATCGTTTTTATGTCACCGTGTTATCGCCCGGATAAAGGCACAAGTATGTGATAAATATATATATATATATATATATATATATATATATATATATATATATATATATATATATATATATATATATATATATATATATATATATATATATATATATATATATATATACAGTTCAATGCTGAGAATGGTGCACATGTTGAATCAGCTTAATATCTTGCCGCAATCACGTGTTGGCGGCAGCCGCATTTTAACAAATTTAAGAAATTGAGAAAAAAAATGGCTTAAATCAAAATGCAATATTTCATTCTATGATGCATTGATGAATGTTCTTCAAATTAACAGCAATGCTAGTCAACATATATTTATGAAGAATATTTTTATATAATTTTACGTATTATACAATGCTAAAAAAGCGTTGAAATGCTAACACCTATAAAAATATCGTTGCCTAGTTTCTATACAAACTAGAGATTTAATGATTAAGGAATATGTATGGCACATGTATTTATACTGAACTAAGACATATGCCAGTGAGTGGCTAGTGTACGAGTAATTATATAGCTACGAATATACCCCCCTCCCTCCTAAGCAATCTTCCGCGGGCACTGACAAGTGATAACATGTATTGTATCCATTTAAATGTTAATATTTACAACCAGGATTATCAATGTTGCAAGTTTTAATGTTTGCGATGTTATGGAATTAGATCCACCACTGGACGTACCTAAAATAAAAATTGGACGGTTTAAAATATTAATTGATCCGATTTGCAAACTGTAAAACAGAAACGAAAAAAAAGGCTACTTAAGTCGGAGCCCTTGAAGTTTGTTCTCCACGCATGTGGCATTATGCATGCTCGTTGTGCAGGTGTTGGTCTGTCGATTGTCCAATATCGCATTCCTATTTTTCATAATTATTGTCTTTTTGCTGATGCATATGAGTCCCATTGCACAAGATCAAAGATGTAATTAGAACGATTTGGAAGGTGTATTAATAAATTTGCGCTCTGATCAACAAGTTTCTTTTGAAATCCAGTCGGCTGTAAAAGAAATTTGTCGGGCAGAACCGGAGAGTTTGTTAATAAATACCGTCCAAAATAGCGCTCTAGTTAGTGCCCTCTCCATAGATAATTCTTCAAAGGCTTAAGTGCGGCAAAAACAGGACTGAGAGAACTGTTTTCAGTAGAGGTAAAGACAAACGTCTTTTGTCTGTAGAATTTTGTAAAAACATCCACCATGCATGATATATTTCAAAAATATCAAAACGATAGGTACTTAGAAATTTTACATGCTTTTGATAAAACATGATAAATTGCAACAGTTTGATCAGTCCTATTGAAATGTTCTTCAAGATAAAATATAAATCTGTGTTACCAATAATCTGCACTGTTTTCTCTGATATGCACGTACCTTTTGCTGTAGTTGTCATTGTGGCTGTCGATTGGAGGGTTGTCGTCGTCATATTTTGGGCTGTTGTCGTCATATTTTGGGTTGTTGATTTCATTGTCTCTGAAATATCAGAATAATTATCTTCTCACGGGTCAGTTCATTTGCATGATCCCGCTCCTCGGGACAGCGCCTTATTAATGAAATATATATGCGATTTGGCAAGACTGCGTAACATTTCAAGCGGTACTGTTACAGCATGTATTTTTTTAAACTATATAATCTAAGGAGGGTAAATATGCAATGTGATCGGTTCACGAGTGTCTATTATCACTTCATAATAGACCACAACTGGTGAAATTTGTCAGTGCCCTAGAAGTCAGAATTCGTTCCATAGTCACGAAACTACATAAAACTCCGTCATTTGGCTGTAAAACGTATACAAAGGAGAAATACACAAACTTGTACCAAAAAATCTTTTGTAAAACAGGCAGGTTTTTTTTTATTTTCCTATTAAACTTTTTTACGTTACAGCTTAAAAGTGCAAGATTTTAAACTTATTTAAAACAAAAATGACCAACATCATTAGAAAGTTTACAAAAAACTACTTTTACAAGAGACATTTAAATAGTTACCCTGATTTTTACTGTGATTTTTGAGTTATTTTGTTCCAAATGTTAAAAAAGGCCAAAGTCCCGCTGAAGGACATGGTACTAGGCAGAAAAAACGTTTTTACAGCACAAAAATCTCAAAGAAATTAAAGATCATTGCAACAATTTTAATTTTCTGTCTTGTTATATCTCAATCCAAAATTTGACATTCAACTGATCATAATAGTTTTTGCACGAAAACTGGAGAAACCCCTGATGTTTTAATATTTTGCAAAGGAATTTTTAAAACAATTAAGTATTTGATTTTATATGAATAGAACTATATAATTATAACCTTACGCGTTTCAGAAGTATAGAAAGTGTCGTTTTATAGCGACGAAACTGAAAGATAGGAATTTTACCCTGTGGTCTATAATGCACGATGCTAGTTTCACAATGTTAGGAAAATAAAAGACAAAATTTGAAAAGCAGAAAATGAAAGAAAACTGTAATTTCGCGTATTGAAATAGTTCCGCTTAGTAGAAAGCAACATGAAAATTTAACTCTATACAAGTACGTATTTAAAAGAAGTTTACAAATAAAATAAAAGGTCTGACTTTGAAAACCAAATAGCGGCATGAATACGACGGTTTGAAATTCATATTTAAAATAACAAACCAATTTTCTGAATAGTACCTTCAATGTAACTCAGTTGCCAAACGGTAGAAATGAGTCTGCATTTGAGTCGCTGTAACTTCCAAATTTACTGAGTAGCCGTCCAAATGCCATAATTAATTAACAGTGACAATAAGGCTTGCTTAACGTGAATATAGATTTATTATATCTCTATGTTTTGATTATTTTTTTATCTTTTTCAGTAGTTTTCAGTGCTAAAAAGCAGAAAATTGATTGCATTGGCTGTTTTTCGCTGACATCGCAGTATGCCGCCGTATTATTTTCAGCATTGCTTCATAATTTTTCTTGTTGCTACAAGGCAACATGACAGAGCGATTTATTACAAACAAAATGTTTAATAAATAATTATATTGCCCTGCGCTCGTCGCTTGTCTACCGCCATGCCAACCGTATACAATGTACAAGTTTTGATATCGAGCGTGTACGAATTTGTTTCACCATAACAATGTGCAAATGCACTATATTATAGGATTGTTGCAACTCCTGCGCAGTACGTTATTATATCATACCATCTTGATTTTTATTGTTAGTCAGAAAATATCATTTACGTACTGTATTCGGGGGGTTGTTGATGCTGCCATGTCAAATGTGGCGTGAATATTAAATTGCAATACGGTATAGCTATATCACCATGACAATTATACAAAACTAATAAACTTAACAACTATAGTGCTATACGAAAGGAAAGACCTACCGTTACTAACTGGTGCTGTGGTTGCTAATAGTGACACTACATTAAAAAGAAAAGTACTTTAAAATTTGCCACAATCATTTGCGAGTGCACGATATAAATGACTGCAAGTTGGTACGCTCACTAGCACGTGTCGGTTATTTGTTTTCCTTTATAGTTCATATCTTAACAATTAAGGTTCGATACAATTTGTGGAAACGTCTCAACGGCGCCACTATAGCTCTATGTAATTGGCGGGAGCATATTAATACATCCGTATTGTGTACAATTGATTAAAAATCGATTGCTTTTGTGCTTTCTGAACACGAATATATGAATTAATGCAGCCTCATTGTTAGCCCCTCCACCCCTCAAGGAAGGAATACAGTCTTCTGGCGAAGAATAAGATGTTTTTAATGTAAATTAAATATCCTTTGGACTATTTCTGTGGAGAACAACGGTCAATAGGAATGAGGAGCACCAGTGGAATAAGGTTATAAAGACTGGAAAGTCTGAAAATTTTAAGTTGGATGCCATGAGCACGGATATATTGCATACGTAATAGCATATTCGGTGACATTGTTCATTGTATCCCATCATGAACATCAGATAAGGTCTAAAACCATGTTGGTCTGCATGGGCACAGGTGCCTCATTGTTCCAGCTAGTAGTATATTGAATAAAAGGCTTTTAAAGTATTTTTAAAAATCACTGTTGTCATCCGCAAGCTAGATATTGAAAATCTGTGTGATTTGGAATGGCTCACTTTTGTGGGCCATTCAACAATCATGTGATCTGAAATATGTTATTAATTTACATGAAACTGAGGAGGTCATTTGCATGCCAACTATTATAATGTGCTTTCTGTTGCATGGTCAGTGAAATGAAAATTTTAGTTGAGTATCACGTCATGGGAAGTAAACATATGAAATTGAAACATTGTGTTATGTTAAGTTAAATAAATTAATAATCAACAAACCATCAAGTGTAATCCTGGCTGTCTTGAAGCGGCAGAGTCTCTCGGCATTTACAGCCGTACAACTAATCAAACGTGGCATTTCCGGGAAAAGCGAAGACGAGTTATAAACACACTGGTTAAGTGCAGTCGTGCCATCAGGGCTGTTACATTTTTTTACCGCGTGTTCACCAATATAGATAATAATTCCTACGGGTGGAAGTTGCACTCTTGAATATCGCGGAACACCCGCATCACAGATGATAGAAAATGGACGCAACACAGGAACAGTTAAAGACGGCAACACAGTCAGGTTTACATCAGGTTCTTGTTCACCTGGAATTAAAAATTTCAAAATTACTACCCTACAGCTAAAGTTGTTATTGTAAATATCTGTTCTCTGTTGCATAATTTTCACGTTACGACAAGTCATATAACGCGATGCATATATGTTTTTTTTTATCCAGGTGTGATAACCAAATGTGCCTTGAATTAAGATCATTAATCAGTAATTATTCCAGGAATAAAAAATCTCCTGAGACTAGGGTTCATTTTAGTGAATAAACACATAGTGAAAAACGAAAAAACGAAAACATCGAAATCTTTTAGAAGACAAATTATCTAGGTGAAATATGACACCTTTTCTGCACCATCTGCCAGTTTGACCTGATGTATTATGCACTAAATAAAGATTTCCTCATAGGAAGTATACAAACGTTAATTTGTTTTAACAAAACAAACCAGCGAGTGCAACGAGCGAGTGAGTTTTCATGCTTGTACCAAGGCCATAGCCAATATATGGCCTGGGTACAAGCATGGATAGTTTTTGGAAAACAAATTGACAAGTGTGTTAAAAGCACTGCATAAAAGCACTTCCAATGAACAAATTTGTTTATTTTATAGAAACTTAAATTTACAATTCAACTCAGTCCTGTTGCTTGCATATTTCTCTTTCAAAAATATATTTTTGGTTTTCGTAGCATTGTAAATCTTCTCAGGTATGTAAGCACATTCACGCTGATTGGACGGAACGCTTCTCGCACGTGTGAAAAAAATATTTCATTATTCTGATTGGATGACGTTCGTCAACAACAAATCATGAAGCGGGTTTTTTAAATGGGAAAAAGCCGTGCGTAAATATCAGTATCTGTATAATAAATTGCTTTTAGGGATGTGGAGAAATGACGAATTGCCTTATTTGATATGCGTGATGACATTGTTTTAGACAAGGGCGGGCATATTTACATCCAAATCCTGACCATACACGCATTTCTTCTGATTAACTTTAAAAAATACTATAGATATTCGATACAGTTTTAACATAAGAAAAATCATGTTTGAGCAGTGGCGGATCCAGGGTAAGTCAAAATAAATTTTAGCAGCTCAATTTTAAATTCAAAATAACTTTGTAACAATGTCATAGGTTATGAATTTCAAAAGAATAAAATCTAGCCAATGAAGTTGCTTTGAAGGTATTTTAAAATGTAAATATATCTTAGAATGAGCTGTGGTAATTTATTTTGACTTAGCTACACCAGATCCGCCACTGTGTATGAGTAAAAAGAAAATGCATGGATACTATAGAAATATTTTGCATGAGCAATTTGCAAATTGTTCTTGTGCTCCTTATACCACCGACAAACATACCTGCTAATGGTTCTCCTTCTGCACATCCAATCTGTTCCCTAACTACAGGATCAGGCAAAACTGCGAAAAACTGAACGCTAACAAGAATTATTGCAAGGAACATCATTCTTCGCCTTTGTCAAACTGCTTTTAAACTAATTTCTCCTAAAAAAAATCAAAATGCCAACAGTAACTGACATGGATGCTACCTTGATATCTTCGCGTGCTTTTGTCTGCTGACCCCAACACTATTTCGTGACGATATTAATGCACCCAATCTTTCAACTTGAAAATCTAATTGGCAAGTTGAGGGCAAACTTGGGAACCGCCCGTAAAAAAGTTATCTGACATCAACAATAATTATTCGTTGCTAAAACTGAACTGTCAAACATGTCAATAGTTTGTACACAGTAACGAATTTATGTATTGTAGCGCAAATGTACGAAATCCATTTATATCACCGCAGCCAAATCGGAAAATACAGTCGCACGTATAGGAGATACTTTAGTGGCATTTGTAATTAGCCAAAGGTATCTGCATCGTGTACATACTTTTTATCAGCGGCGTAGCCAACCCGACAATTTTGCCCTGCGATGCAAATTTCATGTTATTTTCAAATTATTATCATTATTCATTTCTTTAGAAATTGATTGTTTTTGCAGTTAATGAACATAGAAATATTTGCATAGCGGGACTAAATAGTCGGGTTGGCTACGCTGTTGCTTTAATATCACAAGATCTATAATGGCATCTGATTCAACAGAAATGGTCTTTCGTTCCCAAATGTCATTTTCAATTTCAATTTCAGTCGAACTTAATATCAGAAGCAATATTATAAACTTGCTTTTTCTCGAGCATACCTTGATTTTCTTTAAACGAAAGTTAAATGTTGTTATCCAGTTCATCAGTTCTCTTGCTGCTGTCGACGTACGTTTTGGCAAACAGCAGCAGGCAAACTCATATTTCAAGGTGCATAATTTTTTCTGGAAAATACGATAACATTTCTGTCATTCGTGATGTTGACATCGCTTTAACAGTTTAAGTGCTATGGCGGAATTGAATACTCCAAATTTGGCATTATTTTGCAGTGATATTGCCCTAATATTCAAGTGGTATGGATTTGATTGTAAATTCTGCCGTTGAATAAATTAAGCTGAGTAGGTATAGATTATATTCTTATTAATTGGTTTCGATAAAGGTATAGTTATATCGCGTGACATCTTCCAAGCTGATATATATTTTACAACATCTTCTTTATTATCAATATTAATAAATATGTTTAGATTATATCTATATAACTGTACTATGAGATAAAACTTTTACGAAGCACAGTTAAAGTAATGTCATTTAATAATAACATTTCATTTTATTAATGTACGTTGCACTATTACCATAACCATTCAGAAATTGTGAACATACTTTATTCATATTCTGTCTTACTATTTTTGACATTGCATCTAAAGTTTTCTGTATGCTACAAACTAAATTAGAATAAGGCAATCGCTTTCACATTGGCGATATAGGTGCCTGGAAAACTATACATGATGCTCCTGATATGGTTTAGGTAGGGTAGGTCTACGTAGACTAACGTCTGTGAATGAAACTGGCGCCTGTTTTGATACAGAATGCTGGCCATGCCAGTTTATAATTTTGCAATACATATTTTAGCAGATGTGTACCACACTGTAATAAAACTATTTAGTGCATTCTTAAATTGTGTGATTAAAACATGCAAAGTGTTATAGACTAGAAAGGGTAAACTATCAAAGCCTGCTTAAAACGTTTTTGATAATCGTGGGAAAGCTGATAGACATATTAAATAGGCCGACTTTGTATTGGAGATTAGACAGCCAGTATACCGAGCTTCCAGTTATTCCATTCAGATTAGGCGTAAAGTAATGATCTGAGACATTTTAATTCTCACCCTGGTTCTAGATCCTTTAGCTCCGGACTTCAGAGTTACACTTTTTAGGCTCCAAATTAAACATATGTAATGCCTTATTTACTTTTTCGTATTTTGTAATATAAATTACTGGTGATTGTAGCCTGCTGGTTAATATTTACTGGCGTGCGCACCACCACTCCCCACCTTTTTAAGCTTTTCCTTATTTTCATAATTTTCACAAAAAATAGGACCTAAAACAACGTCCTCCTAGTTTTGATTCTACTTACCTATATACATTTACACAAAATTAAACAAAAGACACATGAATATCCTGCTGGCCGTACATATTAATTTTGATGTGAAAATATAAGAAGCGTGTTATAATAAATTGTTGTCTTTTGTTTTGGATATAAAAATGATCTCAACTTTTCGATCGACTAATTGTCATGCAGTGAAACAATGTTAATCTCGCTGAGTATGCAAACGGTGATTTTCATTATGGATTTATGTATGCCACTGCAGTTAAAAAAATACTTGGCTTACTCAATTGTATATAAGTCCGCCTCCAGACTGCCAAATAAGGCACTACCTTTCCAGTAAGCTCGACGCAAACGTCACTGGAAGCACGTAGTGAATGGACGGCAATAAACTATGGGATATTATACAATAGTCCATAAGCAGCAGTTGGAGCGAATAATAGTCCCTAGGTAGCTGTGGGACAAATACAAGTCCCTGAGTACTTGATGGCCCATATAGTGTATACGTCTAGTCCCAGGGTAACTTTTTTCACTATATTTGTACAAGTCTATGAATACTGTAGATTCGGCTTGTTGCATGATATTAAAGAAACGAAGAGATCTGTGAGGACTAGATATTAGCCAAGCTGAAGTGCATGTCAACTTTCCCATTTTTGGCTGTAATGATAGCGGAAATATACATGAAATGCGCCTTATTTCTATGCTTGGTAATGTTCAACCTCTTCGTGTTCATACCTTGCTGCACCCGTGCTTTTACAAATCAGGGATATTCTGTACGTTTGTCCTACCTATACTCGTGTTATGTATAGGTAATCATGCGATATTAGTCGTAAAATTTTTTTGGGCAGGATTAATAGTACTCGTGTAATACCATGACAAAGTAATCTACCTCAAACGTTCAAAGCTCGAAACGATTTTAAAGCAGTTTACCTAGATGTTGTGGAAGCCAATAAGTTTTCAATGTTGACACCATATTGGCTCTTTAAACTAAAATTTTGGACCTTTCCTTTGTATTGCATCCAGTATTTTTGTTATAATTCCACTGGATCAGTTGCGTTTGTTCAAATACCTTTCCGCTAGGGCATTTGTTTTGAAATCATTATACAATTGTACTGTTGTATAAAATCAATAAAGTAATTGTGCTTCTCTTAGCCAATCGGCATCCAGGAATTTCGTCATAATAATAGTAATAGATTATGTAATGCGATCAAAATTATTGCTCGCACTTTGTTTGTTTAAATTTTTCTGACTGAGTTTTGTTTTGTTCCGCGACCTGTTACTACATACACCATTCCGACGAATTATATCCGTGCAAAACGTTTTGAAAGATTTTTGAATTTTATTAACCAAACATAATTATCAACATGCACACAAGTTTCATGTAGCATATTGTCTACAATAATTGAAATTAGTGCTATTGCACATAATTTGCCACTAGATAATTTTTTTGAACATTCTAAGGCCTTAATAAAATTTAAAAACCACCATACAGTTGATCATGCATTTTTACACAATCTAACTTATATCATTCTTAGGTATAGTATATAGATATATAACAACCAGTAATGCTATCGCTTTTTGTTCAGTTATAATAGCATTACTTTCCTTTATAAATTTGTACTTATACGTAACTCAGTCTTGACTAACATTTTTTATTCTGTCTTGGCTAATTATGAAGTGCACCCAATTGGATCTGATAAATATAATAGATCTGATCCCACTTCGTACACAGTCGAGCAAGGCAAATGGCAGCTTATATAATAAAAAAAATATATAATTAATTGCTATCCTTGCTAAAAATCCTTGCCAAAGCCGGCAACAATACTCGTGATCTCGTAAAACAGCTATGAAAAAAATAACGTATAACATGTCACGCTGGTTATTGTTATCCAACCAATAATGAAGACGATATGCTATAAAATGCTTAAGCATTCCTGCAATCATATTTTTTTGGGTTTTGTTTAGGGACTTTTTCCAAACTGTTGGACACATTTTATCTCTTTGTTTGTCTTGATTGTCTGCTTCTTTCTGTTATCCGTGAACTTGTTGTCGTTGATGAAATGGTAATACGACAAGGCAAATGATTGCATATTATTAACTGAGTTGTCCTTTAAGAATTACAAACTGATAACCAGGAATGCTAGGATTACAATTTCCAGCTTTTGGGTTGTTAAGAAAGTACATCCACCACAGGATGTTGGTTTATCTAAAATGAAAATAGTTCAGCCATTTAGGCACAATTCAAAGAGCGATAAGTGGTGATGACAGTATAGCAATCGTGGTCATAGATATAATTGGTTTGAGAAGTATCTTCTTGCTATAAAATATTTAAGCAATGCAGCTATACTAAAAAGATAAAAGCATGTTTTGTGCGAAAAATAATATCTTCAAAATAACTATTACAACAAGCAACAGGGGGGGAGGATCATTGCCTTACAAGGGATATCACTACTCGGGCAAAAACCCTCTCCTCTGTGCTGAAATTTGTGTAGCTTTTTAACATTAACTAACATAACCGTACAACATTTGTTCGCTCTGAGAGAAACGTTCAAGACTCACGTATCCAAGGGGTGTCAACTCTTCCCTATTAAACATATTTGGAACATATTTTGAAAATTAGCGAAATAACGCGACCAAAACAAACATTGACACGATACTTCCATTATTACAAGCTTTACATCAATGATTATGCAACCCTATGGGGCTATACCACTTTAGAACATACATTTTGTGTAGCAATGTTACGAAAACAAAGTTATTGGCGTAGAAAGTGGGAAAAAGTGAGATACAGTAAGTTTATTGCATAAACCCGGACGGGCAAACTTATGCTGGCAAAACAAAAAAATGCACTAGATCATTATCATCTTGACCAGTTTTCTCGGCTTGCTATATTTCCTTATCAATTGCATCATATAGTTGATATCATCTTCACGACTATTTTCCCCAAAAAATCGCCTACATCAACACAATAAGGAAGGGGCTCTGTATTAGCCAATCTACCTCTCTCCTCCGCAGGGATTTACTTGAAGTTTTTAGTTTGGAAGAGGTGAGCGTGCAATAGGTGACGGGAAAAATAAAAGAAAGTAACCCTCTGCCAGATAATGTAATCAAGATGGCGACTGAATGTTAGAATTTTGCGATAAAGGAAATGTCCGTGTAAAATAATTTTATTCTTTCATGTATTACAGCATGTAATTATATTTACCATAAATAATTCGATTTTTTCTGTTACTGTTAAGTGAATGTTACAAGAAACTTGTTTGTATCATACAGATTCAGGTGGTTCTGAGAATTCCTAAATTCGAACATTATATATTAAATATGCTAAAACAGAAAATATAAATTCTATACAAGTTACATGCAGATCTTTGCATTTGTAGACTTCAAAGAAAAGAATCAATTCTTTTACGGTGAAATATAAAAAGTGCTTTTTAATATAGTGAGGGGTGAATTCGTTAATATTACTTGGACTTCTTCCATTACTTTTGAAGCTAATGACAAATTGTGGTGTAAACAAAAGATGTACATTTGCAATACTAAAACAAAGTTTTTTGGTGCCTACTAGCTGGCTACTTACAGATTGGTTTTGCTATTGCATATACAACTTTAGTGAGGGTTAAAAGAATATAAGCACAGCAACAATGCAAGAGCCAAACATTGGTCTACTGTTAAATACTATATGTATATATAATAACTGCAGGACACTACTCTGTTTGACAACAGTGATTATTATGTACCAATCATAAAAGTTTCATGTGTTTCATTGCTTGAGACTGTAAATGGGACACACTCCAGTCTTGCATATGGATTTGACAAGCCAAAAAGTAGGAAAAAAGTTTCAAAATAATATCTTTACACACAAAGAGAACCAAAAGATGGTCTTCATCAATTCTTTCTTGTGCAAAACTAGTGCAAAACCATGTCTAACATTAGTAGGGGGGAGGGGGGGGGGGTTTGCAATAAAGGAATTTACCGGTTAATGCCATTTCTCAGACTTTTGGTCAACGGATAACTACATTGCTTTGAAAACCTGAGCGAGAACTATTGCCTATGGCATCAGAAAAGGCTGAATCTGCAATGTTTTTGCAAACACTTTTGACTTGTAATTAAAGTATCGGACACTTCCTCGAGTGATTGCCCAAACTGAGAGAACATATTGTTCGGCTGTGTTTTTTCAACAGCTTAGAATGTTTTGGCAAGCCTGTTTTTTTAACTGTTGGCCATACTCAATGTGTGAAGCAACAATTTTCTCCTCCTTTTCTGACTTCTCTTGCACACAAGAAATGTATTTATTTGACCTTAAGTTAGTATAAAATGTTTATACATGCTCTTAAACATTACAAAATAATATCAGACTAAAACTTATTAAATAAAGGGCTATTATGGTTTTGAATTTGGGTCACAATTGATCTTCGAAAACATTTATAATGGATGTTTAACACTTTATTTTCTTTGGGTACTTCTCGTCTGGCCTTGCGATACTGTAAGTAGTAGGTTAATAGTGAATGCAGAAATACAAACTTGCTATGTTGCACATTAAACCGACATATTTATTTTATACGTTTTACGTCATTTTACACACACAATAACCTATGTAGGCCTACTCAAAATAGCTGAAAACGTATACAAAATTAACCACATTTTAAGTAGAAATACATATGCATAGTTAACTATAAGATGCATGCAGCTAATGAAACACAAATCTCTCTAATTACTATATCAATTTATCTCTCAAGACTCCACAGATTCACAGTGCGCTCACATATTTATCGACGCTAACTTCATGTAAGTTCACCATATGAATTATAATTTGGTCAAGAAACCATAATTTGACACATTATCTGGACAAACCTACTCATGTTTTTTAGAATATTCCCATCATGCCATTACTTATTTGCTGCAAACTTCATGTAAGGTCAATATACGAGGTTATATCGAGCTCAAGAAGGTTCTGCGGAGGAGAGAGGCCAATCTTCACCATATCAAAGTAAATTTCGCAGCTACGTTCTGCTGCGACTCCTTTTGAAAATTCTGCCTCATCTCTTTTACTTTTTTTAGTTTATCGGTTATTCCCACCCTCTATCAGCTCTTTAGATTTCTTTTGCAGCAACATGCCCCTAGCTTTGTCTTCATTTGAAAGTTTTTCAAAGTCGCATGGGAAAGGGGTTAACTGTTGGCGTACTAAACAAGGAGGCATCTTCCACGTAAATATTGGCCATTACTACACGACGCTTTTTGTACTTTGTCAGTTTATGGGCATGGAAATCGTAATTTTTAAAGGTCATAAAAGACTAATCTAGCAAGCAGTCAATCAAGTGCTCAATCACATCGCCGTCCCAACAAAAGTTTTTCGTTGAAATACACAACTTGCATGCCAGCATAATTTCAAGTCTCTCAGGATCAAACTTAAACTGTAGGTTCGTGGTTAACGTATTCCTAAAAAAATGGTACTTGTAAAGTAAATTCCATGTTTAGCTATTTAGTTTATGCTATTTAATGCTTTTGGTTAAGTATAATATGTGTGACTTGTACGGCCTAACCTTATCTGTAAAAAAATGAACTGCAATAGTTTTACATGCATGAATTTACATGCAATAGTTTTGTTTCAAAACAATCTATAGCGTGTAGCTATATTGCAGCAACGCTTTTTGACCACGGTTAAGATAGCTGCGCGCTGGTGTAGCTAATCTGTAGCTAGATTGCAGGAAATCAAATAACACATGGCATGCACAAACCAACTATCGCAATTGTTTTTTACTTACTTTATCACGCGTAATTTTTATGTCATAGCCTACTGATGACGTCATGTAATGAAGTCATGAATTTGTCCAAGATGGATTAAATTATTTAAAGCAAATTATCTCAAAAATTATGCGCTATAAGGAAAAGCTCTACAGGCTTTACTGATAATATATTATCAAGTATAAATTTATTTAGATATATTTTATTGCAACGGATCAAATTAATTTATATATATATTCAATGGCCTTTAATAAGCACAATTAGTTACCTTCATCATTTGTCACATTTTTTATTGTTTCAGACGTTGCTTCTTCTCTTGCTTTAGAGGTTGTGTCTTGTGTTTTTAAAGAGTTCGTAGTAGATTGCTCAGGCTCCATGGTCGTCTTTGGTGTACTTGAGGTGCTCTTTGTGACTACTGTTCTATTTAACACCGGTATTTGAATTGCTTCCTGTATTATTAATGTTTTGGTGAAGCAACGCCCATTTTTGTAAATTTTCATGCAGTCATATTTTCCAATGTGCCACAACTGTACTCTGTTTATTAGAAAAATGCAAACCCCACTATTCGATAAGACAAAACATGTCGTGTTCAGGTTTCTTTGCATTCGTGATAAAATTTGCATCGAATTAAGATCTGATGTATCATTTGCAATGCATCGCAGTTCAAGTTTCTCTCCAAGGCTGACATTCGCTGATGGATGAGCTTGAAACATAAATGATGACTCTAAATAACAATTAAGAAAGGTAAGCCAATTAATACTGTCGAGCTTAAAATGAAATTTAAAATTCATTAGCTAAATTGGAACATGGAACACGTCAGCAACTGATCATATTCTTTCAAATAAATATGTGCAAATTCATTAACTACTTTGTAAAAACAATTCAACTGTTGAAAATATTTCTTCGAACAAATTCAAGATCA
The DNA here is from genome assembly GCA_963855995.1 of Muricea muricata. Classification (NCBI taxonomy): domain Eukaryota; kingdom Metazoa; phylum Cnidaria; class Anthozoa; order Malacalcyonacea; family Plexauridae; genus Muricea; species Muricea muricata. The sequence continues at coordinate 102,587,321 of OY979716.1, read as the reverse complement.
TATGGAAATTTATACCATTTTGTTTTATTATTATATAAAGTTAATTGCCAGTTAATGCAGAAAATTATTGTTCAACGTGATATTTACTAATCGTTGTCGTTTATAGTGTATACAATAGTGTTTGCAGACAGTGAACTTATAATTAAAGAAAGTCTGCTAAGTATTTGGAATAGTTTCGACTTGAACTTGAAGTGTTACCTAGCTACGTGTAAATTCGTTACAAACAATCTCATTGTTTGCATGTTTTGTATAAAAAATATTAAAAAATCAATCATTTTTTTATGGCGTCTATGCTATGTAAAATTATTTGCTTCTCTGCTTATAGTTACAACGTCTGAATACATGAATGACTGCCAAATCAGCTTTAGTTAAACATTCGAATTCAATAATTAATCTTACACTTTTGTATGTCGCGCCTTTTTTTTACCTTCCATGACCATTCTTGGGAAAATGTACGTGGCGCGTGTCAAGCCAAAACATGCATTTCCTTTTACATGTATGGTTATTACTATTCTGTAATTGCGATGCTATCAATTTCAAGCAAATGTTATAAAGTGTATGCATTTGGTTTTGTAACTTGGTTGAGTGTTATATTCTAAAAGTAAAAGAAAACGATTTGAAATAAAGTGAGCCATTTAATGTTACATAGCTGAGAGATTTAGCTCTGTTTTGATCTACTTATTAGCTTAAGCTAATATATATTATACCGTTATCCGTTACAGGTTTAGAAACTAAGCCGTTAAAGCTAATAGGTTTTATCCGTTGCAGGACACCTGTGTTTTTTAACATACTGTAAACACTACACACAATATGAGAATATATGTGCAAAGCATGTCTGCATTCAGTATAAAAGTGCATGATATCATGACACAACACAGCATAGCTCATGGCAATGCATCGCATAAAGTGCAGTCTGTGGCATAACATGGTACACCATATGATACTGAACCATGTCATAATGTTCCAAAAGTTTAATGTATTTTTGAAAAATTTGATCATCATTGTGCCTGTTCAATCCATCATTTAGAACTATTGCAAGCCACTGCTCTCCCTTCGTTAATGAAGATAAAGGACATTGATACGCGTAATTCCAGAAAGTGATATATATATATATATATATATATATATATATATATATATATATATATATATATATATATATATATATATATATATATATATATATATATAAATATATATATAAATATATATATATATATATATATATATATATATATATATATATATATATATATATATATATATATATGCTCCATTATTTAATAATTATGTTGAAGTGGCAAATTTTTAATTGTTGCAATTGAATAAGTAGATACACGTATCCAGTTAGCTTACGCTATAGTTTACACAAAGTTAGACTTGGACCAAATCCGTCTCTCTAAAGTCCGAAGGGAAGCAAGGCCGAAGGGAAGCAAGGTGCATCTTGCGGTGCGATTATTGCAGTTTCAATTTCCTCGGTTCTCTTCGCACTTTAGAGAGACGGACTTGATCCAAGTCTAACACAAAGTATAAAGGCAATCATTTGAAAAGTAAAGAATTTCAAATTTCTCCGATGATTTGTCATCACCACGAAATCCATCGATTTAGACATTAATTAAAAGCCAGTTAATGGACGGCTGACAGACATTATTCTTAGCATAAGTCATGATACGGATATAAGACAAAGCATGCTGAGAATATGGCAATCTGCAATCTGTGCAGAGAAAACTGACTAAATCCTGGTTGGAATTTCAAAAATATTTTTGAAATGTATAAAAAAGTCTTGATATCATATGCTTAGAATTTAAAATTGTGCTGTATTTAATATGTGCCAAAATAGTATCAAGTTCCTTTCTTATCCTTTGTTGGCCATAAGATTACAATGCTGTCATCCAATTGCACCTATTACGTACAAGAAAGGATTATACGCTTTAATCCTCCATGTAATTTTATCAATTTTGGGGACAATTAAAATCGCGCCTAGCATATATTCCACAATTTGTCCGCCTTGCATATGTGGAAACTGTCGTAAGTGTAAGAGATTGATTGTAACCGTGAAGACTCTGTATATTTGAAAGTCATTGAAATTTAAATACTTTTGGGCTCTAAGATCTGATATTGACACATGTAGTAAAAAAGGAAAAGATATACGATGACATTTAGATCACTAATGAATATTCTGGAACACTGCGTGAAACCGAGACACCATTGTTTTTGGATATATTGCTTTGATTTGCGTTTTAACTTGATAAAGCGCAATTAAAAATATAAATAGCCATGCAGAAAATCTCAATACAACAATGTTGTAGCTATTGACTTAACAGTTACTCAAATACATTAGTGACGCAATGCTCTTAATTGCCTTCAATATTGTAATATTTCTAAACTCGTGCATATTTTACTTGGATTTGTTTAAAAGACATTTCCGGTTGTGACTGTCTTTCCGCGCAGCAATTAAAAAAATAAGTTATAGACTATAGTCTTGCACTCGAGTATATTTACTAATTTAGCTTCAGTAACTAATACTTTCTGATTTGCTATCCACTATTCCTTCTGTATTTGAGTGCTCAAATTGCACGCAGGATGTACTGAATCTTTTCCACATACCTCACGCTTATATGCCGATTACAAATGCAATACATGCATATATACAAAAGATGTTTTTTAACTTTGAGTATGAAACGGCTTTCGAATATTGTTTTTATCATGCTGGTATTGAATTTGAACTTTAATTTTCTTGCAGTGTTGTTACGTTTGCAGTCTCGTTACTTTCGTGGTACGCAATACGCGCGCCAGGAAAAATTTCACTCTGCAATTTCCGTTCAATAATAATAGTGCTTCTCAGGTTGTCGTCATTTAACTAGTATTTATATAACATAATATTGCAGGATTTCAGACTAAGTACACATATGCACATTATACACATGTAGCTTGGTAATAATATTATGGATGTAACAAAGCGAGAATAGTACTGCCTGTGAGTAGCCGTAGGCTAGAAAGGTTACAAGTAGTGAGAAATAATCTTCAAGAGTTAAACTCAACGATAAAGTAGCATTGCTAGCTATATATCACATTACCTGTGTTTTCAGGCTCAGGCAAACAGCAGCATACATTTCTTAATTCCAAAAGCAAAATCCAAATCATGAAGCAAGGTCTACAAAAAATTCGACAAAGCGCACCCATTATAGTATTTCAGCAAGTCACTGAAGTCAGTTTGTGTAGACAGTCGACAAACACAAGACGAAGTCGAGCTTAATATATTTAACCCTGGCGGATTTACCAGACTATCCTCAGCAAAATTAGTCACAGTACACTGTTTTATATATAAAACTGAAGCCAATATTCGTTCTGTTTATTTTCTATAGGCATATTCGTTCCCAGCCAGAGCTAAGATGTTTGCCATATTTAGCAAAGCATTTCAGATTTAATTCATAACTCAGAGGATGATGATTTAATATCACTTCCGGTTGCCAAGCATTAGTTTGTGTGTTCAGTGGTGATAAAAACTTGATATTCTTCAATGGTTGCAGCTACAACACAAGCTTGGCAATCTAGCATATCGCGTTTCAACGACGTGTAGAGTTGATTAAGAAACATTGATAACAATCCCATTTTTAAAATTATTTTGCTCATCTTTGCACCCAAGATGCATTTTCTGTTGCCTAAAAATGGAAACTGTTCAAATTAACATGAACAAAGTGTCTTTGAAAATAAATACACCTCATACTGGGAACGCATTAGTGGTATTTGGTGGCATTTATCATATATAAGCACGCAATAACGATGCCGAGGTCTGTTAACTTTGTATCAAATCTTAATTGCCAAACTAAACATAATACGGTTAATAATCTTAAAGAATTTAGAGATTGTTTTCTTCGTTAAGTTATGTATTAAGAATCTGTCCAGACGTTTCGCTCTGCACAGCAGAACAATTGTAACTATGTGTGTCAAAACGTCCTAAATACTTCAGATATCAACTCAATAAAGGGATTTACAAACAAACTTTATATAGAACAGCAGTAACTCATACTAGGCTGACCAATTTTGTTAGTGATATGAATCATTGTAACCTGACCACACGCTGAGTCTGATCTATTTGAAACATTTGTTAATTAAGAAAGAAGTGTGAACATTTCAATGTTTACATGGCATGACGACAAAAACGAAAGCTGAAAACGGACTCCATGCACTTTTTATTTTGCGACGTGCGGACAACGGGTATCAGTGAAGAGGGTAAAGGAACCAAGACAAAACTATAAGTATAATGCTGATGTATTGGTATAAGTATGCCACTTTCAGACTTGTTATATAAATATCGCTCTTATATTGCAACAATGTTGATTATGGAAATACAATGAAGTGTGAGACTTATGTAGTTGACAGTTGATCTTAATATATTGGCACGGCATTCCATAGATTTTTATTAAAATGAATACAAGCATGCACAAATTGCAAGTCACTACGTTATTGCTGAAAAATGTGATATCCCGGCACTCCAGTCAATCGTATGATTTTTGCTGCTTAATACTGATTGAAAATAACGTCACAAGCATACTAATTGAAATTATTTCATTTTCAAACTGATTTGAGAAACAAAAATCATACGATTGATGGGTCTTTTTCATTGCATGGTTAGGTTAATACAATCCAAGAGTTTATGAAAAAGTTTATCCTAGTGTAGATTGTCCCTTTAGGTCGAATAACTTAGCAAAAACATTGAACAGCTTAGACAATGATTTAAAGCTAATGCCCTTCCTGAAAAGTTTTAAAAACAAATTAAAGAAAGACATGGTAAGCAGACTAATTTACACTTATAGACTATTTTAATAGATATCTTTCCACTGTGTATCCTAAATCTATTATCAATAAATTTTTATCTTGTGATAATTTAATTCTTACATTAACTTCTATTAATCCATGAAGATTTGCATCGAAATTAAAGCTTCTTCTGAAAACACAATAAAATTTGTATTTCATTATTTGTCTGCTACGTAAGTACTACGTAAAAAATAAGGTCCACTACTGTCCATAATTTCCGATTCTGTACGTAGTATTAAAATATTAATTGAGTCAGAGACGACATTATAGAGAATAACAGAATCACTCTGTATCTTCAACGTCACAACGAGGCGTGGCGGCAGTTTAATACATTCTATTGCTGTCACAAGCCATCTCACGGTTATTGCAAACTACAAAGGTCACGCGCCCTATCCAGAAGAAACTGAAATCATATTCTCAAGAATTTACTTATCTCACTGTAGGAAACTGGGATCAACTTGTGGGAATCACTAGTGTGAATCCGGAACCCATTAGTGAAAATTTTGGACCCCAACAACTTAATTTATCATTGGGAATCCGGGATCAAGTAGTGGGTACCCGGAATCTACTAGTGACAATCTGGGATCCACTAGTAGGAATCCAGAATCCATCAGTCAGAATCCGGGATCCAACAGTAAACTGCTAGTTGGAATCCAGAAACCACTAGTGGGAACCCGGGACTCTAACAGTAATCAACCAGTGGGAAACCGAAATCCACTTGTGGGAATCCGGAATCCACCATTGACAATCCGGTCCGGTCATTCTGTATAACTCTTAGATGTATCCTCCATGTCCTAGCCTATAATATATTGTGGTCAAGAGGAAATTTATGACGGTATAGTATACTAGTACTAGAAGTTACTATCGCAAGGAAAGTGCTGCCTTACGACCTATGCCTTCATTATACTAACTTTTAACATAATTTTACCACAGCATAGTTAATAGAAACACAGTCACACACTGTATGAATGAATTTAATTTGCTTAAAATAGTTGACAGTTAAAACGTGCTATATAGTGCACTGTGAATTACATTACTTTGTGTAATGCCATGTGATTCTTGGTGCCGATAGTAATTCTAAATTGCCATTAAACGTGAATAGAAGTCATACTATTATTTCAGTCTTCAAGACGTCATGAAGGAAATATGCCCTTCAAGGTGTTAAATAAGTTCTTTCTTGGAATATTATTTCTAGGTAGTTTATGATAGTCCATTGTGTGATTTTTTCTGCAACATGTAGATGTTCCAAATTTATTTAACATGTAGTCTCCATTGATGGCCATCATTATTGTCTAATAACTTGTTAGGGTAACTTGTTAGGGTAAGCTTGGCATACAATGCTCCCGAATTTGAACTCATTTTCCCAATTTCCATTCATGTTGTCACAATAATTTTTTCTCAACATGGAAAATGGTTTATTTTTTGTAAATAGAAAGTTAATGCTACTTTAAAAAGTATTTGAAAAGTGAAATTAGTCAATACTTTTATTCATTAAATGTTTGCAAAGTTGAGTAAATTATGTACTTGTTGCAACAAGTGTGATTTTGGACAACTGTCATGGGGAAAATGTTTATATTTCATATATAAAAAGTCATTAAATAAAGTATTTCAAAAGTGGAATCAATTAATATTTTTATGTAAGGCATATTCAATTTACATGTATGCTGAGGGGCTCTACTGACATCAGGTTGATTTTATAAAAGAAATTAATTGGGCAGAACACATGAATATATGAATGGTTCTATAGCTGACGTGTTTGTTAATATCTGTCGTCACCATACTTACCCATGGGGATGGTTAGGTGCAGATGCAGTCAGTTAAAGTCTGGCATTTGTGTTACTTGGATTCAGGTCCAAGTCATGTGAATCTGTACAGCGAGGGCCTGACCACCGAAACGTTTGCACTTTGTCACATCGAATTGAGTTTGATGGAAGTTAACGCACAAAGTTAGGCTATATGTCAGTCAAAACAAAAAAATTTTTTTCTAACTCTATTTCCCACAAATTATATATACCCAGCTCAGCAGGAGGGTCACTCAGACCCAGATCACACACTGGTTCCTTACATATTAACCTTGGTTACTACGTAACCTCATTAATGTTTTTTACTTTGGGGACTACAGCTGACATTTAAAAAAAAATTAATTTGGCAGAACATGATTATAAGGATGGTCCTATAGCTGATGTGTTTGTAATACTTTTACTTTGGGGTCTACAGCTGACATTTTTTAAAAGAAATTAATTGCACAAAACTTGAATATTTAATCCCTACCCTAACAACTTTGAATCCTCCAGATGGTGCTTTAATAGTTCCACAACTAAAATTGTAGCTGTACAGTTTCCGAATAATGCATTGCACTGCAAAATCTTTAATTTAAGAAAGCAAATAGATGTCTCTTATAGTTTATTCTGCTAAAATTTCTCATCTTTAGGTGATATTGTGTCATCTTTATTCAGTAATTTTCAATTGACATTGCCAATATATCCTAGTCCTAGTAAAATGTGCATGTGGACATACACATTTGTCACCATTTGAAGTCAGACTTTAGGGTCTAAAGCTCTAAAGGTGACACGTTTGTAATATTGCTTACCTTGCAGTCTGTACAGCTAACATTTTACAAAAGAATTAATTGGGCAGAATAACATGAGCATATCAGTATACACACAAACACTCGTTGGGTCTATAGGTGACACGTTAGTAATATTGCTTACTTTAGGGTCTATAGCTAACATTTTATAAAATTAAAGAATTAATTCAGCAGAACAACATGAGTATATGAATATACACACTAACACTCGTTGCGATTTAACAGCTCAATTTTTTCATTTGCATTTTTGCACTGGCTGTTTTTCTATAATTCTGTAGGTTATTTTTTAACCGTCTGATTAGTCCAATGATGAAAGAAATCCAAATCTGCCATTTTTGGATTAGAATGATATTTTTACCACCGAATAAAATAGCGATTTTTCAGTCAGTATAAAACAAAAGCAAAAAAAAAACTGTCTCCAAAATGCAAATAATTAACAGTTTGCAAAAACAGCAGTGAATAATTTTTCTTCAAAGGTCCAAAAAAGAGAATTTGTGAAAAAGCCTGGATCACTTATTGCTCGAAAATGTCAATATACAAAACCCGAAATTTCACGCTTTTTTTTTGTCATGAAATTGTCTCACAAATATATTTTTGTCCTTTACCTAAACTATAAATTGTCAAAAACGTCCTTCAGGTGTCCTTTCTCTCAACACACAATAAATCGCAGCTTGCTTTCGCGAATATTAGGCATCAAAAGAAAAAAGCATACATGTTAATGGGAAAATGACAAATCATGTCATCAGTGAGAGTACATAGGAAATAGAAATTTCTAAATTTGAATGTTAAGCACAACTTCATAAATTTATGAACTGGGCAAAACTTCATAAATTTATGAACTGGGAAAACCTCCGTAAATTTATGAACTGAACAAAACTTCATAAATTTATGAACTGGGCAAAACTTCATAAATTTATCAACTGAACAAAACTTCATAAATTTATGAACTGGGCAAAACTTCATAAATTTATGAACTGAGCAAAACTTCATAAATTTATGAACCTGACAAATCTTCATAAATTTATGAACTGGGCAAAACTTCATAAATTTATGAACTGGGCAAAACTTCATAAATTTATGAACTGGGCAAAACTTCATAAATTTATGAACTGGGCAAACCTCCATAAATTTATGAACTGAACAAAACTTCATAAATTTATGAACTGGTCAAAACTTCATAAATTTATGAACTGAACAAAACTTCATAAATTTATGAACTGGGCAAAACTTCATAAATTTATGAACTGAGCAAAACTTCATAAATTTATGAACTGAACAAAACTTCATAAATTTATGAACCTGACAAATCTTCATAAATTTATGAACTGGGCAAAACTTCATAAATTTATGAACTGAACAAATCTTCATAAATTTATGAACTGGGCAAAACTTCATAAATTTATGAACTGAACAAAATTTCATAAATTTATGAACTGGGCAAAACTTCATAAATTTATGAACTGAACAAAACTTCATAAATTTATGAACTGAGCAAAGCTTCATAAATTTATGAACTGGGCAAAACTTCATAAATTTATGAACTGGGCAAAACTTCATAAATTTATGAACTGAACAAAACTTCATAAATTTATAGACTGAGCAAAACTACATAAATTTATGTGCTGGGCAAAACTTCATAAATTTATGAACTGAACAAATCTTCATAAATTTATGAACCTGGCAAATCTTCATAAATATATGAACTTGACAAAACTAAAAAAAAAACTTAATGAACAAAACTTTATAAATTAATGACTACATAATTTGCTAAGCCTAAGGATATGTACTGGTATATTTCCGTCGTTTTTTGACGATATTCTTGAGGTGGTAGATCGTAAAATTGTAATAATTTGTATTTAGTTGCCTAGGTACCTTATTAATAATTATTAACAATTAGATTACGAGCTCGAGATTTCTATGCGGTGATAGTTGATGAGGGCGAAGCCCGAATCAACTATCACCGCATAGAAATCGAGAGCGAGTAATCTAATTGTTTTAGTAGAATCAGAGGTCAAACATGGAATATTCAACAAAAAATTTGATTTTTAAGCAATTTTTTTAAAAGAAATCTCTATAGGAAGATGATTGTTTCGCTACTCGCCATGTATCGAGGAATAGATAGCGAGTAGAGTAACCAATAAATTACAGCATTTGCAATAGTATACTAGTATGATTCTACTAATATACAATATTACGCAACCACCGCAACAGTGACCGTCACATTGCTTATTTTCCTCTTTACTAAACAAGTATCAACCCCCTCTTAAATATCTAAGCAAGGCGCGACTAAAAAGATAATTGAAAGCATCGCTGTGTTGGGCACAGACAACGTTTTTTAAATACTTTGAGAAAGTGACCAGATGGTATTTGGGAGCGAGATGGATTTCCGACGTGTTTGCACCTGCGAGACAGTAACCCTGAATTGTCACTCGCATTAGTACCACAAAAACGTGTGAAGTTTATAGTTCGCCATTTAATTTATAGCTCTATAAAATGCTATTAATTGTTGTCAACAAGGTCAAATTTCATGTTCTCAGTGGTTATAACATTATACATAAAGCACACTTTTATGATTACCGTAATAAAAGTTTAGCCTCTACCGCAGGTATTTCTGATGCTATTATTACATTTTTATACAAGGCTTGGGTGAGCTCTCGTGGGCAGCGAAAAAAATAGCCGTATATTGCACTATCAAATAGCATCAGAGATGCCTGCGGATGACGCTCTATAATTTACATTAGGTTCAATTGAAGCGTGTTGTTTTAGTTTGTGTAGAATGTTTTAGTTTAAAAATGAAATCCGGCAATAAACAGCATCATTGGAATTTGCGGACTAAACATCAACAAAACGCGAAGTACCGTACGGTACAAATATAAACTGTCCACTCGTATACTATAGTATATGAGTTGAAAGTGATATGACCTAATAGTGGTAATAATAATAGCTGACGTGTACTTACATTTCGTATGTATCCATATAATGTATCCATATAATGTATCCATACAAAACGACGAAGCCGACATCATTTGCGCGCGTAAACATGCCATACCGATTACCGTATTAAAGTCAATTGAGTGTAGCATAAATGTGTTGTATAGGCTCGATCCTTCGCATGCTACCAAGATCAAACAGACATCTATTTCAACTGTGAATCAAACTTCAGTGATTCTCAACGTTCAAAGCGGCAAGTCATACAATATTTATCACCGTGCACAAAATACACGATTTACTGTTGAAATTTGCCGCGCGCAATGAAATCCGATCTCGCCTTGATACGACATTTATTACCAAGGCCTGATGTCATGCTGCGGTTTAATTTCATGTGGCAAGGTGTAAAAGACCATTGCCGCAAGTGTTATTAGTGACGTACGAAAAAGAGGGGTCATAGGCTGTAAAAAGGGGGGTCATACATACAAAACGCTGTATCTTTTTAAAGATTTAAAAGTATGAAAATGAACAACGAAAATGTAATAAAAAGGAACTAGATGGGTATCTGTTAAACCTGTTTTGTAGTGGTTTTATATAAAAACAATGTATCTATTTATTAAATTTCTTAAATTGCTATTTACATGGCCTATAGTCCCTAGCCTTCGCTTGCGCAGGTTGGTTTCGGTCCAGAGCTCTTGGAGAAGGCCTAGCAAAATTTGCGTTATTTGTTTGTCTGTTTATTCGATTTTTTAAAAAGTAAACTTAACTTCCTGTCGTATACATAAGTATTTGCATTGTTTATCCCGGAGTAAGGATGTCAGATAAAATCTAACACTAAGTGCACAAGGACAGAAATGGTCGACGGAAGGACAACTTTGCAAAATTTGCTAGGCCTCCACGCTTCTAATTAGCCGTCCTCGCATCCGGCGAAAGCGAAAGGGTGCTATTTGAATTATTATTACATTTCTAAAACAACATCAAAGTGGCCGCGTTTGTTTCGCAAATATATGCATTCACTTTCGGTAAAGTCACTCGCGTCGGAACTTGGATAGTGTGAAATCCACGAAAACAAAGATAGGTGTTTTGAATAGAGCACAAACGACAAAAATTTCCACATCTGTTCCCCACACTCCAGGTTCGTTCATCTTTGTTCGTGCGACGTATTCAGAAGCATTTTGTCCAGTTATCCGCTTAAATTCACAGCCCATGTCGTACATTTTTTCAACAACTAATTTTCGTAACATACGATGGTGTTCTTGACTACCAGATACGACGTAGCCAACAGCGCGGAACAAACAGTTTCCATCGGCAACTATGCGATATACAGAAGATGGCGCATCCCCGTTACCATACCATTTCCCATATGTACTCGCTGTCTTGTGTTCTCCATTGAACGTTGAAACATTAATTGCTTTTACTTTTTTCTTTCCAATTTAAGCTAACTGGTACAAAAAGGAACTTGTTAGGCTTGGTGAACTTGCATTCTTTCGCTTTCGTAAATAGATATTGAATGTCGCCGCTCACCTCGTTCTCATCGTCTTCGAAGCTGTAACTCTCATCCGTGAAATTGAAATTGGTATCTATTTCACCTGACTGTTTTGCTTCACTATCGCCTAAAAAGTAAATCGTTTATACTCTTGTTAAAGAGCACACCAAAATCCTCAGCAGGAAAGTGGAAAGAACTCTTTAGTTTTAGTTATTTAATAATTAACACTGACGTAGAATGGATAATCCGCTCTTGACTTACCACGATTCGAGACATTTTCTGTTGCTGGCAAAGGAACCAATTATCATGGCCCAACTCCTATAAAATTCAGTAATTTAAATACACACAAAAAGCAAAAACAGTTGCGCGTGGCAGAGGAGGGGCCCTGTCCCAGTTGCCCATGTGTTTCTAACAAAAAGTCCCTGGCCTATGTTATTTAACGACCCACCAGGCCGCTGAAAGTTCTGTGTTTTAGCATGTTGCAAGTTCTTTGTAATATAATTGTGGTCACCGTGACATTTTGATAAAACCCATCCTTCTGGATACGACAGGCACTGCATCAGGCTGGAAATTAACTCCTCAGGAAGCTTGTTTTCTTCCTGCACTTCAAGTCTCTTCATGATGAAAGCATTACTGGCGTTTTCAGGATGAAAATTTCCCAGCTGCATTTCACCAGTACTCGACCAATGTCCAAAAAACATCGCCCGAACAGACTGGATTAACTTGACGCCTATACATGTCAAGAAGCAGGAGTTACTAATTAGGTACAGTAGTTACAGCACAAAGCAAGCCCTGATGTATATTCACAATACCTTTTGGTAACTTTTCCACGCCGTCAACATAGTATGCAGTTTGGACGAGTTGGAGCTTTTGCTCCATTAATCGTCTTGCATACTGTACGTCTTCCAGCAAAAAATCACCATTCATAATCAAAACTAAATTATAGTAGGCCATTTCTTCAACATTGAGCGCGTAGATCTTGATAAAAGCGCTTTCCAACTCATCGATATCAGATTTCTACGAGATAGAGCATATTTTTTCAGCGTAATTTCTCGGACCCACGCTGCCCAGCAAAATCAACGTTGTTCATGAGTTCTAGTCCGACGCACGCATGTTGTCATGTTGTCATGGGTAAGTGTGACTATTGCACGAAATTAAAAGACGAACTCAAAAAAACGCATGAAACAAGGGAAAGAGAGCAAATATTGCAGAGAAGAAAAGAACACAAAGAGTTGATGAGGTACATAGTCATTGAAATAAATTTGTAATAATTATTGTCATGCTGTCCACCCAACCATTGGAGTAGCCAGGGTGATTGCTGTTGGGGGAGGAGGGGCAACATGCGAGAGCCGAAGACGTCGTGAGCCATTCAATAGGGTCCGGGGGTATGTTTCCCCGAAAAATTTTGAAATCCGGAGTACCGCAAATGGGATTTTTCAGGTGATTTTTTTGACACTATCTTTATTAATTTCAGAAAAGAAGAAAAGGGTCGGATCCTTTAGGCTATTGGGTGGGGGGAGGGGCGATCCTTCTGAGCATCCCCCATGCCCCCTTGTCTACACCACTCCACCTGACATCACAACTTTATTTTTAATGCCGCTAAAGTTCAGATCAGAAGCCAAAGTATTTGAAGTATCCTACGCGATGTTGCTCATCAAATTATTTTCTACCCGAGTAATGAATAAAACATCCCAAACCAATATGCAATACTGCTATATGCTCACATTATTTTCATGTTTGATTTCAGAGCGGAGCGAAAATGCTACCACGAAAGAGCAGCCAAAGGCCACCAGTCACTTCATAGTTATTTTTCTATGGCGATTGATGGAATGGATCAAAACAAGACAGAGCTACCGTACTCAAAATTTTGCTACAAAGGTCTTGATGGAGTGACAAAACTGAGGGTGCATATTATTGCATCTATGATTCATGGCAGACCACCCTTACTGTTTCTGGATTGGCGTCAATTTAGGCATGACAGCAATCTAACGATGAACATTATACTGCAGGTAAGGCTAAATTTATACGTTTTGTGGTGGCTCGATGGAGTTTTAAAAATGAGCTGTAGTTTGCTTATCATCATTCATTTTCGCTTTGTTAAATTTAAATAAGTTCGCATTGGATTCCTTCATCTATTTAAACATTTGATCGCAAATTATGACTGTCAGTCGTAGTTGCTATGGTAACAATTGCGTATGAAATTTACCCAAAATGATGAATTATGTAATATCGATCCCCAGTTTTTTTGTTTAGTACATTACAAACATCATAAAATAATATTGTACAAAATTTATGGTGGCTCGTTATAGTAATGCTCACAAATAAAGACGGCATGTGCCAATAGTCCGGCAGATAGGGGTACCAAAAAGCATGTTTACTTACCATATCGAGGGACAATTTCATTTTCGTTTTATCTTGTTCCTTTAAGGTTAGTAAGTATATTTCTGAATGTTGGACGCGTTGAACTTTCTTGTGGGCTCTTGCCAACACGTTTTTCTACGATATTATTACAAAACTGTATTACTGTCAGAAAAAGTGGTATTTCAAGTTCAATTATATTTTAGAAAAAATAACTTACATCAACAGAAAGCTCGTAAAAAACTAAATGCAAGACATTTAAATGGCTACCCTAATTTTTCCAATTCTTAGTGTGTTATCAGCCTTTGAATGCATATTTTTATACTAGTGCCCAGGTTTTTTGCGCGATTTTAGCATTTTTTTGTAGTTTGGAGGATCAATAACTTGAAAACCGCTTGAAAAATAGAGGTGACCATTTAAATGTCTTATATTTAGTTTTATACGAGCTTTCTGTTGATGTAAGTTATTTTTTCTAAAATATAATTGAACTTGAAATACCACTTTTTCTGACAGTAATACAGTTTTGTAATAATATCCTAAAAAAACGTGTTGGCAAGAGCCCACAAGAAAGTTCAACGCGTCCAACATTCAGAAATATACTTACTAACCTTAAAGGAACAAGATAAAACGAAAATGAAATTGTCCCTCGATATGGTAAGTAAACATGCTTTTTGGTACCCCTATCTGCCGGACTATTGGCACATGCCGTCTTTATTTGTGAGCATTACTATAACGAGCCACCATAAATTTTGTACAATATTATTTTATGATGTTTGTAATGTACTAAACAAAAAAACTGGGGATCGATATTACATAATTCATCATTTTGGGTAAATTTCATACGCAATTGTTACCATAGCAACTACGACTGACAGTCATAATTTGCGATCAAATGTTTAAATAGATGAAGGAATCCAATGCGAACTTATTTAAATTTAACAAAGCGAAAATGAATGATGATAAGCAAACTACAGCTCATTTTTAAAACTCCATCGAGCCACCACAAAACGTATAAATTTAGCCTTACCTGCAGTATAATGTTCATCGTTAGATTGCTGTCATGCCTAAATTGACGCCAATCCAGAAACAGTAAGGGTGGTCTGCCATGAATCATAGATGCAATAATATGCACCCTCAGTTTTGTCACTCCATCAAGACCTTTGTAGCAAAATTTTGAGTACGGTAGCTCTGTCTTGTTTTGATCCATTCCATCAATCGCCATAGAAAAATAACTATGAAGTGACTGGTGGCCTTTGGCTGCTCTTTCGTGGTAGCATTTTCGCTCCGCTCTGAAATCAAACATGAAAATAATGTGAGCATATAGCAGTATTGCATATTGGTTTGGGATGTTTTATTCATTACTCGGGTAGAAAATAATTTGATGAGCAACATCGCGTAGGATACTTCAAATACTTTGGCTTCTGATCTGAACTTTAGCGGCATTAAAAATAAAGTTGTGATGTCAGGTGGAGTGGTGTAGACAAGGGGGCATGGGGGATGCTCAGAAGGATCGCCCCTCCCCCCACCCAATAGCCTAAAGGATCCGACCCTTTTCTTCTTTTCTGAAATTAATAAAGATAGTGTCAAAAAAATCACCTGAAAAATCCCATTTGCGGTACTCCGGATTTCAAAATTTTTCGGGGAAACATACCCCCGGACCCTATTGAATGGCTCACGACGTCTTCGGCTCTCGCATGTTGCCCCTCCTCCCCCAACAGCAATCACCCTGGCTACTCCAATGGTTGGGTGGACAGCATGACAATAATTATTACAAATTTATTTCAATGACTATGTACCTCATCAACTCTTTGTGTTCTTTTCTTCTCTGCAATATTTGCTCTCTTTCCCTTGTTTCATGCGTTTTTTTGAGTTCGTCTTTTAATTTCGTGCAATAGTCACACTTACCCATGACAACATGACAACATGCGTGCGTCGGACTAGAACTCATGAACAACGTTGATTTTGCTGGGCAGCGTGGGTCCGAGAAATTACGCTGAAAAAATATGCTCTATCTCGTAGAAATCTGATATCGATGAGTTGGAAAGCGCTTTTATCAAGATCTACGCGCTCAATGTTGAAGAAATGGCCTACTATAATTTAGTTTTGATTATGAATGGTGATTTTTTGCTGGAAGACGTACAGTATGCAAGACGATTAATGGAGCAAAAGCTCCAACTCGTCCAAACTGCATACTATGTTGACGGCGTGGAAAAGTTACCAAAAGGTATTGTGAATATACATCAGGGCTTGCTTTGTGCTGTAACTACTGTACCTAATTAGTAACTCCTGCTTCTTGACATGTATAGGCGTCAAGTTAATCCAGTCTGTTCGGGCGATGTTTTTTGGACATTGGTCGAGTACTGGTGAAATGCAGCTGGGAAATTTTCACCCTGAAAACGCCAGTAATGCTTTCATCATGAAGAGACTTGAAGTGCAGGAAGAAAACAAGCTTCCTGAGGAGTTAATTTCCAGCCTGATGCAGTGCCTGTCGTATCCAGAAGGATGGGTTTTATCAAAATGTCACGGTGACTACAATTATATTACAAAGAACTTGCAACATGCTAAAACACAGAACTTTCAGCGGCCTGGTGGGTCGTTAAATAACATAGGCCAGGGACTTTTTGTTAGAAACACATGGGCAACTGGGACAGGGCCCCTCCTCTGCCACGCGCAACTGTTTTTGCTTTTTGTGTGTATTTAAATTACTGAATTTTATAGGAGTTGGGCCATGATAATTGGTTCCTTTGCCAGCAACAGAAAATGTCTCGAATCGTGGTAAGTCAAGAGCGGATTATCCATTCTACGTCAGTGTTAATTATTAAATAACTAAAACTAAAGAGTTCTTTCCACTTTCCTGCTGAGGATTTTGGTGTGCTCTTTAACAAGAGTATAAACGATTTACTTTTTAGGCGATAGTGAAGCAAAACAGTCAGGTGAAATAGATACCAATTTCAATTTCACGGATGAGAGTTACAGCTTCGAAGACGATGAGAACGAGGTGAGCGGCGACATTCAATATCTATTTACGAAAGCGAAAGAATGCAAGTTCACCAAGCCTAACAAGTTCCTTTTTGTACCAGTTAGCTTAAATTGGAAAGAAAAAAGTAAAAGCAATTAATGTTTCAACGTTCAATGGAGAACACAAGACAGCGAGTACATATGGGAAATGGTATGGTAACGGGGATGCGCCATCTTCTGTATATCGCATAGTTGCCGATGGAAACTGTTTGTTCCGCGCTGTTGGCTACGTCGTATCTGGTAGTCAAGAACACCATCGTATGTTACGAAAATTAGTTGTTGAAAAAATGTACGACATGGGCTGTGAATTTAAGCGGATAACTGGACAAAATGCTTCTGAATACGTCGCACGAACAAAGATGAACGAACCTGGAGTGTGGGGAACAGATGTGGAAATTTTTGTCGTTTGTGCTCTATTCAAAACACCTATCTTTGTTTTCGTGGATTTCACACTATCCAAGTTCCGACGCGAGTGACTTTACCGAAAGTGAATGCATATATTTGCGAAACAAACGCGGCCACTTTGATGTTGTTTTAGAAATGTAATAATAATTCAAATAGCACCCTTTCGCTTTCGCCGGATGCGAGGACGGCTAATTAGAAGCGTGGAGGCCTAGCAAATTTTGCAAAGTTGTCCTTCCGTCGACCATTTCTGTCCTTGTGCACTTAGTGTTAGATTTTATCTGACATCCTTTCTCCGGGATAAACAATGCAAATACTTATGTATACGACAGGAAGTTAAGTTTACTTTTTAAAAAATCGAATAAACAGACAAACAAATAACGCAAATTTTGCTAGGCCTTCTCCAAGAGCTCTGGACCGAAACCAACCTGCGCAAGCGAAGGCTAGGGACTATAGGCCATGTAAATAGCAATTTAAGAAATTTAATAAATAGATACATTGTTTTTATATAAAACCACTACAAAACAGGTTTAACAGATACCCATCTAGTTCCTTTTTATTACATTTTCGTTGTTCATTTTCATACTTTTAAATCTTTAAAAAGAATACAGCGTTTTGTATGTATGACCCCCCTTTTTACAGCCTATGACCGCTCTTTTTCGTACGTCACTAATAACACTTGCGGCAATGGTCTTTTACACCTTGCCACATGGAATTAAACCGCAGCAAGACATCAGGCCTTGGTAATAAATGTCGTATCAAGGCGAGATCGGATTTCATTGCGCGCGGCAAATTTCAACAGTAAATCGTGTATTTTGTGCACGGTGATAAATATTGTATGACTTGCCGCTTTGAACGTTGAGAATCACTGAAGTTTGATTCACAGTTGAAATAGATGTCTGTTTGATCTTGGTAGCATGCGAAGGATCGAGCCTATACAACACATTTATGCTACACTCAATTGACTTTAATACGGTAATCGGTATGGCATGTTTACGCGCGCAAATGATGTCGGCTTCGTCGTTTTGTATGGATACATTATATGGATACATTATATGGATACATTATATGGATACATACGAAATGTAAGTACACGTCAGCTATTATTATTACCACTATTAGGTCATATCACTTTCAACTCATATACTATAGTATACGAGTGGACAGTTTATATTTGTACCGTACGGTACTTCGCGTTTTGTTGATGTTTAGTCCGCAAATTCCAATGATGCTGTTTATTGCCGGATTTCATTTTTAAACTAAAACATTCTACACAAACTAAAACAACACGCTTCAATTGAACCTAATGTAAATTATAGAGCGTCATCCGCAGGCATCTCTGATGCTATTTGATAGTGCAATATACGGCTATTTTTTTCGCTGCCCACGAGAGCTCACCCAAGCCTTGTATAAAAATGTAATAATAGCATCAGAAATACCTGCGGTAGAGGCTAAACTTTTATTACGGTAATCATAAAAGTGTGCTTTATGTATAATGTTATAACCACTGAGAACATGAAATTTGACCTTGTTGACAACAATTAATAGCATTTTATAGAGCTATAAATTAAATGGCGAACTATAAACTTCACACGTTTTTGTGGTACTGATGCGAGTGACAATTCAGGGTTACTGTCTCGCAGGTGCAAACACGTCGGAAATCCATCTCGCTCCCAAATACCATCTGGTCACTTTCTCAAAGTATTTAAAAAACGTTGTCTGTGCCCAACACAGCGATGCTTTCAATTATCTTTTTAGTCGCGCCTTGCTTAGATATTTAAGAGGGGGTTGATACTTGTTTAGTAAAGAGGAAAATAAGCAATGTGACGGTCACTGTTGCGGTGGTTGCGTAATATTGTATATTAGTAGAATCATACTAGTATACTATTGCAAATGCTGTAATTTATTGGTTACTCTACTCGCTATCTATTCCTCGATACATGGCGAGTAGCGAAACAATCATCTTCCTATAGAGATTTCTTTTAAAAAAATTGCTTAAAAATCAAATTTTTTGTTGAATATTCCATGTTTGACGCCGCATAGAAATCTCGAGCTCGTAATCTAATTGTTAATAATTATTAATAAGGTACCTAAGCAACTAAATACAAATTATTACAATTTTACGATCTACCACCTCAAGAATATCGTCAAAAAACGACGGAAATATACCAGTACATATCCTTAGGCTTAGCAAATTATGTAGTCATTAATTTATAAAGTTTTGTTCATTAAGTTTTTTTTTAGTTTTGTCAAGTTCATATATTTATGAAGATTTGCCAGGTTCATAAATTTATGAAGATTTGTTCAGTTCATAAATTTATGAAGTTTTGTTCAGTTCATAAATTTATGAAGTTTTGCCCAGTTCATAAATTTATGAAGTTTTGCCCAGTTCATAAATTTATGAAGTTTTGCCCAGTTCATAAATTTATGAAGTTTTGTTCAGTTCATAAATTTATGAAGTTTTGCTCAGTTCATAAATTTATGAAGTTTTGCCCAGTTCCTAAATTTATGTAGTTTTGCTCAGTCCATAAATTTATGAAGTTTTGTTCAGTTCATAAATTTATGAAGTTTTGCCCAGTTCATAAATTTATGAAGTTTTGCCCAGTTCATAAATTTATGAAGTTTTGCCCAGTTCATAAATTTATGAAGTTTTGCCCAGTTCCTAAATTTATGAAGTTTTGTTCAGTTCATAACTTTATGAAGTTTTGCCTAGTTCATAAATTTATGAGGATTTGTGAACTTCATCAATTTATGAAGATTTGTTCAGTTCATAAATTTATGAAGTTTTGCTCAATAAGTTAATTTTTTAAAGTTTCGTTCAATTCATAAATTTATGAAGATTTGTCTGGTTCATAAATTTATGAAGTTTTGCTCAGATCGTAAATTTTGGGGGTTTTTGAAGTTTGGCTCAGTTCATAAATTTATGAAGTTTTGTATTTTTTTAAAGTTTTGTTGAGTTCATAAATTTATGAAGTTTCGCTCGGTTGATCAATTTATAAATTTTTGTTCAGATCATCAATTTATGAAGTTTTGCTCAAGTCATACATTTATGAAGCGTTACTTAATTCATAAATGCAAGATTTGTTCAATTCATATAGGTCAGTTTATTACAAAAGCTTAATTTTCAAAATTTAGCTCAATTAAACGATATCCGACACAAAACCGATTTTACACGTGCAGAAACGTCGAGAAATGGACATTCCAACAGCTGTTTTTTTCCACTTTGCAAATTTTAGAGGAGGCAATAGCAAAAAGTTAATTTTTGAAATTGGGTGAAAATTCAGCTAAGTGCCTTGTTAAGCGAAACAGTACAAATTTTGTGTAAATCGCACAATTCTCCTACTTAACATGTAAACATATGCTAGTGCAAAAATGCAAACAGTATAAACGATGTGTTCTTGAAGTCGGACTTTATCAATTTGAAGTAGGACGCACAAACACTTGTTGCCATTTGAAGTCGGACTTTGTAGTCTATAGCTGAGGCGTTCTAATCTTTCTTGACCTTTCAGTGTTTATCGACATTTAATCAATTTGAAGTCGGACGCACAAACACCGTCAAACACTCGTTGCCATTTAAAGCCGAACTTTGAGGCTATAGCTGACACGTTTGTAATATTTCTTGTCAATCTTGAGCTTACAATTGGAATACAGATTTGATTTCCGACACACACCAGCAGTGGCGTAGCCAGCGTCGATAATTGGAGGGGCGAATATTCATGTATCATGTTTTGCATCAGTAATTTCTTTTGAAATCGATTGTTTTTATGGTTTGTGAACACAAATATATGAATATTCTCCCCTCCAATTATCGAAGCTGGCTACGCCACTGCACACCAGGCATGTTACGAAAATTTGTTGCCAACCCCCTCATCTTAAAAACCAACCTGAATACTTAATTTTCTGGGCCAACCCCCTCATTTTAAAAACCAACCTGAATACTTAATTTTCCCCCGGAAATGCTGACATCTCCACCGCACAAATCGAGATTTCGACTAAATATAACTCGGCCGGGGAACTGGACACGAAAAAGCAAGAACTTCGTGTAACGTCAAGAATAGTGTGCTGCCGAGCGCCGCACAAATCGAGATTTCGACTAAATATAACTCGGCCGGGGAACTGGACACGAAAAAGCAAGAACTTCGTGTAACGTCAAGAATAGTGTGCTGCCTCGCTAGCGCTCAGCAGCAATAACATGAAATAAATAAATTGCTCAGATTTAGGTGGTTTGAGATCGTCGTCGACCTTTGTATATAGCTTATTTAATTGATTCGCCCTTGCAAAAGCATACACTTAAACTATGAGCGCGCAAAAGATGACGGATTATTGCTTATTTTCACCCGTAAACACGGTACTCTTTTTTTATACCAACATTGAGATTAAGATCATATAGGACTGATACCAAAGGTAATGAATGCCCTTGTACAATTTACGCTTCTCGAAAGACAACCTCATCCCTTTCATTCCCAATGTAGCCATATGGCAACATTAAATTCTATTCAGTTTATTTTACATGAAGTAATTCATTTTGAAAAATCGGGCTGATGGAGAGTGCCTACAATTCGGGTAGAATATAATTATCGTTTGAAATTCCGCTGAAGTTTTATTTTGCGGTTGCGGGAAAAAAAATTCAGCATGGCGTCTTTACGAGTTGAGCACATGCTGGAGTGACCGATGTTTTAAAGGTATGTTTTACTCTTCTACGCATTCTTGTTGTAAATAACGTATACATTCAAGTAACATAGGTGTATTTGAATATCTGCTATGTGTTTCTTGTTTGATTCGTAATAAATCGAAGCGAAATTTTGAGTTTACAAATCGATGTTGCCATATGGCAACATTGGGCAAAAGTTAGTGTTGTGTTTCCACTTTTGTTAGTATGTGTGATTGAATCCTTGTGTTGATTTATAACTTTTTATACTTGTTGTAGAGAAAAGTATGGATGCAACTGAAGCTTTACATTTTATTTTAATGCCTGGAAGTTCGTCTGAGTTTGAAGACTCTGATGTTTCTGATGAGCTGGATATTTCTCAACATAACAATGATGATTTATATATTCCTGCAAGTGATATGGTTGAGGTTCATAAAGCCAGTTCTTCTGATGATGACAGTGATGATAATGTTCTTCTGAGTGAATTGGCTGAAGCAGAAAAAGCAATTTGTTCTAGCAGCAAAAAGCTAACAAAAGCTCAAGAGCATGCGAAGAAATACCAGTGGAAGAAATCAAATGTAACTGCTCCCGAAAGTACATTCGAAGGGAATTTTTCTGACCCACCTGACGAGGTGTATTCACCTTTAACATATTTTAAACATTTTATTGATGATGATTGCATCAGACATTGCACAGAACAAACAAATATATATGCGATGCAGAAAGATGGTAAAGAGTGTGTCATCAGCACTGATGAAATGGAAAGGTTTTTCAGCGTTCTGCTGTACATGGGTCTATTCGCATGTCCATCATATCGGATGTACTGGGAGAATAACTCACGCTTTAATCCGGTAGCTGACACTTTGCCCAGAAACCGCTTTGAAACAATTCTACGTTACTTGCATTTTAATGACAATAATGAAATGTCAGCTAGAGATGACCCTAATTATGACCCACTGTTCAAAATAAGACCACTTTTGAGCAGCTTGAGAACAAACATGATGAAAACAGAGCCAGAGGAACGCCACAGCATCGATGAACAGATAATTCCCTTCAAAGGTCGTTCGCACATGAAACAATATAACAAGAATAAACCACATAAATGGGGATTCAAGGTCTTTACTAGAGCTGGAGTATCTGGCATGATGTATGACATTGAAATATACACTGGGAAGAACATGAAGCTAGAAGGAGACCTTGGAATCTCTGGAAATATGGTTCTTAGACTCACTAAGGATTTGCAAAGGAACAAAGACCACAAAGTTTACTTTGATAATTGGTTTTCATCTGTTGAATTGGTGAAAACTCTCAAGGGACGTGGAATTAGAGCTGTTGGAACCATAAGAAAGAATCGTTTGGCTGGGTGCAAGCTTGCATCAGACAAGAAGTTGAAAGAGAGTGGCAGAGGAAGATATGATTGGAAGACCAGTAAAGATGGAATAAGTATTATAAAGTGGTATGACAACAAGCCTGTCCATCTTATTTCTTCCCACAGTGCTGTAGAGCCACTGGGCTCATGCAAGAGGTGGAGTGCCACAGAAAAACAGAAAGTTGATGTTGTACGACCATATGTTGTGGAAGAATACAACACCCATATGGGAGGTGTTGATTCCGCAGACATGCTGATGGAGCTTTACCGCATTGATTTACGGTCCAAGAAATGGTACATGCGGATTGTATTATATTGTATCAGCGTTGCTGTCGTGAATGCTTGGATGTTGTATCGCCGCCATGCTGCCCAACTGAACACCAACCCAAAGTCTATTGTTCCTTTGAAAGACTTTCAAACTCAGATTGCTTATGCTTTAGCAATAAAGGGTAAGCAAAAGGAAACGAAAAGAGGCAGACCTTCAAATTCCCCTCAGCCCACCAAAAAGCCACAAAAGCCAGTTGGACCAACACCAACAGATGATGTTCGGCATGACAACTTCGCCCACTGGCCAATACCCATGGAAAAAAAGATGAGGTGCAAGAAGTGCATTCATCACTTTTCAAGGATGAAATGCATTAAGTGTGATGTTGCATTATGCCTAAACAACAACAACAACTGCTTTTTAGACTATCACACTAAGTGACATTTTGTTTCAAATGTACGATATATCAAATTTTTAGAATTAGAAGGGTGGGTAATAAGGTTGTAGTAAAAAATTCATATTTGTTACTTAATATTTTTATATAATAATCTATTTATATAACTTCTGTATAAAAAACGTTTAGATTTTTTAAAAAACTGGCAATTTACAAAATGTTTATTTTCTGTTGATTTCTTCCCAATGTTGCCATATGGCAACATTGCACTGTTTCCATGGAAACATACTTTTGCACAAAAAAATTAGTCAGGCTACTCTTTTTTATATAATTTAAACATATTATGTGGAAAAAAAAATTTTTCAATCGGTAACATTAATTTGGGAATGAAAGGGTTAAATAGCAGACAATAAGGTTATAAACTGCAAAACGACACCTTTTTTCTGAAATCTAACACTTGCCTGAGCATATACATTAATTTGTAACAGACTTACACAGTGCTAGTTCATTGAATGGTTTAAAATTACAATTGCATATCCTAAACTTAACGTATGCTATGAAGCTTGTAATATTTACCATTTCTTTGATATTTTCTTTGCTAAGTTCGTATGTGAACGCACGGTCAAAACTAGGGCCTATGGTTACAGACAAGGTGAGTAATTTTTGTTTGTTTTATCATGATATGCCCCGCGTTATTATAGACGCTAAGCAAAGTATATAAACAATGATGTGCTGTTGTATTTATCCAGCCTTCAGAAATGGTCAATGAATTCTGATTTACACATAAGGAAGCAGAGCTTACGCAGCGATTCAATATGCTTTTTTTATTGTTAGTCATTTAATTGTATTATTCTTGCTGTTCATTTATACACATATACACAAGCACACATACCGTGTATATAGAACATTAAACAGCGGTTTGGTGATAAATGCTTGCGGGTTCATCTTGACCAAAAATTAAGTCAAGTAAACATATCTGGGCACAGATTGGAGTCGAAATTGCAGTTATGAGGAGGGCTGAGACATATGTAACAAAAGGAACTTTATTAAATATATTTTAATTCAATAGTATTGCCTTACAGTGTATTTCGATTATTGCTCGCATATGCGGGTAAATGTGGAAACGTGTTAAACTAAAAACTTCAAAAGCTCCATAACAGAGCGGCGGAAGAGTGAGGTTGCACTGTTTCAAAGGTTGTTGCTGATTGGCTCATGAGTTGGAAGCGGTGGCCATGGTGGTCGGCCAATCATATTGATTTATGATTAAGGTTGGGTCATGCACATTAACAAGTTTCACTTTAACTTTAAACATTAATCATCAACCTCGACTTTATAACTGTGGGAAAAAACAAAAAAGGTCTTTTACTGCATACAATATAAAACTCCCTATTACAATTTGCTGTAGCTGTAGCAGTAGCATATAATATATATACAGTAGCTATAGTGGCAGTAGTGGTGGTGAAGGTGGCAGAGATAGCAAACCAATCAAATTATTGACATGAAAAACATAGTTGATTATTAAAATGTTTTACTTTGAAATATTTTTCTCACAGCATATAATATATATAGACAGTTGTTGTAGTAGTAGTAGCACTGAGGTGACAGGGGCAGTGGTGGCGAAGGTGGCAGTGGTGGCGAAGATGGCAGAGATAGCAAACCAATCAAATTATTGATATGAAAAACTTAGTTAATTATTAAAATGTTTTACTTTGAAATATTTTCTCACAGCATATAATATATAAAGACAGTTGTTGTAGTGGTAGTAGCACTGAGGTGACAGGGGCAGTGGTGGCGAAGGTGGCAGTGGTGGCGAAGGTGGCGAAGGTGGCAGAGATAGCAAACCAATTAAATTATTGATATGAAAAACTTAGTTAATTATTAAAATGTTTTACTTTGAAATATTTTTCTCACAGCATATAATATATATAGACAGTTGTTGTAGTAGTAGTAGCACTGAGGTGACAGAGGCAGTGGTGGCGAAGGTGGCAGTGGTGGCGAAGGTGGCGAAGGTGGCAGAGATAGCAAACCAATTAAATTATTGATATGAAAAACTTAGTTAATTATTAAAATGTTTTACTTTGAAATATTTTTCTCACAGCATATAATATATATAGACAGTTGTTGTAGTAGTAGTAGCACTGAGGTTACAGAGGCAGTGGTGGCGAAGGTGGCGAAGGTGGCAGCGATAGCAAACCAATTAAATTATTGATATGAAAAACTTAGTTAATTATTAAAATGTTTTACTTTGAAATATTTTTCTCACAGCATATAATATATATAGACAGTTGTTGTAGTAGTAGTAGCACTGAGGTGACAGGGGCAGTGGTGGCGAAGGTGGCAGTGGTGGCGAAGGTGGCGAAGGTGGCAGAGATAGCAAACCAATTAAATTATTGATATGAAAAACTTAGTTAATTATTAAAATGTTTTACTTTGAAATATTTTTCTCACAGCATATAATATATATAGACAGTTGTTGTAGTAGTAGTAGCACTGAGGTGACAGGGGCAGTGGTGGCGAAGGTGGCAAAGGTGGCAGAGATAGCAAACCAATCAAATTATTGATATGAAAAACTTAGTTAATTATTAAAATGTTTTACTTTGAAATATTTTTCTCACAGCATATAATATATATAGACAGTTGTTGTAGTGGTAGTAGCACTGAGGTGACAGGGGCAGTGGTGGCGAAGGTGGCAGTGGTGGCAAAGGTGGCAGAGATAGCAAACCAATTAAATTATTGATATGAAAAACTTAGTTAATTATTAAAATGTTTTACTTTGAAATATTTTTCTCACAGCATATAATATATATAGACAGTTGTTTTAGTAGTAGTAGCACTGAGGTGACAGAGGCAGTGGTGGCGAAGGTGGCAGTGGTGGCGAAGGTGGCGAACGTGGCAGAGATAGCAAACCAATTAAATTATTGATATGAAACACTTAGTTAATTATTAAAATGTTTTACTTTGAAATATTTTTCTCACAGCATATAATATATATAGACAGTTGTTGTAGTAGTAGTAGCACTGAGGTGACAGGGGCAGTGGTGGCGAAGGTGGCAGTGGTGACGAAGGTGGCGAAGGTGGCAGAGATAGCAAACCAATTAAATTATTGATATGAAAAACTTAGTTAATTATTAAAATGTTTTACTTTGAAATATTTTTCTCACAGCATATAATATATATAGACAGTTGTTGTAGTAGTAGTAGCACTGAGGTGACAGGGGCAGTGGTGGCAAAGGTGGCAGTGGTGGCGAAGGTGGCAGAGATAGCAAACCAATTAAATTATTGATATGAAAAACTTAGTTAATTATTAAAATGTTTTACTTTGAAATATTTTTCTCACAGCATATAATATATATAGACAGTTGTTGTAGTAGTAGTAGCACTGAGGTGACAGGGGCAGTGGTGGCGAAGGTGGCAGTGGTGACGAAGGTGGCGAAGGTGGCAGATATAGCAAACCAATTAAATTATTGATATGAAAAACTTAGTTAATTATTAAAATGTTTTACTTTGAAATATTTTTCTCACAGCATATAATATATATAGACAGTTGTTGTAGTAGTAGTAGCACTGAGGTGACAGGGGCAGTAGTGGCGAAGGTGGCAGTGGTGGCGAAGGTGGCAGAGATAGCAAACCAATCAAATTATTGACATGAAAAACTTAGTTAATTATTAAAATGTTTTACTTTGAAATATTTTTCTCACAGCATATAATATATATAGACAGTTGTTGTAGTAGTAGTAGCACTGAGGTGACAGGGGCAGTGGTGGCGAAGGTGGCAGTGGTGGCGAAGGTGGCAGTGGTGGCGAAGGTGGCGAAGGTGGCAGAGATAGCAAACCAATTAAATTATTGATATGAAAAACTTAGTTAATTATGAAAATGTTTTACTTTGAAATATTTTTCTCACAGCACACAACACACATAGACAGTTGTTGTAGTAGTAGTAGCACTGAGGTGACAGGGGCAGTGGTGGCAAAGGTGGCAGTGGTGGCGAAGGTGGCAGAGAGAGCAAACCAATTAAATTATTGATATGAAAAACTTAGTTAATTATTAAAATGTTTTACTTTGAAATATTTTTCTCACAGCATATAATATATATATATATATATATATATATATATATATATATATATATATATATATATATATATATATATATATATATATATATATATATATATATATATATACATATAATTAACAATAATTTCCAGATCAACAGGACCAGTCATGCCAGAAAGATCAAAAAAGATTCACAAGTCTAGGTTCGTACGTATGGATACGAGAAGTTTAAAAATGCGAACCACCAACAATTTCTGACAACCTTCAATTCATAACTAAACTTTATTGAGACGTTTCGGCTAGATTGATGAAGGCTATCGCCGAAACGTCTCAATAAAGTTTAGTTATGAATTGAAGGTTGTCAGAAATTGTTGGTGGTTCGCATTTTTAAACTTCTCGTACATATATATATATATATATATATATATATATATATATATATATATATATATATATATATATATATATATATATATATATTTATATATATATATATATATCCGTAATTTTGAAACTTTGGGTGCATATAAAAGTAACTATAACGACATACGTACATCTGGCATGCAAGCACATGCTGGATGGGCTTTTGTGTAACTGTCATTATTTGCGTTCAAAATGACGGATGTATATACTGTTAAAAGATAACGAGGTCCAAGTAGTCAGACAAAATTTTGTTTGAAGATAATGGATTAACGATTTGTAAGAGAAAAATACAATCGTCTTTATTGTAAAGCTTATTTTATAACCAATAGACCTCTTCATATATTGAATATTCGCTATTGGAGATGCGAAATAAAAACATACCCCGTGACGACAAAGCAAATGATAGAATCCACCAGTCTTTCCTTTAGTTTTTCCAAACCCGTGACATGGACAATTCCCAACCAAAATACTTCCATACAAGTCACACAACATGCCGCATAAAAATTGCTGTTAAATATATGGCAAAAATCAGTTTATATTTAATATTTATTTTTTACTTGCACGTCAGATAATATTATATATGTATTTATACATATCAATTAATCAATTTTTTTGAATAATGCATACAAATACTGATGCAGATAAAAGAAAAGATAAATTTGCCCCCGGCGCTTGGTCGATATTTGTACTTTGATTTGCAGTCTACGAAAACTGAAAATGCATGGTGATAAATTTTAAAATCTGCAAACCTTAGATTTGCCTCCAGTATGTATTCCACATTTCCTGGCTGCTTCAACAATAAATTCGTGTTTATATTTGTCTAGGGTTTGCATATCAATATCTCCCTCAGAAATTAGCTTGTGCAAAATGGCTGGATCACCTGAAACATGAAAAGACACGCATGTAACATTTCTATTATCACATGTTGTGTTCCGTTGTGCTGTGTTGGGTTATCATATAGTCAATGTTGGATCAGGATTTGTTTAGTGCTGTATGTTCTGTTTCATGACGTCGTGAAAATAACATTATTTATTGGCTATTGCTCCAACCTGTAGGTTGCGTGGACTTTAGGTACACACTTTTCTTTTCTACCTCAGTATTTACTGCATTGCCAGTCAGGGCTGGAGCAATTATAGGCGGAATTTCCTCCATGGCAATTGTAAATTTGTCGTTGGTGCGGGTAAACACTGTTTTTTCTATCCAACGATATCGAAGACGCGCAAGGAATTCTTCTAATTGAATCATCTTCTTTCGACTCTCGTTATCTTTGGTATAGTACACCTGCAGTAAATGCACATATATTGTGACAAGAATGACATAAATAGATCACATAAATATCGATAACGCGACTTGTAAGTATTTTAACTATAATCAGAATATCCCTCTTACTTGATTGTCCGTGCAGCAGTTTTTTTCATTTCCATCACCTAAACAGATTTCTGGACACACACCACATATGCCACAGATAACGTCATCGAGGTTTCTATTTGTTGTCATCTCGAAGCTGTAGAAACCATTGTAGAGCAGGCTTTCGATATACACGACTTCACCATTTGAAGGTATGCAACCCTACGGTGACAAAATGCTACTCTAAACCATATAGTTGACGAAATAAAATAGATTGAGACATCGTTCAATATTACACTATACATGACGCAGTGTTAGTGCACGCAATATTGCATATCATTAATGATCAGTAGCGAAGCCAGTCCGACAATTTGGTCATGCTATGCAAATTTAAATCATTATCATTATTCATTTCTTTACAAATTGATTCCTTTTGTAATCTATAAAAACAGAAAAATTTGCATAGCATGACTAAATTGTCGGGCTGGCTTCGCCACTGTTAATGATGACCCGAATATTGTCAAACTATATAACTATAATAAACTATAATTATATATACCTCTTTGCACTTAGCTTTTAGGGTTAAGAGCTTAGCACTGATAATGTTTCCAATTGGTTGTCCTTTCTTGAAAAATTTCCGGAATTCCAATAGAATATCAAGCGATACTAGCAATTTGTCGCTAACGTTTAACAAGCCTGCAATTATAATTTATACAAATATACAAATTTATGGTGTTCCCTTGCTGGATTAAACTTTATATATAGTTGTTACATTTTGACTCGGTACTTCGAGTCTTCAACTTCTTTTAAATTTTTGTTACTAATTTAATTCAGAGAACACTGTAAATTTGTATAAATTTCATTTTTAATGAGCAGTCAGGATTGAAAAGACAGTATAGAAAAGATAAGTAGACATGCATACAAGATCATACCTATTTTCTCCACTGTAGCCTGATGCATAGCTAAGCATTTAGACGCCATACAAAACTTTACTCTGATTTCAAATTTTTTAAATGGATTGAGCTCGGTGATTAAATAACACGGAGCATTTTTTGCTTGTCCAGGGTGAACACAAATGCTTCCTAACGGAGCACCACAAAGCTCACAATGTGTAGAATCTGGTACGAAGCAGTCTGGCCATCCCTCACCAACACCAAGCAAAGT
Source organism: Muricea muricata (assembly GCA_963855995.1). Taxonomy (NCBI): domain Eukaryota; kingdom Metazoa; phylum Cnidaria; class Anthozoa; order Malacalcyonacea; family Plexauridae; genus Muricea; species Muricea muricata. The sequence goes on along the minus strand of OY979716.1, from coordinate 102,556,058 downwards.
GCATGCATCTCTTCTTGATACTGACTCCAACAAATGTTGGGGCAACTTATATGGTAAGGCTTTGGTTTTCTCAGCCAATTGCAGCGTGGAAATGCGTTGTGTTAATTCATGCTGGCAGTGGCGTAGCCAGCGTCGATAATTGGAGGGGCGAATATTCATGTATCATGTTTTGCATCATCAATTTCTTTTGAAATCGATTGTTTTTATGGTCTGTGAACACAAATATATGAATATTCGCCCCTCCAATTATCGAAGCTGGCTACGCCACTGCATGCTGGTCGTTTGAGTTATCAGTTGCACTGCTGGGATTGGCATCCGCCGAGTTAGGGCAATTATCAGTAGATTGCGACGTATCCGAGTTAGATTTAATAAGGCATGCGTGTAGAATGCTTACATGGATGCACATCGACTTTGATTTCAGTTGTTTGCCTTTGCCTGCAAACCCTCGACAGTCTTTTCCCGTGCATAAAAAGTGGCTTGAGTCCGTATTTTTGCGAACGTGGCAATATCCCAGAGGATTACTGGCAGTTATCGGTCCATACACACAATACATTGTGTCTGAGACCTGCATTGCTATATGTTCAATTGCGCAAGATGTGGCATTCTTTATCAGTTCCTTTATAGAATCTTTTAGAGATTCACTCGCGACAAATTTATCCAAATTTGGACTAAGGACTGCCACCGGCAAAACTTGTTGGTAATTGCTTTTAACCTGATCAACGTGCGTGCATGTAAAGTTGGCTAATTGGGATGAATTGTGTTGCACTGACCGTGCCAACTTGCAATTTTCAACACTGCAAAACCACAAAGTTCCATCCGTAGTAACGAAGCAGCGATCATCTTTTCTGCTCGTTTTTACGCTATATATACTCCCGGACTTTGCTTCTACTGCTTGTGGAGAATATTTCATTTTCTTTCTCGAGGGTTCGAAGTCCCCCCTAGCGCAAATTCACACATGTTACAATTTGGTGGCTTTGTACGGTTAAAGTATTCTGCTTTACAGCCCGGGCAACAACCACGGCCTCTTTGGCTCATTTTTCGTTTATATAAACTCCTATCTAGTCTTTTGCTATATACTACAGTACACTTGTGTTTTTCGTGCCACACCTTTACATCTCTAACTGATCAAAAGTAGATTGTTTACGGGTTATATATAACAAATTTTATTCAAACAGCTAAAATTAAAATAACAATGAAAAACAACAAGTGTAATTACCTACACTCTTGATGGGTCGCCTATCCCGTCCGGAGTTTGACAAGCTTAACTGGCCTACTAATTATAGGGAGCCTCCTTTGCTACAGGGCGTCCTTTGCTACAGGGCACTCTGATAATATGGTATAACAATTAGCGGCGTTGACAAAGAAATTTGATACAGTATCCTTTAATTTTTTTTCAAATACGCATATATTTGTACTAAACTTTTTTTACTCTGAGTTGCAATATGTTGCTGATTGAAAACTAAATTCAGATTGCACGTCATTACGACATTAAAATATTGTCATTTGAAGACACTGCAAACCGCACGTTAATAGGTTACAGGCATTGTCAACTGAAATAGTCAATTCCATATTACATATCATTTCGATCCACTCTCAGTCTCTCACATGCATGAAACCTAGCGTTTCAGAGATAACGCACAAGGAATATTAAATCCTTTGCGCGCTGCATAGTAATTACAGGACAATAAATTGTTATGTGTGATATTTTCGTTTTGAGCGAAGAATTTGACTATGTAATTTATCAACATAAATACCAGTTTCGATGTGCTGTACAATGCACACAAAATGAAGAATTTCGTCTTTCGCGCATATGTATAAGCATAATTCAATTCTTTGATATCGATTATTTATATTTCCATTGAGCATTGAGTATTTATTACTGTCAGGGGTATCATGGACTGTACATTTCTGAAGCGCTGTCGCACATGTAGCAATAATACACGTAGCGCAATTGAACATTATTTATGCACCGTATAGCAGATTATTCCACTATTTTAATAAAGTAGCTATAATTTGATAGCTGATTATTGTTCTGTCATAATAAAGTAGCCATAATTTAACTCGTGCGTGCGCTTTGATTCATTTGCGACTCAAAATATTGTAGCAATAATACACGTAGCGCAATTGAACATTATTTATGCACCGCGTAGAAGATTATTCCACTATTTTAATAAAGTAGCTATAATTTGATAGCTGATTATTGTTCTATCATAATAAAGTAGCCATAATTTAACTCGTGCGTGCGCTTTGGTTCATTTGCGACTCAAAATATTGTACTTTTATCATAGCATAGGTAAAATAGGTATACACTATTGCAAACATCTTTTAAATCTTTATTGAACGGATATAAAACAGATGTAGGCTATGATTCGTCGACCACCACGACCACCAATTAAAATGATGCAGCCAATCGCGTTAGACCTTGCAAACAGTGTGACCTTATTGCAGCGGAAGGGATCTCTGGAGCATCTTATGAATTCCATTCCCCTATGAGGTCCTTCAGACAGGCTTTGTCTTGAGATCAATCTTGTTCCCCGAGCCTGCGATCCCTTGTTGAGGAAACGGAGGCTCTGGGATAATCCGTGATCGACATACAAAAACTGTGCATCACCCGTACTGCGCATGCGGTTTGCTTCTCCACAAGAAGGTTCGCGATAGTTCGAGCGTCGATATTTGGAACAGCAAATGCTTCCGGCCACCGTGTTAAATATTCAGTGAAGACGACAACGTAGCGGTTTCCGGCATTGGAACAGGGAAAGGGCTCCAAACAGTCGACAGCAACACGATCGAAAGCATTTTCTACAGGTATAGGGAAAAGTGGTGCGTGATGGCGATTGCGAGGCGACTTTTTCATGGCACAATCAACTCTTACATTATCGATCGATATCTCGAAATATGTTTCTCCAGTAGTAGTGTGTACGGATCTTAGCGTAAGTTTTCTGAGGTTCAAGGTGACCAGTGGTAATATCATCGTGGGCACAGACTAGAATTTGATGTTTTAATATCTTAGGAATAACTAGTTGTGGATAAACTGCTTGCGGTCTACGCTTACGAGGTGTCCAAAGCGAGAAAAGTAGGCCGTTGTCATCTAGGTAAAATTTGTCACCCTGTAAAAGGAAGGAACGTGCCTTATTCCGATTAGCTGGCAGCTGCTGCATTTCAATATAGGAAATAAGATCAGTGAGCTCAGCGTCATTTCGTTGAATATCATGAATCCGGTCAACTGGGACGCCAGCTGACTCATAAGCATTAAGAGTAGGAGTTGTGGTATAACAACGACGAAATAATGCATCAGCGTCTGAGTTCTCGCTTCCCGCTTTGTAAACAATAGTGAAATCGTACTGCTGGATAAACAGGGCCCAACGTGCTGATTGGGATCCTTGATGGACATTAACCAACGAAGCGCATTATGATCAGTATAAATGGTAAATTTCTGGCCATAAAGGTAATTGCGAAATTTCTGGATTCTTTCGACTACGACGAGTGCCTCTCGTTCAGTAGTGCTGTAATTACGTTCGGCAGGATTAAACGACCCTTTTCTTCATTTTCTTTTACTTTATAGTCCACGGGATCGTCGGGCCGTTAGGGGGACAACTTCAATCGTTAAACCCAAAATGATATAAACGTAAAATTTCCAATATCTTGTAATAATTTTTATTGTATTCTCCAAACTTTATCTATTACATTCTCGTCTCATACTATCATGTCATACTATCATATCACGTCATACTCTCATGTCATACTCTATTTAATTCGTGCGTGCAATCGTTTTCATCCCTGCTGTGCTACAATGTTTCTTTGTTTTCTGTCTGGTGCTGATCAATGGTTCATTGTGCGTGTACGTGCGTGCGCATATCTTAATTATATTAAATGTGTCCTGTTGCAAATACTGTATTACACTGTGTTAATGTATAAAGTATTGAATAACCACTCTGCTCTTAATCTGAGAACATCTTTTATTCAAACGATTAATGCTCAAAATGACTATCAATTGCCAAATAGGAAAATTGATTAAGTTATTCCCAGACCTGGAAATGAATACCTCAAAAAGTATAGTGGAGCTGGGATGTTGGTTGCGCTTTGTGTTTAGGGAAAGCCATCGGTCTCTTTAAGTAGTTTTAAGAGGCTTTCTGAACTTTAATTAATTTGATATTGAGTTAGGTATTTCTCCTTATCATTTTCTTTATATACATTCTTAATTTTGATTGGTCAGTTTTCCTGCAAATAACTGCGTACAAATAACAGTCTGAGCATGCGCATCTGTTAAAAAACATTGCTAAGCCACAAATAATACTCTGAGCATGCCTATTGGTTCCTGCTTGGTAAATACGTACTGGCTGCTTGCTTTGCTGAACATTCAAAAGGTTTGTGTGAAAAGTTTGTCGTTCCTAGTTATAAAGTTATAAGAAATTATGTCAGAGAATGATAAAACAATTATCATTGTTTGGTTCTCGCAAAATATTGTGTTTATCGGTGGCTCGCAGATCAATTATTTGGCGTCGGCAAATAATTGGTCTTCTCGCCACCAACAAGTCACGATATTTATCTCAACTTCGTCCAATAATTGGCAATTATTTGATAATTGATAGTAATTGATAAGTCTTTCAGTAAGTTGTATTTTTTCTTTCTTAATAATAATTTGTATAACTCTTTCGACGCTTCTGGTCGAATCGTCTCGTGAAATAATTGTTATGTATGTATGCGTGTATGCAGGATATGAGTGGTGGAAACAGATATTTTATAAATGAGTGCAGCGAATGAGTAAAACTTTGTTTTAACCACGAGAAGATAAAAATCATATCTTCAAACCGCTGTGTAATGTTCTGTTTATTATATAGTCGTACTTTAAAGACGCAAGTCAGTATTGATAATTTTCGATGATACTGCTAAAAATTAGATGTATTTCAACTGATTATATCATATTATTCAAACTCAAAGAGTACCTGGATTTAGCTTTGGTTAATTATTAGAAGTCTTTCCATTTTTTCGACACAAGCACCTAGTTGTTAAGATAAAACTGGTTCGAATTATATTCGCTGCTTCTTTTAAACATCGACATTTTAAGAACACAAAATTATTGACCACGTGATCGATATCTTCACTAGTGAAAGTATCACTGAGTATTTTTAGTATCTTACAGTCCACTATATGACAAATGTTATTAAATACTTAATTGCTGCATGTTATTTGCAAAAGAAACAACAATCATGCAGAAAGTTTAAAATTCTGGCATCGTACAAAACAATTTTTAGATGTTTAATTTGAAAACATGTAATTATATAAACATTGTAGGTGGCGTAGCTTGTCTGATTGTTTAGTCCTATGAAAATATTTTGTGTTTATTGACCGTTAAAACACGTATAGCACATGATAACACAGTTAATACTCGCATAGCAAGACTGTTGTATGTTGTTGGGCATACTACGCTTCTGAATTTGCAGTTACAGCGAAATTTTTAGTATTTTTGTCGATGTATAAATCAGATCAAATTTATTTTGGACATGTTCCATTCGAAGGATTTTACAGATGTAAAATTACCGGCAACAGCGAAGTAGAAATTCTCTGAACCAATATGTTGTATTATAAACTTTTGAATATATTTATCTATGATAATGTACTTATATTTATAAATCATGGTACGATATGGTTCAGTAATAGTCCAAATTTACTTCAATGGTCGAAACTTTCCTTAGTCATGTGATTTTAGAATCCAGAAGCTCCTCCAAGAATGAGTTGGCTAACGCTACTGGTTTCACAATTCAAAAAAATAGGAAAAGCAGAGCATCTAAATCAATTGTTAGGCTGTTGAATATAGCGAGAACTACACGCATGCAGACGTAGCTATGCGAGAACTGCCTCCATCAAAATTATAATTAAAAGACCTTTTCTGAGACTTAGTAACAAACGTTTGCGCATATAGAATTGTGGTAAAAATGCATGATGACAGACCTGAAGGCTCATTGACCATTAGGGTTCATATAAAAATGTTTCATATTTCATATTTCAAATGATTAAAGGTAAATGGAATAAAGATTATCTTCTTCCGGAAAAAACCAACCTAAAAACATCAGGCCCAGCGAATCATTGTTTGTGATCCATGCTTTATAAAACCAATTTCTATAGTTTATTGCCTTGTCTTTTATTGTAGCAGTTATAACTAAACAGTAACAAAGTCAGTTTGTGGCGACCCTTCTCTTCAGTCGTGTCAAAGAAAGTTATAATTAAATTGATCATGAACAGGCATGCGCAATACGTGTCCGACGACAATTTCATGCAGTCGTTGAGCTAAATGAATTGAATCAATAAGCTTCGCAAATCTTCAGTCATTCCGTCCTAAAGTATGATTCATGTATCAACCACTTTGTGACGCCTTATCCTCGTATGACAATTATTATTGAAAAACCATCATTTAGCCCAGCCATATAATTATGACTATATATCTAAATTATGCTCCTGACTCGACAGGGAAAACAACAGTCTTAATGTCCAACCTATGCCTTTTCTCTACCATTTCATTTGCGTCCATGCCCTGTCGTATAAGAAGGGTTCCCCAAAGGGTGTGGTTTTCCTTGCATTTGACAGCCTGGCTTCTTTAACGCTCATTTTGCTCAAATTATATCACGTTATGACAATTATTTAAACTACCGCGACCAGAATAGATATCTATTCTTACATCAATAATTGAGTGATTTATATAGTATATGTATATTTTCAGGTCTTCCTTGATGTCACAGTAGGCGGGGAAAAAGCTGGCCGCATTGTTGTAGGTCTTTTTGGAGAAGTCGTTCCGAAAACAGTAAGAAATTTTGTGGCATTAGCTACACATGAGGTAAAGTATAAATTTAAATTCAGGCAAATTACACGAGGAATGTTTAATCAATGATGGAAAATTGCATGATCACATCTAGACAACAAAATGAAAAAAGATTTAATGTAAGTTGCAAAAATTGATTTAGTTATGCTAAAAAGTGTAAGAAAATAATATAGCCTTGTAATGCTTGAGCCAAAAATAATAACATTGCGAGCAATGTACTACCACAGGACTAAATTTTCTAAACACCGTGACTTGATGTTGTGCGATCAACTCTCTTTAATTTATATGAACATAATCAATATATGGTACTGGTTTATTTTTCATTTCTAGAAAGGCTTTGGTTTTCGAGGGAGCATTTTTCACAGGGTGGTGAAAAACTTTCTGATCCAAGGTAACATTCCAGATGCTTTTTATGTCAATGTGTCCATTAAGTTTCCTTTTGTCGCCGTCAAACTAAAAAATATCGTCGCGTTTCTTACACCAGCTAGCTACGCTCACTTAACTGTTTAAAATCTGTCCATCCATTAAAATAGAGTATAGCGCCCAAGCAAATCGCTTACTGAGCATATCTTCTGTTTTGCAAAGTAACTTTATAAAGAAATAAATAAGGGTTAATGTTTTTTAACGTGTCTCGACTCAAAGTCTTATATACATGTCAAAATTTAAGGCGGGAACAGTTGAGAAAAATTTATCATTTACTATACAGAATAGGTCCTTCTGATCGTATATTTGCTTTGGAATGAGGTAAGCTGCTCTATTCCACCAAGTTTCACATAATATTCTGATTTCTGTAGGTGGAGATATCCTACGTGGTGATGGAAGAGGACGTATGTACTGTATAATGCTTAAATCAATAAATACTTATGTTTCTTATACAATTGATTGCCTTCACTCATATAACTGTTTAGTTTTCACAATATTAGATACACCTTTCAAACTTTAATGCACATGCATGCAAGGACTTTTTCAATTGGAAAATTATCAGACATTGGAACTAAAATGTACTTTTATTCATTCGATGAGATTGCTGTATGGCACGCTTTTACTCTACTTATTTTGATTGAAACATGTGAGCTTTGACTCTGCATTATTCTTGACTATTTTTTTACTTTTACATTTTTACTTTTTGAGTGAATCATGTGTACTGTCCCTCGTATGTCACCAGTAGGATATAACTGTAATAAAGTGACGGTAAAAGCTAAGTTTACCGAAATCTCTTATTAAAAGCATTTATGCCAGGCATTAAGTATAAACAAGTGCCTGGATCATTCTAACCACTACCATCAATGATAAAATGTTAAGCGCACGTGATTTCACGTATGACCTTTGACGAAAGTACATGACGTAGTTCAGTTCATGAGCATAATAATCTTCAACCCAGTAGTGCAATGTATGTTTCTGGATTTCTCGACTGCATATAACAGAACAGTTGGCAGTCCATGCCTTCTTCTAACATGCTGTATCTATATATAGTACAACACGCTTTTACAGCTTTAAAATTGAGTTCAGTTGACATTGTCTGTTAAGGTCCATATCATGACACGATTCGCTATATTTGTTTACCTTGCGACGGGAGAAAGAACTGTTCAATAAATTTAGTACCAGTATCCTTCAAAAGTTGCGTCCAAAGGATTCTATGTGCGAGAGCTTTTTGGAGTAGCCAATGTCGATAATTAAGAGAGCAAATATTCATAAATTCGCGTTCACAGACCTTAAAGAAATTATTTGTAAATGAGCTAATGATGGAAAATATGACATATCTATTTTCGCTGCTCAAATTATCGACCCTGGCTACGCCACTGCTCTTTGCGAATTACAGCAGTCGTAGAATCGATAACTGAGTTGTGAAAGTAATGGAAGTTGCTGTGATTCAAATTTGATATTTAGGGTCTACTTTTTATAAATCGTACATCTTTGGTTAGCTGTGAGAATCGAGCTGATATTCCTCAGCCTATTAGATTTGTTGTGTCTATGTAAAAAAATCTTTAGTAAAACATATACCAGAATAAATTCCTTGTATAAATGAAAATTACTGTACGTGGTGTTTCCACAAAATTATATTTTAATTTTATATACCAGAACGTTTGAAGGTATGTATGGTGTTTATTTACCAGATAAACCATAACCTTAACATTGTGGGTGCAAAAATTAAAACCGTTTGCAATGGTGCTGCAATGCTGGTTTATGGCCTTGAGTACGTATAATATGATTATGAAGCTCCATGTTATCGATCGATCTGGTTATGCAACTGTGGAACGCATCAAATAATTAACGCGCCCACTTGATGTTAATTTGGCAATAATTAGTGTTTTCTTTTAATTTTCAGGAATAAGTGTTTATGGAGAAATATTCGACGACGAAAATTTTAAACTTCATCATTATGGTGCGGGGTGGATTAACATGGCAAATTTTGGAAAGGATTCAAATGGTTCAATGTTTGCCATATTTACTGTAAACACGCCTTGGTTAAATGACCGCCATATTGTTTTTGGTATTGTACTTGAGGGAATGGTAAGCGGGAAAATTTTTATCTAACTGATATTAGGCTTGCAGTAGTAGAGGGTTTACAATTTCAAAGAAATGGTGAACGTTTATTTACGTAAAGGCACGTGGCCAATTGCTCATTGTGAAAACATCAGTTGTGACGAACTTATAACCCTCTATTTGTTAGTAATTCGCAATGTACAAGTTGCATGCATTTAGTGAAATAGTTTCAACTGAAAATGGTAACTTAAATATTTGCAATGTTATTAAAATGTAAGTTTTTTTATGCTTATGTAGTGTACAACGCATTTTCTGAATCGGTGATGGGCACTTTTAAATGTTAATTTTCATATTAGAGAGGAGATACTTCTACTAAAAGACTGACTCCCATAGGGCATCGACCAATTCCCTTAATATTTTGAGTCCACTGATTTTCTAAGAGGAAATGGCTCTGATCTAGCCCAGTGCCCACCATTGCATCTTTGTACATTGAACTAAAAACGGAATATCTTTTATAATCCATTGATTAAATTTCAAAAACCGGTAGATATAATAATGTGAGAATATCTAAACTTTCGTCAGATATTCAATTACAATACATGCACGTATATGTTTTATTACATTTTAGGATGTGGTGAAGAAAGTTGAGAATATGGAAGTTGGCTTTGAAGACAAGCCAAGAATAGAATGTGCAATTTCAGATAGTGGTGTCTTGCCTTTGGATAAACCATTTAGAGTGGAAAAGAAACCAGTTAAACTTTAACACACTCTCTGTAACAAGAATGAGTGGAATATATCGAAATTTTGAATACTTATTCATGATCTTGTGCTTCCTATCATAAGCATTTACCCGTTAACTTAATAATATTTTAACAGGAAAAACGTTCCAACAGCTACGTTGATTTTGGAAAGGTCCTAAATACCAAATTAAGAATTTAATTATGAAGTAGAAGAATCAAACACATTAGAAGAAAAAGATCATTTTTCACAACAAATTTTTTCGTTTAAAATTCAGTACAGAAAGAATTTCTGATGTCTTTATTAAGTTCGTTCCAGTCCTTCACATGTTGCTTACCCCAGTTCCAAGTAACGCCTTGTAATCTTAACTTATCACCGTTCCTTGTATGATTATTATGAACACTTCAATTTGTTAACAACTTCTTATAATGATCCATAAAACCATTGACGTCTTGTTTTGTAAACAAACAATGATAAAAACGACGTTGTTGTAAGTCAAGCTAACTCAGGGTAACTCAAGCATCCGTAGAAATTTTGGCAGCTTTTTTTGCAATATAGATCATCCATAAGAGTCACGTTAGCCATTTTTCTGCTGCTGCCAATTAAGATAGACTTTGTAATTTTTAGGTTAAAGGTAAGTTTGTTTGCATTAAGCCGCAAACTTATACGTTATAAAATCTGCATTTAATTTGTTCTACAAATCAAACAATTCCTCAGGGAAATAATAAAGAACTGTGTTTTAGAAAATCTTGCGGAAACGAACTATCTGAACTCTGAAGCTATGACAATTGATATTGGTGTTCCCGAAGGCCGTATTTTGCCTCCCCTGGCTTTCCTTGTGTATATCAATGATTTAGTGAACGTGATTGAGCAATGTGAAGTATCTTTATATGTTGAGCATTTTCATCAAAAGCCAATCTGCTTATTGAAAAGTAAGTCATGCTTGATCAGATAATCGTACAACTGGGAATGAACTGATCTTACTAATATTTTATCAAGAGCATAGGTAGGACTGAAATGGGCAATAGTTTGTTGCATATTTTTGGTCACCCAAATGAAATAAGATTGTAACTTTTGCACCTTTCCAATATTCTGCAAATGTCCCTGAACGAATAGAAAAATGAGCAAAATTTTAGAAGTCTTGCATGCAATTATATTTCCCAATTGCCTTGTTATTTTTGAGACTGAGTAATTGATTCAGAACTTCCTTCTCACTGAGCTCCTTTAAATCAAACGTTTCTATATCATTATCAAAAACCAAATTTGCCGATTGCAAAAAAGGGGAATAGTCAAGTTTGGCAATAAGACTATTGCGGCATTAGTACTCTCATAATGGGATCCGGACAGAAGGGTCGAATTATCATATCTTAAACACAATGACTGCCAGGGGCCGGTTGTGTAAAACTCTTAATCACTTTTTTAATCACTGTTTTGTAGTTAAATAGTGATTAAGTACAAAATACGTTGTTCTAATTGGTTGACGTTTCCACTAATCATTGTCAACTTTAATCACTTTTTTATACAACCGGCCCCAGTCAAATTAAGGTTGGTTTGCATCGCAATTGCTTGTGATATTCCATCAATGCAAGCTTGCCACGTCCAACAATTTATGACATGCAGTAGATGAAATATGAAGAGGTGCACGTGAAATGGTGCTTGTAGTAAACGAAAATTTGGATGCCAAAATAGTGGCCTGCCACGCAAAAGTATCGGGATGATAAAAAGAGTATGGGGAGGGGGTGTGAATCCGGCCCAAGGAATCCAGAGGCCATAGATTAAATGCAATTTGAAATATGGGCATCAGGATGCACGATCAATCCGATGGAATCCGGAATGCATTCCTTATTAACCAACTGAGTTAGCAGTTAGGAGAGTAAGCGAATAGATCGCTCTTTCAAAATTCACATCCACTTGGCTCCATAGTATATGAAATATACCATGCTTTACAGGCGGTCAAACGTTAGCCATATAATAGCCATACATTTGCAAAGTAGTCTGATTTCGACCTGTCAGTAATAGCAATGTCTTTTTATTTCCTGAAATTTTATGCTGCTGCGCACTCATGTGAGCATCTGAATATGTACGTTGCTGATGGTTATTGACGGGATCTCCAACTGCATGATAAGAGAAGCTTTAAACATGAGTTGGCTACAATTAACAAATAGCATATGCTTACGTGCAACTTAAATATTTCAAAAATTTTAACCTGACACTTGTTTCTGATTATATTGCGTTCTCTACCGCGCTCACCCGTGTAGTTCAGCCTCATTTCGTAAACATTGATGGCAAACATTTGAGCTAACATGGCAAAAATTTTTCTCGTGTGCATGTTTTGCCTGGCCTTTCTCTGTCGCTGTGAGTGTTCGTCGCATGAAGATTGGGGATTACTAAATCGTGGATGGAGCTGGTTTAATTGGTAGTAAGTAAACGATTATTTTGACCTAGTGACACATTTCTGCCATAAGCGTATATTTATTAACCAGAAATTATCTATTTTGTCAGTAATGTCTTATAACAGGCACATTCTGGTCCTGGAGGCAGCCTGACTTTCATAATGATCAGTCAAAATAAAGATAATCAGTTAAAAAAGTTAGATTCACTGAATTAAATCGTGTCACTAAAGCTATTTGAAACATAATTGTCCTGTCATATCGTTATTAAGGTGAAATATCAGTACATCACACAGTTGCAGATGTCTGCTTACATGTGCATTTCCTACTTACACCTATACACATCAATGTATCTCGTTATTCTATTTTTGTACTATATACTATATCTTGGTGCATCTAGGACACGACTATTCAACCAGATGAATCAAAATCACACAATAAAGCTTTAGACTGACGTCATTGTATATATGTATATATCAAGTATACCTCTAAATACAAAACAACGGTATCTGGCTCCGAAAATAAACATTTTAATAATCTAGCTTTCGACTAAGTTTTTGTTTTCGGAGTTACCGTTTTTTTGTATTTTGTAAAAATACTCAGTGGTTCACGAAATATTAAGTATACCTCTCCTCTTCTCTGAGTCACTTGACATTTGAAGTGAAACTTTAGGTCGTAATCCAACACGCAGTCTATAGTTTGTCGCCTATGCTAACTTAAAACAATTGGGCTGTGGCAGCTGCTGACAAGTACTTCTGCTTTGCTAGATTAAATGCTTTTTTAAAGGCAAGTTTTTATCGGCCTTGGATGAAGAGTCCGGGCCGCGACTTACGTGAATTATGCAGGCGGTGACAGGGGAAATTTTAGCTGTGAGATTCCTTTGTAATATGATGGTTCTATTTTCTATTAAAGGGGAACTATGATGAAAAGATCACCTGTCTACTTTTAGTTTCAATCAGACATCATTTGAATACACACCATCCAGACGCTTTCAATATCTTGCCTTGTTCTCCAGATATTCATTTTTAAACGGAAGCAGATTAAAGTTAATTTGTGTCGTCATTTTCTGGCGCACGAGACTTAAAAAGCAACAAATATCTTTAAAAAGCACACGCAATTTACGCAATTTTTCCATATTTATGCACTTAGAACATTCCTATACGTTTGAAAGTTTGAATAATTTCTGCTTTTAGTTTCTAAAATATTTCTGGTTTTCCAGGATCTGGAAGTTTATAATACATGAGAAGATGAAATCACAGGCTATTTCATTTTTTAAAACAGTAAATAATTATTTGAAGAATGAGACACGTTATCGAAAAAAACTAGAAACACCTTGTTCGTTTACTTTGATACTATGTTTGATTGAGATAAGTGATTTTTATTAGCCACTTTCCATCTTATTAGGCGTGCCTCGTTTATTAATATATTTATAATGAAGTCGATTCACACGAGTAAGAAAGGTCTCAGGCTAAAACGAGACCACATTACAAGCAAACTTGCAGGAAACTGTTAATTCTTTTTTGTTGCAATTTTTTCTGACTAAATTCTTCCAAAACGGTAGAAATTGTATTTCGGAAGTCCAAGAATTTTCAAATTTTCTCAGATGTTCACACTTCCACCCCTATCTGTCTCCTCCTAAATAAGAGGCATCGCAACGTTCCTGTTACCGTCAGTCTACAGAGTCTAAATTTGCGATGTCTACCATGCAATGTCGAATGCGAATTAATTTAAAAAATTTTGCCATGTAAATTTTCTCCATGTGTTTGTAGTTATTACTGGTACTGGCAGCATGGGCAATGGGGTGAAACAAGTGACCATGACACAATATGTCAGCGACTCTGGGGAGTAGATTACAACAGAATACAGGATCAAGTGGATTATGAAATTTCTCTACAAGCCAGAATTTTAAAGAACTCTAGTGTAGACAAAAGTTATAGACGATTGTTTTCAAATGTTAATATGAAAACGATTCAAGCGAAGCCAACTTTTCAAGCATTTATCGGTAAGAGGTACCGCATCTTTTGTCGCTTGCTGTTTTTTTTTATTGTGGCCACAACATAGGCAGGCTCTTGCTTGGTAAAATAAATTAGTGTTTCAATGTGAGACATTTTAAAATAGCTGTTTTGTAGTTTTTTGTTGCATTTACTTGACTAATAGGACAATTTCAATTAAGCGTAAACTATCCACTATGAGCGCGCAAGAGATCATGGATTATTGTTTATGTAGTCCCTGATATGTATAGGCCCTGATATTCAGGAATTACCTTTATGGCCAGCAAGGTTTCATCACAAGTTTCTTACGTGTCCGCGTTGCTGTTTCAAAGAAATAATTCAGAGTTGGAGGTGAAAATTAACATTGACTCGCCATCCCTTGCGCGCTCATAGTATACAGTTTTTGCTTTAGGAAGAACAAACTTTATTGAATTGGCCGCATTGTGTATTTCAAGAAAATAGTTTTCTATAAAAACAGTCTATATAGTTAAAAATTCAAATAAATTATGAATATTTTAGATCTTCTTCACGACTTCCCACCGTCACGTAATGCAGGCGCCTCAAAGAAACTTGAAATGGACAAAATCTTAGAGAATATTAACAAGTTTTTATCTGCTGTCATTAAAACGCGTGTTTTGCAAGAAACGTATTGGTATTTAGTTCGAAATAATTTTGTAATTGCTGATAAGGTAAGAGTTAACCAGTCTGTGCGTACTAGCTTGTAGTCATCATAGGAAAATGCTCAAAACTAAAATCTAGTAAATGAGCAAGGTGACTCCGGTGTTTGTGCTAATAGTTTGACCTAATGAGACGGCTGAAATTACAATTACTGTGGTTTCACTATAAAGTGATTAACGTGGACCTGTTAGATGTATACAGCATTTATTCGTCAAAATGCTCATTAGTTGTCATGATTTGAGAAGTTTCCCTTCCAAACATTCAATAGAGAATTATATTGGAAATAAATAACACTTAATCACTGATTATAAGAAAAACAGTATGCTTCATGTTTCCAGGCAATCGTATCACCCGACAGGGGGACGAGAGCATATTTACGTAAAGGGTCGATTGAGAACAAGCACATTGATTTTCCGAAAGTTCAAACAATAAATAATCGAATCTACCAAAAAATGTGCAAGAGTTTAAAAAAATTCAATTTAAGAAAAACAACTATATATATTTTATCCAAAACTATACTGATTTCTAAATTGAGACAACAAGACAACAATTATAAGATAACTGTGACAGAACAGCGGGAAGAAATTTTCCGTGATACGATGAAATTGCGATGAAAGTTTAGATCAACTGAATGAATATTTAGAATTAACAAAATTAATGCTAACTCATTAACAAAATTAGCATGCTCAGTTGACAGCCTAAAATAGTAGGTATCTCATTAATAGCCCAACCTGAGCTATTTTAGCCGAGTATGTGAGGAATGAAGGTCAGCTGAACGAAAGATGAATAGCGATATCCACTGGATAGTTTCTCAAACTTTTTAAAGATTGTTCAGTAATTGGTAAAACTCGTATTTTTTCAGTATGTTGAAGTTAAAGTCACTTTTTTACGAGTTCAACATCCCTGGTTTCAGTTTTCTGTAACAGTTAAAAAAATCACTATCAGCAGAAAGACACTGCTATCCACCATTCGTTCAACACGCCCCTTAGTACAAGGCTACTTTTCAATTGTTAGCATCAATCGATACTATTCATTCAAGGCAATTTTAACGGCATTACTTACTTTACTCTTGCTTAGGCCCAGTTTAAAGAATCTCTGTATGATTTGTGGTTTAATAAAGGGAATATTACCACTGAAAATCCTTCAGCGTTCCAAAAGGTGTTCGCGGGTGAGATTGTAAACAATCCTTATAAATTGTCAGTAAGGAATTGGATTCAGTTTCACATGCTGGAGTCAAAAGGATTGAATTATTTTGGATACTTTAGGCACTATCGATATGAAGTAAGTTTAAAAATTATATTTCACTTTATTCCATATTAAGATGATTCAACACTAAACTTGAACGTACTATTTTGTGCATAAATATTTAAGATGTCATTTAAATGTTTGATGACGTATTTAGTTTCTGAAATATTTGCACACTAATCATCTGCTTTCTTCAAAATAAATTAAAAGCAATTAAAAGTAATTGTATTCGGAAAAATGCATTGCGATCTAACTAATTGATATTAAGTTTTATGCTGCTTGTGACGTGAATATAAAAATAGAACTAAGCATTGTAAATCAAGATAGCGAATGGCTTTTTCATTTGTTTTATTTTAGAAACAAAACATGGTACTAGGTTTTGAACGTACTTCCAAAGCTCTTTACTTTTTTTTAAAGGAGAATGAACTTTTTGTACTTTTGTACAGTTAAATTGAGATCAAAGATTATTTTAAAAATAAAAATTAATTATCAATATGACTTTTTTTCTTTATCTCAGCCAAAGGTTGTTTCAATTATGTTTTCCTGGAAGCGAGGATCTCCAGTGACGGATAATATGCTAATTGGTACCTCCCCAGAGTTTGAAATTGCTCTGTATACCTTGTGCTTTTTCACCAGTCCTGCTACGGAATGTGAGTGTAAAGTTAACATCCAAAAGATAATGGTGAAAACAACCACTTCTCCCGATGGCTCAAAAATTCTTAATTCCCATTTTGAAGTGTAATTTTGAAAAGTATTATGCAATATAATATATGTATTGATATTTGAGAGCATGTACAATACTCCATAACAAATCAATTCATAAATAATTCGTAACAAGTCGACTATTCTTGTCATCATGAAAAAAGTGATGAATAATCAAGCTACAAATAATTCTTGAAAAATTACGTGAATATGAAGAAAACAGTCATTAAAGGTTATATTACGTTCAAATTTGACATTGCAGTACCCTGTTTTGTCTTTGCACACCCTAAAATGATCCTGGGGCGTTTGTCTATCCCTCTCTTTTTCTTTTGCTTCTGCTGTTTGTTCTTTTTATTTCCTCTTATTAATATTTTCTCTTCTTGTTAGAGGAGTCCGGAGTTCTTTGTATTCAGCGCCATCTACACGGTCCTTGTCAAGTTTTCCACAGCTTTTTTGAGTGTACTTGCAACTAAAAATATTAAGTTTCTAACATAGTTTAAGAACATTCTTAGCCCCTATATTAAAGTGATAGCATCATGCATGACCACTTCTTCACATGAGGTTTCCCTGCCCACAAAAAAACCACAAAACAAGTCATGCCATTCAGCACCTCGTTTAGAGCTTCATTCAGCGTGCCATATAGGCGCTTTTTAAGAAGGTCATTTTGGCTAAGATGCTGATAGATGAGTTTGACTTTTTATGAAAGGATTTATTCAATGAAGAAAACAATTACAAAAATAGAATAAAAGTTAGCTAAGAAATATTCTCTAGTTTTTAAAAAAATTTAAGAAGAACGTAGACTGTGCAGTAGTCAGTATAAAACTTCAGTCAGTATAGAACTCAAATATCTTTGTCCTACGTTAAGAAGGCCTTCTTGAACCTCGTAAACATAGTAGAGCAGACTTAATTAAGCTAAAGGAGACTTTAGTCCTTATCCAAGACATAACAATGGAACATGGTTTATCTTCTTTGAGTGAGATTTTCTGAGTTAGTAACTTCTGATATGTTGCGCATTTCCCACCCATAGCACCATTTGACCCAAACACTAAAGGCGTGAAATAGCCGTGTTCAGTTTCCAGTACTCCTCTGTTGTATGCTCTCTTCTTCTAGTTTTCGTGTCTCACTAGGATCTTTTCAGTTGAAAGATTTTTGTTTGACTCAGCGTTAAGATGTGCAATTTTGATATCAAAGAATGTAGTTTGACCCTGTCGGTAAAAACCCCTGGCCTTAACATCTATAGTCTTGAATCATCTTCGATGTTTGCTGATCTTAGTACAAGGTCTAGTAACAAACTTGGCTCAATTGCAACATCCTTGCACACGCTGGATAGAAGGGAGGCTTCTAAATTTTTTACGTTGTCATGACGAGCATGAGTGAAGCCACCGGTTTTACAGACCATCGCATGAATAGGGTTAAAACTCTTTCCACGCGAAAATTGACTTGGAAGATTTGGAATGGACTTATTGTATCTCAAAGCAAGAGCATCTCTAAATTCTTCTTTGCTTAGAACAAAGCCTTCATCTTCGAGCGGAAGCACGTTCAGCCAACTAGATGCACCTTTGTCACGTGCTAAGGTAACTGTTCTAAGTTGTTCTGGAAAAAGACTTTGGTCAAGCGAGTCCGCCATATTCTTTATTCTAGTCCACCGAGAACTCTTGATCTAGATGATCTAGTGCTACACATTTCCTGTTCATCCAGAGTTAAAACACTAGATTGGGCGATGATTAGTTCAGCCAGTTGACCACTAATGGTAATCGAAGTACTAAACTCGAATTCAGCTTCCTCGTGGAGGCATGGAATTCCAAGACCACCGTTGCGTGTTGGCAGGGCAAATGTTTCCCGGTCGATCTTCGAGATGTCCTGTCTGAGAATCGAGGGTAAAAGTTGGGTGGCTTTCAAATCTTCCAGTGGCGTTAACCAATCAGCTATGTTTGGGATTGTTCTTAAATAATACGTGAATTTATGCCTGTACCCGAGGATGAACGCAATAAAAGCGGCTTGAGGCTGGGATATTGCTATCGAACTTAGCTTTTCTAGCTCCAAACACCAAGTTGAATCTAAATTGGCCACGTATTCTTCTTTGAAGGACTCCGCACCGATTACAGCTCCTAATAATCTTTGACCTTCTGTTGTTATCTGGATTTCAAGATCCTGAAAAAGATCATTCGCCTTATTTAAGTCTGTTTCATTCTTTAGAATATGCCAAGACCGTATTTCGCACCTTCTATGATCGGTGGCGTCATCTGCCAACCAAACTTGTTTCACTGATTCAAACTCTGATCGAAGGAAGTATGTGATGATGGAAATTTAAACTGGATGAAAGGGATTGGAAGAGGATCTCCTTGGGTAGTTCCTTGTTGGGAAGACATTTCTCTTCCCCCTGCTACAAATAATCTTGAGGGCAAACATACGTGTTAATAATTGTCAACGCTGCTCGAGGACACAAAATTAGGATGTTATGCATTGCCACTTTCCGATTTAAGGAGTTGAAGGCACTTGTAGCATCTATAAGCAAAATACCTTGTGTATTATCCTCGTCAAAAATAGACTGCATGGCGTGAATGGCTGCCTCAGCCCCAGCTTCGTGACCTGCATATACTTGAATAGGTCCGGTGACTTCTTTGAGATCTTTTGACTTCTTTTATTACAGCCAATGATAACCCAGGACCATGCATGTATTTCTTCTGACCTTCGGCTCTTTGATAGCCAGACCAACTGTTTTTACCTTATGGGCAATGATTGTGAAGTGTCGGTTTTCATTGGAAGAACAATGAAACGAACTGGCTGACACTGCTACTTTTATTTTCTCGAGATTGCCAACATTTGATCGAATTGCAATGCAAAAATAGTTATGTAAACTTGCCAATCTTACTTTCTGTCAATATGCCCCTTCCGTTAATCATAACATCCTCTTTTTTCAACTTTCGTGGTCCTGTTCCAACGCAATCCTTTTTTTTTCAACTTTAAAATTATCATTAATGGGACATCTTTTGCTGTGTGGACTCTCTTACTGTCACCGTCTGCATATAACTCAGTGAATCTTAGTTTATTTGTTCCAATTGAACGGTTGAAAATCTTCTATGCTCCCTCTGCTTCCATGGCTGGAGCCGAACTGTCCAAGTTTGCTTTGCAGTTCACATGATCTGGTTTCCATTGATAGTACTCATTGCTCTCTTCATGTAACTGAGGGTTAATTTGATATTGCTTTCACACCTTCCTAATTGCTTTTGCATCTAACACTTTCCCGAATCGATTGATATTACTGTAAATCTATAATGACCCTACATTCAGGACAAATAAGTGATGAAAACACATCATCCAATAACTCTCAGCCATGTCGACTCACTTGTAGCCAGTATTAGTAGAATCATACTAGTATTCTATTGCAAATGCTTAAATTTGATTGGTTACTCTACTCGCTATCTATTCGTCGATAGATAGCGAGTAGCGAAAGAGATCTCTTTTAAAACAATTGCGTAAAAATCAAATTTTTTGTTGAATATTTCATGTTTGACCTTTGATTCTACTAAAACAATTAGATTACTCCCTCTCGATTTCTATGCGGTGATAGTTGATTCGGGCTTCGCCCTCATCAACTATCACCGCATTGAAATCTCGAGCTCGTAATCCAATTAAAAGACACCGATCTTCGAGCAGTTGGCTTCTGATTTTTGCTGATCTTCAACCTTCAAATATATGAATCTCATCGTCACGGCAGCATGGCACAAACGCTTCCAATTCAGTTTTTTATAATATTGATCGTTGACGCAAACATCCATATTTGCACAGTTAGTTATATGGAGCTGATACCACATTTTCACTGGTTCGTTGTCCAAGAGAAGCAGAAATATTTTATTATTATGACAATACAAGTAAGGTAAAATCTTTAATGTGACTCATGCATTTTCGTGGTATCACGCACGGTACTAGTTTTTGAAATTTTATCATTCAAAACTTGAAAAAAAATGTGACAGCTAAAGCGAATAATGAGAAAAAAAGATAAAATTCCGTAAGAAAATAAAGAAAACAACGGAAAAAAACTTCAATTGAATAGAAAGCCGCATG
The DNA here is from genome assembly GCA_963855995.1 of Muricea muricata. Lineage (NCBI taxonomy): Eukaryota > Metazoa > Cnidaria > Anthozoa > Malacalcyonacea > Plexauridae > Muricea > Muricea muricata. The sequence goes on along the minus strand of OY979716.1, from coordinate 102,534,951 downwards.
AAATATCCTGCAAAGTACAAAATTCAAATGTTTTGCTTTGACATTTTACATTTATTTGCAATGAAATATCTGTGGAGAAATTAACAAACAATTTTTCTTAACAGTACCTTGATATTGTAACTCAGTCGCCAAAATGTGAAATGTTTCCTCGCAATTAAGTCGTTGCTTTGCAGCAGGCACACTTCGTCATTTTTTACCGTTGGAAATGCCCCCAGTGGCAATGAACAGTGATAACCCTTTTTTGTCGCAGATTTATCATATCTGAATGTTTCTAAATTATTTTTAGATCTTTCCAAATAGTTTTCAACCGTAAAAACCGTGTAAGACCTCAAACCGTAAAAACCTCATATTTTGACGCTTCTCTCATATTCTCCTAACATCCTTCTCGTGCACTGTTACAGCATACTGGCATGCGAATCGTTTTCTTTTTCTTAAATAAAGTATGTTTTTCTCATATTTATTACTTTTTCCTAAAATTTTGACGTACTGTGTTACCACAAATATGTGCTAATATAGAACTAAATATCTGCATATGATTGATATCTGATAAATTTATTCAATATTTAGTGTCATGTTTGGCATCTCACTATAGTTAAAATGCCATCTACCATTTTCAAGAAGATAGCTCAATGTGTAAAGAACTATTAATATCTCATACATTTATTTTATTTAAGACTTATTAGGTGGGAGTGGATCTTCACTGTGTCGGTGGCATGAAAGATAATTAGAACCAGTTCAATTTTTAATTTATATATTTGCATGAATAGATCATAATTAAATTGAAGTCTAAAGCATGCAGTATAGTGCTAAAGAGAATTAATAGATGTAGCGGCTGCTTAGAAATATAGCTATATATAGCACTGTAAATCCTTTTACACTTTTTATGTTGCTCAATGCTTACGCTGAGCGAAATTGGTTTAGATATAGGTATATCAAAAACGAAACGAAATCATACAGTCAACATAAAAAGTGTAAAAAGATTTACAGTGCTAAATGCTTACGCAGAGCGATATAGATATAGATACATACAGGTATAGATATAGGTATATCAAAGACTAAACGAAATCATAATCAAAATAAAATGTGTAAAAGGATTTAATGCTACTCCGAATTTAACGTGCATGTGCACGATCATCATGTTGATTATGATTTCGTTTCGTTTTTGATATACCTATATCCGTCGAACAGATATAGTGCTGAGAACAGAGGACTAAAATCATAGCAAATTTTAATCCAGCAACATTTCAATCCTCGACAATTTTTTCATCAATAAGCATCATGAAATAACTGCGACATCATCCAATACAGCTGATCGAAAGCTGGTTGGTTCTCTGTAATCTGTTGCATGATGTATTTTCGCTTTACTATTAATAGATAAGTTCTTTTATATACGTGAAAAACACATTTCATTGTTGCTGCATTGAATATCGGCATCAATAACTGTCATAAAAATAGTCTAATCAATCATATTACCAGTAATTCTATTCGCATCAGACTTTGATTAAAATTCGTGTGAAAAGACCTTAACTTTGCAATAAAAAGTATGTATAATTTAGAGCAGTAATTTCGCTTTAGCGTGCACAGAATTATCACCTTTTTTAGCAAGTAGGCTTCTGCATGCCGGCGTATGATAAGTTTGGCATAACACTTATGAGATCCACTGGTTAATATTTGCCCAAACATGAAAACAGGGATCAACGCGGTATTATTAATATTTTCATATATACCGCGTTGTCTGAATAAATTGCTTCATAATTGAAGAGGAAATTCACGTCAAAAGTCCAAGATTGATGGGCGCACTGCCATATCAGAGTAAACCCTGGATGATGAACAGCCGAACTGTAAACTAAAAAAACAAGTGAACAAATTTTCATTATTGTACATATTCTTTCTTGGATAAGGTAAATATGTTCTTACGTATGCAGCATTAATTATATAATATAACACTAAATTACATGAAATACTATGTAATATTTCCTCGCAAATATACTTTTCTGTTGAAGCCCTTATATAGGAGTTCCGTGCATTCAGCTCAGTTTGGCATCAATGTAGCTATGTGCTCATTTTGGTCGGTATATTTGTATTGAAACGTGCCCTTTGTTCAGTGTTATAATGTATTCTGTTTACAAATCGTGTCCATTAACTTAAAGCTCAGGACTCGCCAATAGTTATTCGGCAAACTACGTTTCTATGCTTCACACCGTTTATTACTATGCCATCGCCATAGTTGATGTGAAAAAATTTGTCATGTTTTTGAGATGCATAACTTCTGAAATATTGCTCTGTGATGTCGCAGTTCTTTGTCATACATGCGTAGAAATGCTTGCTTTGCAAGAGGTAACGGTAGTTTGTGGATCGACATTGTATGCATATTAATCGTTCTACGTAATATCAAGGTAAGTTTCCTTCGCAGTATAATTTTGGAAAATTAGTAAGGTAGCATATAGAGTGCAGTTTACATTTAAACATGAAGTCAAACTATCATTGCATTTCTTAAATCTCATAGGAATACACATCATTAATCCTTTAGACAATCGGTCAACAATGTTTTTTTAGTATTTTCCAAGAAAAATATTGTTGTAATATAACATACGATAGGTAAAATGGTACTTTCGATAACAAAATTCGATGTGCTTTCGATAGAATAAATATAAGTTCCACGTGCCGGTTGTTCGAAGCGCTTGTTCAGCTTAAACATTGGATCAGTAAAATTTAAATCCCACTCCTATTATCTTGTGAAGTACTAAACTAAAGTTTTAAACACCAAACATGTTGTCACTGTTCTTCGCGAGGTGAAATATTAGTTATTATTAATAATAATTTGATATTATATATATTGTATTACATAATAAATGCATAAAGAGTTGTTTGATGTTCTAGTTTTATTCATATTTATGTAGTGCTTGAACTAAACGGGCTTCGATGAACTACCGAGTATTATGGGCAAGCCACAAATAAAAAGCTACTTCGCCAAATACACGTTGCAAAATGGCTGCTTTTCTGATTATTTTTCCCAGGATTGTTAACCATGCCAATATATTGGAAATAACGTAATTGAACGATATTTATCTTTAAAAGGTTTGTATGGCGGTTCGTATGTCAGTTTGCATTCATTTTAGACACAGCTGGGCTCCAGGGCGTTGTACACAAAAAGCTATGTTCTTTGGCTCTTGTGCATTCAAATAATTTTTAAGGAAATTTTCAGACATAAGGAAAATACATAAAGTATTTCCGCACTTTGTTTATGCACGGTGATTATCATGGCGAACATATTAAAATGTTTACGCTCATGCAGAACACGAAGATGTATGATTTAATATTCTATTTCCTATAAGCTTAAACCCTGATGCCTTAAAATGGTTCAGATGAGTATCAAGTTTCAAGCTAAATTAATTAAAAGTGAAAATTGTATTTTTCTTCAAACATGTGTTTTCCTTAACGTCCATCAACGTAGACTAAAACTGTTGTATTGACGTTGATTAATTTTTCAGACTTCATTCGACACAAAATAGTTTTTTTTAATGTGATATGTTTTGGGCCCAAATTATATCGGACAGATTGCTGACTGCTGACACGCATGCTGCAATAAAAAGATTGAATTTAATTAGTTTAATTTTTCAAACTTGGTTTTTGATGCTATGGAAATTCCCATATTTACCTTAGAAATCAAATCCAACTCTGTGCAATCACTTCTAGAATAAATCATCATAATATACACCTGCCTCACTCATCACTGTGATGCGTTTAATAAAGTTTCAAACATTAACTGCAGTACATCACATGGCTGCAAGAACAACAGGAAAGCTATTATTGAGGCATAGGCAAAATTTTGAAGATATAAGCAAATCATTTCCAGTCTGAAATGTAAAATTGCAAGATTTAATTAAGGTAAGGGCCGTAAAGCAATATATTGAATAAACTTGATTAAGATTTAAAGGTAGTAAGAGCAGCATAAAGTAAAGCAGCTTCCACAAAAATGCCATAGGGCTTGCATGGTGATTGTGTCTGATCATTAGCTCTTTTCGAAGAGTCAATATAATTCCGTAATTTTATGCCCTTATAGCAATTTTGGATGAGAAGCAAAAGTGCAGAGGGATGGAGGGAGGGAAGTTCAGAGAGCGACATGAATGAGCATAGCTTTAGTAAAAGTAATGTATGCCCCCAACAATTCGAGCGTGCTTCTATAAATACTAAATATAAGCTTTGATGAACAAAAATATACTATCATTTTGCATGCAAACTTAAAGCGGCAAGTGCACATTTATTTATTTAGCATACTGCAGCTGTTCCATGTACGCACGTGACATTTTTGTTAGAACGTCACTGTTGCCATAGTAATGGCCGTTACTATAGAAAAGCAAAATTTTTCAACTGTTGAGGCACTGCCTCATATCATGATAAATCTGTGTCCTTCAACTTTCGAAGCAAATCTGCAACTATCGTCTCTTTTCAAAAGTTGACATCGGAGGCTACCCCATGGCCGATAGCTTTGTTCGTTCACTTTAGGAGATGCGTAAAAATGTAAAACCAAAAAATGAAAGAACAAGTTAAAGAGCCAAACCAAAAGGTTAAAGAGTGAAAAAAAAAACGTTTACAGGTATAATAATCCAAAAGGTCACTGCCCCGTAGGAAGAAAAATGCTGGAAACATTGTCTATATTCTGTAATTTGATTAAAACTTTATTGAAGCGCCTTCTTTTCCTATAGCGCTATCAATGCAACTAAGCTGATCACTCGCTTGAATTTTCAAAGTGCACATGCTGTCATTTGGGGTTTAATATATTTGAAAAACTAAGTACATTTTAAGATAAAATGCGATAAATTAGTTGAGACAAGACCTTCATCTTTATGTTTTTTGATTGCTTAAAGCAGGGGTACTGACACCATTTAAGTCATTTTTGAAGCACGAAACAATGGAAAACTCATTTGCATAAACTTGAATGATATTTAGGTCCGATACCATAATTAATTAAAGAGCCAAAAAGACCATGAAGATGGCTTTTTCATTTCCTAATACAACTTAGATTTCCTAAAATGCTGTAAATATCACGTCTACGGGGAGGCAGAGTAATAAATGCGAAATATATTCTATAAGGAAATATATTCTAAAATATTTTCTAGAAGGAAATTTCCAAGGAAGTAAGCATGCCATGTTTATTAAGTCTACACTCTTTGGTAAATAAACATTACTTGACACTAGCTGTATTCGAGCTAAACTTTTGAATAACACTTTGGTCAAAATTTACTATTTCAGGTTTGTATGGGTTATAATCTCTTATACTGTGGTGTCATAGTCAGGACATAATTATTTTCTTATTCCAGGATAATCTAATATAAATAATCTAAATAGATAATCTAAAAGCTTCTGTATTATGATCAAGTATTACTCTGACCTTTATTCAGTAGTCTGATATTGAAATTGCATGTATTATAGGGCCTTTAAGAGTCGACTTGCAGCAAGTCTAGCGATTATATTGTATAGACGTGGAATTTTAATTGTTGAAAATTGGACGTTCGGGATTGACAGAATTATGATAGGAGTAAGGAATGACAGGAGTACGGAATGATAGGTGTAAGGCCCTATTTTGGTAATTGGTTATCATTCAAACTACCAACAGTCGCTAAGAAGCTATCTGTGTGCTAATCAAGTGCTGATCTAGGAAGCTACTTGTGCACTGGTGTTCGTTTTTCAATGTCATATTGTCGTTGTGGTAATGGTGTTTAACACCAAAATGTGATCTATATTATTTTGCAAAGTTTGTCTTTAAACTTTTTATTAATTATTTTTGGCCTGTTTATCGGAAGTGTGATGGCGGATTGGCACCCCAGTTATGTCTTGAGTAATTTCTGAGCCACAGAGAAGTTCTTTATTTCTTTGACAATTCATTTCGCTCTTGGGAATTATTTAGCAGACATTTTGTGTGCAAACACACGTTCTGTGCCAGTAATATACAGTTATTTTTTGTTTAAACTTACCGGACCAACTCTGTTAATTTGTGTTCTTATATGACCATTTTTATCTCACTATATCGAAATCTCATCTTTTACATTGGGATCTCACCTAACCGGACTGGCCCGATCTCCACATAAACAAAAAGTTAAAAATATATAAAAACATCAGGTATAGAAGGTAGGATCTCAGTAATCGGCTCATTCCACCTCATATGCACAGGCCATAAAGTCGAGATCGACTAGAATTCTGTTTACTGGCCAAACTGTGTTAGGTCAAAACGTTTCCCATGTACCATACACAAAATTCAAGTATATTTCACAAATTGACTGAAATTTGTCCTTCAATAAAGACCAAAAAGTCGGAAAATACATCCTGCAACCATAGAGATAAATCTTAGTGAATTTATTAACGCATGGAAAAATGGCAAAAAAATTGTCCAAGGTCGAAACCATAGTCGAAACCAAAATTTCTCATAGATTGACGGTATACAATACTTTTATTTCTATCTAGAAGTGCATGCTATATTAGCGAATTTTAGTGTTAGTTTACACAAGTAATGTGCGAATCAGTCCTATGCACAGTAGCAATCTTATCTTATGCATACTTTGCTTTAGTATTATTTACATAATTGAGCAGTAAAAAAACATAGAACTAAATTTAATTAAGCTACGTCCTATGCACTAATCGTGACACAACGTTCACACATTGCTAGCACGGTTTGAAAACGGCACTTGCGCCGTTTTCAAACCTTGCCAGCATTGCGTGATTGTAGTCTAAAACAAATGCCAATTTTTCAGTTTTTGCCGCCAATTATAGGAATATCTAAGACCTGGTCGTATCGCGTCAGAATTCGGCTATTTGGGACATGATTTCATAAAGCAAGATACTAATGGAGTCGTAGAAAAATTAGAAAATCTATATAATTCTATTTCTTAAAAAATGTAAATGTTGAAATATATCCTAATCATAAAAATGGGGAAGTTTTCATAAGTTGAAAACATTTCTTTTTGATTCTAATTTGTGGCCAATTTAATAAAATAAGCGTACTCTATGAGAAGATCTACTAATTTAAAGTCACGGCTTTGAACTAAAATCTGTTATTGAGGTCTGACCTGGTATCAAATAGAATGGTAACTACATAGCTTTTTAGGTGTTCCCCTGTTTTTCTCAATAGTTAATTTCAAATTTTCACCCGTTTGCGAAAATTTTTTTGTATGACCCATGCATCAGTTTCTTTCTGTAAATTAATTAAAGTCTTTATCAATAGCGAGTAGACGCCATTTTGAATCATCACGTATTCTAACGCAGCCAAGAGGAAACACAATTTAACAGCCTCTATAATCGGATGAATACACCATGGGAAAATATTACGGATATGTCAAACACTTTTTTAAACATTTTGTTCCATAATTCATCTTATCAAATTCATTGCGGCCTGAAATCGTTTAAAAATTATTGTATTTTGAAATAAAGATAGAAGACAATTGCTTAGTCTCGCATTTGTACTAAAATTTCATTCTATTAGCTTTGATTCTTGTCGCATTCTGCCTCCCATTCTTACTTAATTCCCGCAGTGCATTCTGGTAAAATCGATGCACCAACATCTCTTTTGGTACGGCAAATTACGGTGTACGCTATTGTTGAAAGACACGTATTATTTGACGAAAGAAAAACTTTGTATGTCCTATCAGTTCAGTGAGATCCGTTCGGTGCAGCTATACGTTTTCAATTTTGTATATTTTTTTAAAACACGATGCGGACTCAAGTATACAACATTGATTTTTACATAATTATGTTCAGCACAATCTTAAAGTGAAACGTGTAATAATCGCGAATGTTATTTTTTTTCTAGAAAAAAATATGGTTGGAGGTCACATCAATATCACAGAATTATGTCTAAAGAATTACACAAATCTCACAGATGAAGAATTCATGCTGTATTTGTCTGGATATTGCGTTAAGTCAACCCCGATTGCGAGCAAACAGTCTGCGTCTTCAATGACAAGCTATGTCATGTACTACTCCTTTCTCATGTTTGTTGGTATTGCGCTGAATCTGTTAGTTATGGCAACAATATTCTCAAGAAATCGACTCCGCACAATCCCAAACATATTCATGATATCATTAGCTGTAGCAGATACTTTAATGGCAGCCGCTGCAATTCCTTTAAGGATAATCGAGCGATCGTACGATAACAGCAATCTTATCATAACATCAATGTTATACCCGTGCATAGGAGTTGCATCCATACTTAGTTTATGTTGTGTAACGCTTGACCGATACATGCATATTAAACACCCCTTGGATTATGATAAGTATATGAACAAGGAGCGTGCTGCTGGAATAGTGGCAGTTCTTTGGGTTTTCTCCATCCTTCAGGCTTCTATGTTCTTTTTCGTGCGCAAGAATCGCGACCATGAAGCAATTTACAACGACGTGCGTTTGATGTGTTGCTTTGGTATTCCGGCTATCTTCATCATGATCACTTACACAAAATTGTTCATAATTGCCAGGTCCCATGCTCGAGTAATTGCTACTAATTCAGTCACAATCCCAGATCGCTCAATGTCGCAAAAGAAAGATTTTAAGATATTAAAAGTTATAGCATTGGTCGTCGGCACTTTTATCTTGTGCTGGTTTCCTTTTCTTTTCGCAGTTAGCTATGAGCTTCATGCTGAAGAGAAATCAAGCGAGGACTTCTATTTGTTTATGGGTATTGCTGAGTGCTTTGAGTTCAGCACGTGTGTGTTAAATCCAATTATTTATGGATTATTAAGGAGAGATTTGCGTGTATCAATGAGGTATGTTGCTGCTTGTAAAAGAGAAAGCATCGAAGAGAGTGAATCACTGTGAATTTTTACAACAGGCTCCTTGATTAGAAAGAAAAAAATATTGAGTTCTAGCTATAAATGGTCAAAAAGCTCTCGATAACGACTTATAATATAGTTACGCAACCCTGCTGGGCGTCATAGAAATAATGTAGATATAGAATATGCACTCAGTCACGAACCATTTCTGCTTTTGCCGAACGTGCCCATAGATATCGTCATCAAAATCTCGACCGCGAGGAAAGTAGAAGTACTCGTTTTATATGTATATTATTTCTATGATCAACAATTGTTTTAGTCTGTTAAATAAATGTCTAGTATATCATGATATATAATTGTATCTAAAAATGCCATGCACGGGCAGTTACGGCGAGCAATATATGTACATAGATTTTCCCAGTTCTGAGCAGTTTAACGTTCAAGAATATTGATGCACCCCGAGCTAGACGAACAAGAGAACTGTAAAAACTGGATTTTCCGCCGCTTCCTTTATTCAAACATGCTGTGTTTGCGCGTGCAGTAATTTAATGATTCTCGGATTTTGGCATAATTAATTACAGTACAAAACTACGTGAATGTTTAAAATGGTCAAAATACGTTGAGTTTTTAAGCTTATATCGTAATTAAATTTCCTGTTTAAATGTCATTAAACTAATTAAACTTCGCAGCAGTTTTCAGCTTCCTCGTGCTAATTATGTGTCATGGATTCTATCGCAGTATGTTTTTTGAATATTTGCATGTGTTTTTAAAGAAAGGTTCCTGATCATAGATCAAAGCCTTTGGGATTGTCTTTCACGTTTTAAAACGTGAAAGACAAGATTGAAAGGGGGGTTGATTGCATTGTTTATCTTTCCATGGAAATCTTACCATGATGCGCTGACATTTCCTGGAATACCATCAATGAACACGATAGTGTTATAAAGCTGAAATGTGACTTATTGATTTAAATGAAAATTTACCTATCATGTTTGCTCCGCCCGTCAATTTTGCCGCTAATTAATAATAGATTAAGTTGCAAAGGCTGCGTAAGATAGCAACGAAGCTAATGCCATTCTCGTCCCCAGGGCATTCCCATACTCGCTCACTCCTTGAAAATTAGGCTCTAAGATTGACGACGAAAACAAGAGATCGGGTTGGCTATTTAGTATAATTTCTCAGCGTTAAAACCCCTGATATTCTAACCCAGTGCAGTAAATGTGACCAATTTCACATCATTTGGTTGCGCCCCACCGCAATGCTCTGGGGTCGAGGATGAGCATCTAGCAGGGGCTGATTTTCCAAATCAAGTTAGAAGAACTCTCAAAACATCGCAAACCTTTTTCGCTATGTATAAGGTAAAAAGCAACCAGCTTTTACATTAAATGGATGGTGTTTCAATTATTTGAAATCTCTACATGTAAAGCGGAAATATCACGTAGTTGAATATCAAGAGTACCGAGTTCAAACTAAGGACATATTAAGTATTTTCATCCTTGCGTGAAAATAAAATCAGAAATAAAATTAGCTAAAAACTATATCCTCGATTCTTTTAAACTGTCTTGGCCTCCGTTATTATCTCGGAATGTACAACTGCACAGAAGGTTAATGCGATGTTACACTATGCAGATTGTCTCGCAACGGACTTATTTAAAAATTGCAGTTGCGGGATCAGGGGTGTTAAACTGAACAACGCTAAAATAGCGAGCTTTTTATGGGCTGCACGATAAAAATATTGTGAGACAGGTTGTAAAAGGGGTTTTACACTCAGCCTGTGTTATGCATTTTAAAGCATATACAGTTATTTGGAGCATACACAATTAAGATGGCGGCGGTAGCGTCATGTTCTCTATGGGCTCCGCACTTAAAACGACATTTCATACAAAGTACCTTAGTTTTCTGTCTCTGCTACATATTGATACGTGATTTACAAGATTCACTTTCATCAGAGCTAAATTGTAGCACCGAACTCTACATTGGCGAAGAGATATCGACTTCTAAAGTACCAAATTTCGAAGTAACTCGGCGAACAAACACTAAGAAAGATCCATAACAAGCCTCTAGGAGGTTTATTTTGATAAGCAAGATTGCTCAATACACATCTCTAGCAGTACTGTTACTACAAACAGGGGATGTAGCACCTAACCCAGGTTGGAGTTATTCTGCTGTGAATCGTCCGGGTTTAAAAGTGACTCATCTAAACATCAGAAATCTCCCTAAACATTTGGATGAACTAAAAATCCTTTTACATGATAACCCGTTTGACACAGTCTGCCTTAACGAGACATGGCTCAATGTATCATGGACAGATTCTGAACTTAACATCGAAGGATATAATCTAATCAGATTTGATCGCACTAGTTTACAAAAGGGGGGAGGCACGGCCATATACTACAAAAGCAAGCTAACAGCACATCACCGGCAAGATTTATGTTGCATAAACATGGAGGCAGTGTGGCTGGAAGTCACATTTCTAAATAAAAGTAAAACGCTTATTTGCTCTATTTACAAGCCACCTAATGCGGATTTTAACAACTTTAAATCTATACTTGACAAATCACTTGAACAAATACATATACATACATATACATCCATCAACTTTATTTAAACACGGAAAATCATCAGTATAGTTATTTACAAAAAGATTAAAATATTTTAAAAAGGAGCAAAAAGAAATATAGATACTCTTCTACCTGATTGCCGTGTGGGAGTCAGATCGATTATTTATTAAGAAGGCTTCTAAACCTGTTTTGAAAACAGCGAGAGAGGTTACTGATCTAAGACATTCTGGCAGGCCATTCCATAAAGAGGCTCCACTGTAACTGAAGGAGCGTTTCAAATAGTCTGTGGGTGGTTTTGGGACATAAAGTTTACCATAAGAATCTCTCAGATTATAAACACTCTCACTAGGAGAGAACATCTCTTGTAAATAGAATGGTGTATGTTTATTAATAGTATTAAACATGAGGATTGCCTTTTGCTTTAATCGCTTAGTGGACAATGATTCCCAATTAAGTTCTTCAAGAAGAGAACTTGATGAAATATCATAAGATGAACGGGTAATAACACGGGCGGCCCTATTCTGTAATTTTTGTAATTTTTCGCTTTCCTTTTTACCTTGGCCATCCCAAACAGAGGAACAATAGGAAAGATAGGGCTCCACCAAACTTTGATAAACTCGAATTGCAGTTTCTGTTGTAATAAAATCTCTCATTCGTTTGAGAGCGCCGACACCCGAGGAGACTTTTTTCGTGATATTATCAACATGATATTTCCAAGTCAAGTTCTCATCAATTGTTAAACCTAATGACTTAGACTTCAGCACTCTATTAATCTGTTTATTGTTAATACATACTTCCACATTCTGATTATCAAAGATTGAAAGTCTTTGACGAGATCCAATAATCATAAATTCAGTCTTAGCAATATTTAAACTTAACTTATTTGCCTCAAGCCATGTGTTTAAATTGGCTATTTCAGCATTCATAAGATTTTCTAACTCAGAAAGATTATTACTTTGCTCGCTGATGTTCGTATCATCAGCATACATTCTAGGTAAACCCTCGTTTAAGCAGTTAGGCAAGTCATTGATATAGATCAAAAACAGAAGTGGGCCCATAATATAGGAGGGCCCTGCGGAGCTCCATGGAAGATAGAACGACTACCAGAGAGTTTGCCATTTACGTAGCATTTCTGTTTTCGATTGTTTAAATAGGAATTAAAACCACGATAATAATCATCCACACCATAACACTTAGTTTACGTATAAGAATTTCGTGATCAATTGTATTCAAAGCTTTCTTTAGGTCAATGAAGATCACTCCGTTAAGCAAACCCCGCTTATCAATACTCACGCACCAGTTATTGGTCGACTCTAACAAAGCTGTAACGGTACTATATGATGCTCGAAACCCTGACTGATAGTTCGATAGTAAATTGTTACTAGTCAGATAGGAGCAAAATTGGTCATAAACGGTTCTACCAAAAACTTTGGCAACCGCCGATATGATTGAAATTGGACGATAATTACTTAGATCACATTTTTCGCCATTTTTGAATATAGGTAAGACTTTTGCCATTTTCCAATCATTCGGATAAATTCCCATAGAAAGCGATCTATTAAACATTTTGGTTAACGAAGGTGAAGGAATATCAGCGGCTGTTTTCAATAATCTACCTGGAATATTATCAGGGCCGGTCGCTTTGTTCGCATTGATCGTTTTTAGCAAACAATTTACAGTGGACAAACCAATTTCCTCAAAAGAAAACACACTATGTGTGGATTGAACATAAGAAACGGGATTAACATTCGATCTAGATATTTCGTTCGCAAGTTTCTCTCCTATCGAGGTAAAATATGAATTAATAAAGGTATCCAAAATTTCAGCCGCATTAGTGATTTCATTACCGTCAAGATTGACTTTCTTGACATTGTTTACATCACTCACTTTACGAAAGTTCAGATCGTTGACTAGTCTCCAAGTTTTCCTTGGATCTTTTCGTGCAGCCTCAATGTTAGTGATAAAGTAGTTATGTTTAGCCTGCCAAATAGTGTTGTTATTTTCATTCATCATTGTAATTGGAAATTCCAATTGTGATATGAGACCAAAGAAACTAGCTCCAGACTCTAAAGAACTTTGTGATTTATTCAATCTATATCAGTTCAATCAACTTATAAAGAGTCCAACACGCATAACAGATTTCGCAGCTACGCTTATCGACCTAGTTTTCACCACAGATAAAGAAAAGATCGTATATATCGTCTGGGGTTCTAGATTGTGCTATTTTTGATCATTCGCTTGTATTCATCATAAGAAGAGCTAAGAAACCTAGAGGCGGCGCAAAAAATATTGTTTACAGAAAATTTAGGTGCTATTCGGCTGAACAATTTACAAGCGATTTGCATACTGCCTCCTGGGACGCTATAGAAACATCATTAACGGTCGAAGAAGCGTGGGAGTCATTTAATCTCCACTCTCCATGAAACGCGTACGTGCTAACACACTACCATGGCTCACTGAAGAGATAAGAACAACAATAAAAGAGCGTGACTACCATCATAAAAAAACACAAAAGAGCGGTTCTCTTAATGAATGGTTTACGTATAGAAAACTGCGCAATAAGACAACAACTCTCATTAGAGAGTCAAAGCGCACCTATTATTCCAACCTAATTACCGAAAACAAAAAGGACTCTAATAAATTGCCAAAAACTCTTAAGTCTGTTATATCTACTGATAAGAAAAGCCTCTAACGTCAGGTGCATCGAAACAGATGAAGGTTTTATCTATGACTCAAAGGAAATATCACGGGGCTTTGCACAGTATTTCCGTTCAGCTATCACAAAGATTACAGAAAGTCTTTCGCTGTCTCGCACAAATTGGAATCCATTATCAAATAGTCCTGAACAGCAAATTGTCAACAGCTTCAAGTTCTCCGACTTTGTCTGCAGCGAACTTAAGACGATCAAAGCTAACAAGTCAACAGGCCTACTAAACACACCTACACGACACCTCAAGGATGGGTGTGCCGCAATAGATAAACCGCTGACCGTTCTGATGAATAGGAGCTTGGCTGAGGGCTCAATTCCTATGGATTGGAAACATGCAACAGTAATTCCAGTTTTCAAATCGGGGAAAAAAACAGATCCATCCAATTACAGACCGATTTCAGTCCTGCCCGTGTTCTGTAAGATCTTTGAACGTGCCGTTCATCAAATGGTCTATGAATATCTCCATAAGAACAGGCTCGATCCTCTCTGTGAATCAGTCGGGTTTCCGTCTACTGCACTCGACAGCCACACGCCTCACTGACGTCACCAATACTCTTCTCCGCAAAATAGACAAGGGATGGTCTTTCTTGACCTCTCTAAAACATTTGACACTCTGGATCATGCTCACCTATTACAAAAATTGTCACGCTTTGGGTTCACTAGTTCTTCGGTTCTGTCCGAGACACAGCCCGTTGTACATGGTGTCCCTCAAGGATCCATACTTGGACCATTTATCATGTATATAAATGATTTACCAGCTATTGCCAAACATTGTAGCGTTCAGCTCTATGCAGATGACACTCTTTTATATTTTGGTAGTAAATGTGTTGATACTATTGAAACTAAACTTTCGGAAGACTTTGAACAAATGATATCTTGGTTATCCAGCAATTATCTGTTTCTAAATTACAAAAAGTCTAAAATTATGCTAATAGGAATTATCCAGCGGTTGAGTTCAACTGCTGCCATTAAGGCTAATGATAAAGTTTTTGAGAGAGTTTATAGTTTTAAGTATCTTGGAGTTGTACTTGATCCATGCCTGTCGTGGAATGACCATGTTGACCTCATTGCCAGTAAAATATCGTCCAGGCTAGGCATGCTTTGGAAGGCACGTAAGGTCATTCCTCGTGACGCATGTATCACATTGTACAACTCCATGGTACTTCCAATTTTTTATTATTGCTCTTGCGTTTAGGATGGCTGTAGTCAAAGTAAGAAAGAATACTTAGATAGATTACTGAGACATGCTGCCGCAATCATTGAGGGCAGGAAGGTTAGTCAGAATGAACTACATCATACTTTCTCTTGGCCTAATCTTCAAGAGCGTAGAAATTTCCAAAAATGTATGCTTGTGTACAAATGTCTAAACAACTTAGCCCCATCATACCTATTAGATGAATTTAAGCATTCAAGTTACTATCATAACTACAACACTAGACATAGAGATCAGCTCCGTCTACCTTTAGCTTGAACATCTAAATATCAGTCTTCTTTTCGATACAATGGTCGGGAGCTAAAACTTGGAATTCGTTTAGTACAAATGCACGCAATACGCCAGCTTTTTTTATTTAGAAAGGCTCCAACATTAAGTCTTTCATATTAAGTCTTTCATATTAAGTCGTCTTTCGTGTATATTCATTGTTATTTCAATTTGTCCTTTTGTATTACTTGTAATGTCTTGTAAATAGTATGTATAATTGTATTTTGTATTCAATGTAATTTATTTTTATTTTGTACTTTGCAATATTATTTGATACAGAGGCCTGTTTAAACCAGCTTTGCTGAACTGGGCATCTCTGTCTAAATATTGTTAATAATAACAATAATGTTACGAGACAAGTTGTATAATGTAACAACGCCTTAAAGTGATGGATATATTATTAATTCCTGTTATATAATTTTTATCATTTATAGTATAGACTCGGAGCGAGGGTGATCAGCAAAATACTAACCCGAAGTGATGATATTTCCTGAGGGCTTTAGCCCGAGGGAAATATCATCGCTGAGGGTTAATATTTTGCCGAATCACCCTCGCTCCGAGTCTATAGATGATATATTACACCGAAACGTTGAACATGCGATACTAGTTTGAGCAAACTGAGTCAGAAATTAAAAAAAAAACAACAAATCTACGACAGCTGCTTTGAATACTTTGGTGCTATACACAAACGACTTGTCGTTGACAATATATCGACACCCCTTTGTTCTTGGCAATGTCGCCTAAGTCCATATCGTATTGTTAGAAGAGCGGTAGCTTTGTATTTTGTGCCATCTTTCTTTTTTGCATTTGCAAAAAAGCTTCGCTAAACTTTTATCCAGGCTCTCTTCGTCCTTTTCTGCCTTTTTGACGTCGCCAACTGCCCAGTTGAACACACGAACTGAGTTTTTTGTTGAACGTTTTGTATTTTCCGAGTCTTTATTTGACAAAATACGAGCAATTTCTTCAGCGGAGTCGCTATCGCAAAACCTACTCTCAGCTCCCGTCATTTTCCATCGCTTTTACAAGGTGCGTGTAGCTCACGCGGGACGTCGCGTGAGATAAATTTAAAATCACAGTGTGATAAATTTAATGTCACACCTTTGGCTCGAAAACCGGGGACGGGGCATGCGACACCACAAAAAATCCCATTGTCACGTGGTCCAAATAGGGTTTTTTGATTGGACAATTTATATTTGAGGTATAAAGAGATTACTGCATGGTTGGCGAGTGCGTACGATTTTTATGCACGAGTTGTGAAAGATTGCTAAACGAGCGAGTGAGCGCAGCAAACGAGTGAGCAATTTTTCGCTCAAAGCTGTTCTTTTCATCTCATGTTTTTTTTTATTGGAGAAACTCTTCTTCTTTTAGACATAAAAGTCAAGTACCCTTTCGCTCCTTCTCCGACACGACGTCCATGTTTTGAGCAAAATTAGAATACGATTTTCTTCACTAGTGACAAAAACCGTATAGCCAATCAAAATGGTAGCACGATAATTTTTTACTACTGAAAAAAAAACGTAGCTACGGCCAATGAAAACGCTTTTTCGCTTCTCCACAGTGAAAATACGATTTTTATTTCATTCGTTTACCTCGTGTAAATCTCTATATGTATGGCATAAAATATTATAATTAACTAACCAAACTTGTGTAGTCAGGTGTATCATATTAACTGCAAAATTAATATTGTAAATCAGTGAATACAAGCGTTGACATTTTAATAATATTTCATTTGTGCTAGATACGTTTACTAATTTTAAGTTGATGAAGTGCTATAGTAGAATCAAGCTTCTACAAATAAATTATGAGATGACGAGGATGAAATTTATAAGTATGCGAAAATCCGCACAATGGAAACGATGAATCGAACAGAGTTTAAAATACCGTATGTCGTAATTTATTTTCGTGTAAGCCTCAACCTTTTCGCCATCGTCGTACGATAGAAACGAATGACAAAGCTATTCATCAGTGGTATATATGTACCCAAATTCAAGCAATTAATTGGGATACAATAATGGCAGAAGACTATTCTCGGGCCAGAACCCGCATAATGAACATAATTAGCTACATTATTATTGTATACCCTATAATACGTGTCAGTCCGGCCCGGTGAACCATTAAATTTATTTCATATGCGTTACAATCTGCTTCATTATTGTTATCATTGATACTTATAAGTATAAATAAGACAGAAAAAGAAGATTGTGCAACATTTAAATGTCTACAACGAATGACATCAACCACCGAGACGTGCAAGTAATCATTTTCAAGTCATGTGCAAAAACCTATTGGGAAAAAAACACAACACCATTAGCAAAACACAATAAATTATACCCCATACATATTTTTTGTTCACTTCACCATTAGTAGTATAGAATTAATACTGCAACATACCTTGACTGCAACCAAAAAGTTCAAGTCTCATGCATCCATTCAGTTTTTTTTTGGGTGTATGCGAACATAACGTGCTGTTATTGGCGGTGAAACTGTATTTTTCACAACGGTGTTTTGGTCCGTGTTTGCCATGTATACCTACACAAGCAAAAAAGAGCCTGAATATTGACAAGATTGAAGAAACGTTTTAATATGCGTTGATGCCAATGTTTATAGCGTTGGTATGTACTTACTGTATATATACTGGATATTGCACGCCAATATAAGCCTGCAGTAAAAATTAAAGCCAGAAGGTACGTCATGCTTTGCGACGTCCATACAAGGACTGAGTTTAAGTCATATTGAGAAGCCTCACTTAAAATGGAACCCACAACCTTAGAGGTGAAATACAATAGGTCTAAATGAAATGAAGCCTATATATCAGCTATAAAATGTCTAAAACCAATTTTTCGTCTAGTAGCTAAGGCTGGTAATATTATATTTGCATTCATGAGAGACAGGCACCTGGGCTAGGCTAGCTCAGCTGAAATATTGCAATATTGATTTTCTGGTGTAAATGTTGACATTTGGAAAATTTTATTTTTGTACATAAAAATATTGCAATAGGCGGAATTGTTTCACTTATTTTCCACTGTAAAGTAAAAAAAGAAAAATAAAGATATGCATAGTCTCATCATTGGTAAACAGGTTAAGCCGGGTTGGTGGACTTTGTGCATTCATAGAGCACATTAAAGGTGATATGTCACTTCGTTCAGGCCCAGTTTTGCCAAGCGAGGCCAGCAGCTTTCCATATGATTGCATTTTAAAAATATAACGAAACAATATTTGACGAGTTCATTCATGGCTAGGCCGGCTCATTTGAATATGCCTTAGGTTTGTGAAAGTTTGGTTGATAATATATCCGTGGATATTGTAAATATTCAAATTAACTTCTATATCTTATTTTTATTTTTTTTTATTTGGACAATTTATATATATATATTGCTAGTGGTTTGAAAGCTAACTCAGCCATGAAGATTTAAATAATATTTACCATGCAGTTATCCACCCATACTTGTGCGGTTAGTTTCTAAAAAAATTATTAGTTTAAATTTTGTGGTCATCTGCTGTACTTTCATCTTGTATTTCCACTAAATACCTTTTCCAATTGTTCAAAGATAAATACCTGTTTAAATAACAAGAAACTCTTCATTGCAATTACTCGGCAAAACAATTTGTATAGACATTTCATTGATCAGTATATACATGTAAGTATAGCAGTTGATACAAAGATTAGAGAAGATATATAAAGAAAGGAATTTGTTTTGCATGCAGTTCTAATTTGACCAATTTACAAGCCTTATTCTCTAATAAACACCTCATAATGATACGAAACATCCAACTGTTGGATTAGATCATCAACGAGGTACCTGTAACAATCCGAAAGAAAATCTCCTATCTTTATTATGTATATAACTGAACAGAATTTTGCCGCCCAAATTCCTGTAATGAAAATATTTGGAGTATTCTGTCAGGGTTACGAAAGCCCTAAAGGTTTCCAATAATTTTCAAATATTTCTTTGCCCCCAAGACTGGCACATGCAGGACTCATTGACTCGTCCATTTACAGTAATGGTTCCACGCATTCAAATTAGACAATTATGTTGAAAATAATATTTCAGTGGCAATCATTTATCCTTACATTTGCCTAAGAGTGTGACATAAACTTAAATGCAGATTATCTTATGACTATGCAACTGACTCAACATTGCAGTAAAACTTACTTATTTGCCTTAGGCGACATATAATTTGCCGTTGTATGCTTTTTCCTGTTTAGTTCGAATAAGTTTCCTGCCTAAATAGTCGGACGATAAAATATGCACAATCTCTTATTGTTTTCCTCGCTGCTGATTTGTGTCTTTGAGGTCTCCTCAGGCCTTTGCATATTCGACTCACGTAATATCATTGACACTTGCTATTGCGACGCAAAACTTCGGTTTTCCCGGCGATTCTGGACTGCATGAAAAGCTTA
Source organism: Muricea muricata (assembly GCA_963855995.1). Taxonomy (NCBI): domain Eukaryota; kingdom Metazoa; phylum Cnidaria; class Anthozoa; order Malacalcyonacea; family Plexauridae; genus Muricea; species Muricea muricata. The sequence goes on along the minus strand of OY979716.1, from coordinate 102,515,042 downwards.
CAATTTACCTTGTAAAGCATTCTTGCTGTATATGGTTATCGTAAAACAATTTTTTTTCGATCCAAGAGAAGAAAATTAAGAGGTTTTAGCACAGAAAATATCTTATTTTGTAGTAGAAACCATAGTCTTTACTCCTCAAGTGGTGCCATTCAACATGTCCGACATTCTAAAATGTGTGGTACTGTACTTCCGGCTTCAACCCCTCGCTATAGTTGCACTATCAAGTATAAGTGCATATCAATGGTTTATATAGTCAACAACACTCAACTTTAGTATTTGAATACAAGGTGGTTATTGAGAATTGTGGCATTTGATTGGACTACCTAGCTACCTGGGATTATTTAACAATTAATTAGACAACGATTCTGAGTAAGCAATTAGACAACGAAGTTGAGTTGTCCAACTATATTTTTAGCATTCCGTCCCCCCTATTCCCCCCCCCCCCCCCCCTTTGAGAACTTTTTTTCGAGAAACAACAATTCAACATGTCAAACAGTTGATCAATTGTTGGAATAAATTTTTTTGCTCCTTTGCTGTTGCTTGTCAAATACTTCAGTGTCATAACCAAAAACTGAATTGCATCTGCCACTTGACGTAGCAAGACTCACTTTCGTTTTATCATTTTAAAATTTTATGTGACTTGCAAATAGTTTGTTCTTGAATATTCTGAAGCTCTTCAATATGTTTCCATGTTATGACATTACTGGCATCTTCACCAACAAAGGATCCCATATCTGCCAATGCATTCCGAGCCAATTTGGTCATATGACAAGGATGTAGTATTATACAAAAACAACTTCTTTTGTTTTTGGGTTCTTAAATGAGCTTTTGATGGATGCTTTTGCAACCCAGTATTTCAAATGTACTGATGTTAGCAGTAGCTTATAAGAGTTGTTACTGTCAGGTTTGAAGATAAGTAAAATGTAAATCATTGAAAATTTTTTACCGCACTTAGGGACACAATGAGTTTAACTTTTTAATGGTTCACCAAGTGTTTTTTTCTTTTATATTACATGGCATTTAAAAAAATAAAACTAACAAAGCAAGTGTAAGTTCTAAGAAAAATACGGCATAGTCTTCGTAAACATCATTGAAACGAAAAAGTTTATTCAAAAACACATTTCGGCAGCGATTGATATTTGTGTTTTGGCCGCACATATCTATCGCGTGAAAAGACTTGTTTCTAACCGGAAATCTCGGCTTCAAATTGCCGCCTGCAGGTTACGTTAGCAAGATGTCTTAACGTTTAGTCGTCCTTTCACTATAATTTCTACATTCTCTTGCTATTTAAATTTTTCAATTAAAGTTAGACAGACGACTTTAAACAGATGAAAGAGCTCAAGGGGTAGCTCATCAATACACAAACGAGGTACGTCGGGCTGATCTTAGAAAAAAACTAATTAACATTTTATTGCATTTCTTACCAATAAGTTACATGTCATTTTGCGCTGCCCAAAAGTGAAATACATCCAGCTCGTGTTGAAGTGCCCACATCTCGTTTATATAAAGTGGCTCAAAATGTGAGACGTCGTCAACATATTTCTCATGATTCACATTAGCAGATCTAAGTTTCAAGTCATTAATCATCACAATAAACAAAAAACACCCTGAGGCACAACACCATTAACGAGAACCCATTCTGACAGAAAACCATCAACTGTAACAGCTTGGCGGCGGTTTAAAAGAAAGCTGGAATCCAGAGAACGAGAGATTATCTGACGCCTAAAGTAAGAGACAACGAATTCCTTATCAGAATAGTGTGATTGATGCGACAAAGGCTTTTGAAACGGCGAAACGGCATCCGTCGGAAGAGGCTCCCGACCCCACTGTAGCGATTAGTCAAGGCGAAGGGATACCTAACATGGCCACTTCCCCGTACGCTCAGGGATTGGAAGAGGTTCCAGCGGCATTAATCGAACAAATAAAAATGGGTGAGTTTTTCGATTAAGCTAAAGTATACTTCCATCAAATTTATACGGCAATTTATTCGAAGATGAGCAAGTCACGTTGACACTCCAGGACTCGGTGCTGTAGCACGAATTACCGATGTCAAACCGTGCAAAAACAGCTTTCGCAACTTATATGAACGTCTTAATTACTCATAAGTTCTCTGGCCGGGCCCAAGAGTTGCTGCAGTACATGAGTTCGATTCGGCATGCAACTGAAAACAACTAATCGCGCGTTTGGATGGTGTATATGATTACTGAGTTTCGCCAGAAACCCTCATTGAATCCTTCCCTTGACTGGTCTAGTATCGATAAACAGTTGTGGCTAATGGTATTTACGGTATCAACCGATATTTTATGATGGTAATACTCTCTATTTAAACACGGACCCCAAAGACTAAATTCCTCAGGAGGCGAACAATAGCCGAGGAGGATGGTCACACCACAATGCTGATACCAGCATATCTAGCAACTTCGCACGGCGTTTCTGCGCTAAAATCAATCCAAAACCGATCCAAGACTCCGACAAATACGATACCAAGCGAAACCACAAATGCCAAGGGGAAACCTTGCGTCACTCCGACCCCGAATTTGTGTTTCGTTTATGCTAAAAGTATTCGTTTATGTTAAAAAGACACGGTGAGCGGATTGGTTTCCATGGCAGCGTGCCCCAAAGTTTTTCCGTTTGGGCTTAGAAGCCCACCCTTTTTATTCAACCAGCTTTCTGATGCATTGGAATGGATTTTACTTTATGAGCGTCAGATTTCATTTGTCTGCCACACTCTTGACGAGTTTCTCATTATTGAACAAAAAATGGTCACAAAACCTTTCGATAGTGCATGTCAACACAGATTATGCGCCATGCTAAATACATTCCAGAATCTTAAAAATTATTAATACCTACAGCCCCTTGTAAGACGCAAGGCCCATTTTTAGTACTAAAATTCAGAGGCATCATTTTAGACACACTTAACATGCAAGCACGTCTTCCTGCAGACAAGATTGTACGCTTACAGGAAATTTTTGAGCATTTTCAACGTTCGTGTACATTTAAGGAATTACAATCTCTGATTGGAACGTTAAACTTTGCATGTAAAATATACTAAGTGGTCCCGCCTTGCCGCACCTTCAACAAAAACAACATCACCGAGTAAAACTGAACAAAGGTTTCTTCCAAGATCTTGAAATGTGCAAGAAATTTATTCTTAACTGGAATGAAGCAAACTTCTCCCTGCCATCCCTATGGAAGGATATGGACATTCTGGTTCTATTTCCTGATGCTTCCAGGATTCTAGGTTTTGGTGGCATTTTGGTACAAAATGTTTCCAAGGACGTTGGAAATCTTAACAACTCTTTTTATGGGCCGTTTCACGAGCCCGTGTTGGCTATCAACCCGAGCATAGTTAATAGAGCTAGATGGTTTGGAAATCCTATTGGTGGATTTGGCGAAAACACAATGCACACGTGACGATGAAGAACCATATTTTTGAATAAACGTTGACCAACATAGATAGTGAGTTATATTGTTATTCTAATGAGTTTCCAAACCATCAACTCTATTAACTATGACCCGAGTTGGCTTCTCAGTCCGGGTCAGCCCGTCCACTAGCCATGTTCTATTAGCGTTTACACGACAGCTGGGTCAACCCTTTCACACCTCGCCAACCCGGAGTACCCTTTTCGAGACCCAGGTTGACCCGGGTTGGCGAGGTGTGAAGGCGTGAAAGTTGTGCGTAAATCTTCATGTAAACCCGGGTTGTCCTAAAAACTACAAAATATCGACGCACATTCATATCGAATGAAGTTATATTCATGATTAAAAATGTCTAATGACAGAATTCAACGTCTTTCGAGATAGCTGAATGACTAAAAAATAAAGATTCATCACAAAAATAATGATTCTTCTTGTCCTGTTGCCTCTAGCAGCTTTAAGATAATCAGAACAACAGTAACATGTTTTATTTAAAAAGTCGATCTTTTATTTACGTGTCGCACAAGTACAATATGTCAGGCTATAAAATACGGACCATAATCAAAAAGTCTAATGCAAAAATAGTCTGTAAAGACTAGGATATGCGTACAAAAATTGCCGTAATTTTAACTGAATACTTGGCAACAACTTCTCGCTATTGTAGTCGCATGTCATATTTGGGGGCCCCTGTTGTGAGATCAACGTAGTGAATTCAAGTGCGATAACGATACTGTGTTCAACATGATTAACACCAAGCGCGCTAAAAACCAACGCGCGATGGATTTAATTCGTCATTTGACACTATTGTATTCTGTTCCTCGATCAGTTACAGGTCAGTTACAGATTTTTAATTTGTCATTTTACATGGTTTCGCCCTGAATTTGCAAAAAGTGTTACGACTACAGTCTACAACTAGTTCTACGTGGCATAAAACGCTCTCAGGGTGATAAGTTACGCGTACGCTAGCCAATTACAATTCATCATTTTCAATTGTTCTGGATACTTCTCAGTATTTCATTCCAGCTATGTCTTTGGGTTTCTTCGACTTGGTGAACTCACATGCAACTACAAAGTCAACCCAGCTATACATATTACAATAGATAGCATTGCGTTTCACCCGAGGACAGGACGACAAACCCCTATCTTATGACAGTGCAAATTAAAGAATCTAGGACGGATCTTTTCCGCATAGGCCGCACAATCACCGTAGGAACAGTTGACGCTTTGCTCGGTGCCCGGACCCAAAAATTATTAACTCAAGCCAGAGTCAAGGCAAACAATTATGTTGGTCAGAGCTATCGGATTGGAGCCGCTATACAACCACTGCCTCCGCAAAATTTCTTGCCTGGCTAATCAAAACCTTAGGACGCTGGTCGTCAGATTGTAATTTGAAGAAAGTTCCGACTGTGAGTCCTGTTGTTAAAATAGGTGTTGCGAGGCTAGCTATCTCCTTGTCAGTGCGTGTGTGTGCGCAAATTAAACGTTCTGTCGCGTGTGTGCTTTTTGCAGTACTGCAAAAATTAAAATAGAACGATATAGTTATTATAGCAACGCTTATTTTGTTTCTATTTTTCTATATATGCGCATCAAAGACCTTCATATCTTTTCCGAAGCACTCACTTGCCCTGTTTTAAGTGTAGTCAGTACAATTTTCGTTGCAAGCTGATGTGTCTTAAAAAGCCTAACATTTTATGCTATTGTAGGGAGCCACCTTAAGGGGATATGCGGCAAAACGTTTAACCTACACATACGCGCATACCAAGGCAAAGGCGATAGTTAGTCTCACATGCGCAGTTAGCTATTCAACTGTACACACAGTTTCTTATGCTCAGCACACACGCGACAGAACGTTTAATTTGCGCACACACACGCACTGAAGGAGATAGCTAGCCTCGCAACACCTATTTTAACAACAGGACTCACAGTCGGAACTTTCTTCAAATTACAATCTGACGACCAGCGTCCTAAGGTTTTGATTAGCCAGGCAAGAAATTTTGCGGAGGCAGTGGTTGTATAGCGGCTCCAATCCGATAGCTCTGACCAACATAATTGTTTGCCTTGACTCTGGCTTGAGTTAATAATTTTTGGGTCCGGGCACCGAGCAAAGCGTCAACTGTTCCTACGGTGATTGTGCGGCCTATGCGGAAAAGATCCGTCCTAGATTCTTTAATTTGCACTGTCATAAGATAGGGGTTTGTCGTCCTGTCCTCGGGTGAAACGCAATGCTATCTATTGTAATATGTATAGCTGGGTTGACTTTGTAGTTGCATGTGAGTTCACCAAGTCGAAGAAACCCAAAGACATAGCTGGAATGAAATACTGAGAAGTATCCAGAACAATTGAAAATGATGAATTGTAATTGGCTAGCGTACGCGTAACTTATCACCCTGAGAGCGTTTTATGCCACGTAGAACTAGTTGTAGACTGTAGTCGTAACACTTTTTGCAAATTCAGGGCGAAACCATGTAAAATGACAAATTAAAAATCTGTAACTGACCTGTAACTGATCGGGGAACAGAATACAATAGTGTCAAATGACGAATTAAATCCATCGCGCGTTGGTTTTTAGCGCGCTTGGTGTTAATCATGTTGAACACAGTATCGTTATCGCACTTGAATTCACTACGTTGATCTCACAACAGGGGCCCCCAAATATGACATGCGACTACAATAGCGAGAAGTTGTTGCCAAGTATTCAGTTAAAATTACGGCAATTTTTGTACGCATATCCTAGTCTTTACAGACTATTTTTGCATTAGACTTTTTGATTATGGTCCGTATTTTATAGCCTGACATATTGTACTTGTGCGACACGTAAATAAAAGATCGACTTTTTAAATAAAACATGTTACTGTTGTTCTGATTATCTTAAAGCTGCTAGAGGCAACAGGACAAGAAGAATCATTATTTTTGTGATGAATCTTTATTTTTTAGTCATTCAGCTATCTCGAAAGACGTTGAATTCTGTCATTAGACATTTTTAATCATGAATATAACTTCATTCGATATGAATGTGCGTCGATATTTTGTAGTTTTTAGGACAACCCGGGTTTACATGAAGATTTACGCACAACTTTCACGCCTTCACACCTCGCCAACCCGGGTCAACCTGGGTCTCGAAAAGGGTACTCCGGGTTGGCGAGGTGTGAAAGGGTTGACCCAGCTGTCGTGTAAACGCTAATAGAACATGGCTAGTGGACGGGCTGACCCGGACTGAGAAGCCAACTCGGGTCATAGTTAATAGAGTTGATGGTTTGGAAACTCATTAGAATAACAATATAACTCACTATCTATGTTGGTCAACGTTTATTCAAAAATATGGTTCTTCATCGTCACGTGTGCATTGTGTTTTCGCCAAATCCACCAATAGGATTTCCAAACCATCTAGCTCTATTAACTATGCTCGGGTTGATAGCCAACACGGGCTCGTGAAACGGCCCATAAAAAGAGTTGTTAAGATTTCCAACGTCCTTGGAAACATTTTGTACCAAAATGCCACCAAAACCTAGAATCCTGGAAGCATCAGGAAATAGAACCAGAATGTCCATATCCTTCCATAGGGATGGCAGGGAGAAGTTTGCTTCATTCCAGTTAAGAATAAATTTCTTGCACATTTCAAGATCTTGGAAGAAACCTTTGTTCAGTTTTACTCGGTGATGTTGTTTTTGTTGAAGGTGCGGCAAGGCGGGACCACTTAGTATATTTTACATGCAAAGTTTAACGTTCCAATCAGAGATTGTAATTCCTTAAATGTACACGAACGTTGAAAATGCTCAAAAATTTCCTGTAAGCGTACAATCTTGTCTGCAGGAAGACGTGCTTGCATGTTAAGTGTGTCTAAAATGATGCCTCTGAATTTTAGTACTAAAAATGGGCCTTGCGTCTTACAAGGGGCTGTAGGTATTAATAATTTTTAAGATTCTGGAATGTATTTAGCATGGCGCATAATCTGTGTTGACATGCACTATCGAAAGGTTTTGTGACCATTTTTTGTTCAATAATGAGAAACTCGTCAAGAGTGTGGCAGACAAATGAAATCTGACGCTCATAAAGTAAAATCCATTCCAATGCATCAGAAAGCTGGTTGAATAAAAAGGGTGGGCTTCTAAGCCCAAACGGAAAAACTTTGGGGCACGCTGCCATGGAAACCAATCCGCTCACCGTGTCTTTTTAACATAAACGAATACTTTTAGCATAAACGAAACACAAATTCGGGGTCGGAGTGACGCATGGTTTCCCCTTGGCATTTGTGGTTTCGCTTGGTATCGTATTTGTCGGAGTCTTGGATCGGTTTTGGATTGATTTTAGCGCAGAAACGCCGTGCGAAGTTGCTAGATATGCTGGTATCAGCATTGTGGTGTGACCATCCTCCTCGGCTATTGTTCGCCTCCTGAGGAATTTAGTCTTTGGGGTCCGTGTTTAAATAGAGAGTATTACCATCATAAAATATCGGTTGATACCGTAAATACCATTAGCCACAACTGTTTATCGATACTAGACCAGTCAAGGGAAGGATTCAATGAGGGTTTCTGGCGAAACTCAGTAATCATATACACCATCCAAACGCGCGATTAGTTGTTTTCAGTTGCATGCCGAATCGAACTCATGTACTGCAGCAACTCTTGGGCCCGGCCAGAGAACTTATGAGTAATTAAGACGTTCATATAAGTTGCGAAAGCTGTTTTTGCACGGTTTGACATCGGTAATTCGTGCTACAGCACCGAGTCCTGGAGTGTCAACGTGACTTGCTCATCTTCGAATAAATTGCCGTATAAATTTGATGGAAGTATACTTTAGCTTAATCGAAAAACTCACCCATTTTTATTTGTTCGATTAATGCCGCTGGAACCTCTTCCAATCCCTGAGCGTACGGGGAAGTGGCCATGTTAGGTATCCCTTCGCCTTGACTAATCGCTACAGTGGGGTCGGGAGCCTCTTCCGACGGATGCCGTTTCGCCGTTTCAAAAGCCTTTGTCGCATCAATCACACTATTCTGATAAGGAATTCGTTGTCTCTTACTTTAGGCGTCAGATAATCTCTCGTTCTCTGGATTCCAGCTTTCTTTTAAACCGCCGCCAAGCTGTTACAGTTGATGGTTTTCTGTCAGAATGGGTTCTCGTTAATGGTGTTGTGCCTCAGGGTGTTTTTTGTTTATTGTGATGATTAATGACTTGAAACTTAGATCTGCTAATGTGAATCATGAGAAATATGTTGACGACGTCTCACATTTTGAGCCACTTTATATAAACGAGATGTGGGCACTTCAACACGAGCTGGATGTATTTCACTTTTGGGCAGCGCAAAATGACATGTAACTTATTGGTAAGAAATGCAATAAAATGTTAATTAGTTTTTTTCTAAGATCAGCCCGACGTACCTCGTTTGTGTATTGATGAGCTACCCCTTGAGCTCTTTCATCTGTTTAAAGTCGTCTGTCTAACTTTAATTGAAAAATTTAAATAGCAAGAGAATGTAGAAATTATAGTGAAAGGACGACTAAACGTTAAGACATCTTGCTAACGTAACCTGCAGGCGGCAATTTGAAGCCGAGATTTCCGGTTAGAAACAAGTCTTTTCACGCGATAGATATGTGCGGCCAAAACACAAATATCAATCGCTGCCGAAATGTGTTTTTGAATAAACTTTTTCGTTTCAATGATGTTTACGAAGACTATGCCGTATTTTTCTTAGAACTTACACTTGCTTTGTTAGTTTTATTTTTTTAAATGCCATGTAATATAAAAGAAAAAAACACTTGGTGAACCATTAAAAAGTTAAACTCATTGTGTCCCTAAGTGCGGTAAAAAATTTTCAATGATTTACATTTTACTTATCTTCAAACCTGACAGTAACAACTCTTATAAGCTACTGCTAACATCAGTACATTTGAAATACTGGGTTGCAAAAGCATCCATCAAAAGCTCATTTAAGAACCCAAAAACAAAAGAAGTTGTTTTTGTATAATACTACATCCTTGTCATATGACCAAATTGGCTCGGAATGCATTGGCAGATATGGGATCCTTTGTTGGTGAAGATGCCAGTAATGTCATAACATGGAAACATATTGAAGAGCTTCAGAATATTCAAGAACAAACTATTTGCAAGTCACATAAAATTTTAAAATGATAAAACGAAAGTGAGTCTTGCTACGTCAAGTGGCAGATGCAATTCAGTTTTTGGTTATGACACTGAAGTATTTGACAAGCAACAGCAAAGGAGCAAAAAAATTTATTCCAACAATTGATCAACTGTTTGACATGTTGAATTGCTGTTTCTCGAAAAAAAGTTCTCAAAGGGGGGGGGGGGGGGGGAATAGGGGGGACGGAATGCTAAAAATATAGTTGGACAACTCAACTTCGTTGTCTAATTGCTTACTCAGAATCGTTGTCTAATTAATTGTTAAATAATCCCAGGTAGCTAGGTAGTCCAATCAAATGCCACAATTCTCAATAACCACCTTGTATTCAAATACTAAAGTTGAGTGTTGTTGACTATATAAACCATTGATATGCACTTATACTGGATAGTGCAACTATAGCGAGGGATTGAAGCCGGAAGTACAGTACCACACATTTTAAAATGTCGGACATGTTGAATGGCACCACTTGAGGAGTAAAGACTATGGTTTCTACTACAAAATAAGATATTTTCTGTGCTAAAACCTCTTAATTTTCTTCTCTTGGATCGAAAAAAAATTGTTTTACGATAACCATATACAGCAAGAATGCTTTACAAGGTAAATTGTAAGCTTTTCATGCAGTCCAGAATCGCCGGGAAAACCGAAGTTTTGCGTCGCAATAGCAAGTGTCAATGATATTACGTGAGTCGAATATGCAAAGGCCTGAGGAGACCTCAAAGACACAAATCAGCAGCGACGAAAACAATAAGAGATTGTGCATATTTTATCGTCCGACTATTTAGGCAGGAAACTTATTCAAACTAAACAGGAAAAAGCATACAACGGCAAATTATATGTCGCCTAAGGCAAATAAGTAAGTTTTACCGCAATGTTGAGTCAGTTGCATAGTCATAAGATAATCTGCATTTAAGTTTATATCACACTTGTAGGCAAATGTAAGGATAAATGATTGCCACTGAAATATTATTTTCAACATAATTTTCTTATTTGAATGCGTGGAACCATTACTGTACATGTAAATGGACGAGTCAATGAGTCCTGCATGTGCAAGCCTTGGGGCCAAAAGAAATATTTAAAAATTATTGGAAACCTTTAGGGCTTTCGTAACCCTGACAGAATGCTCCAAATATTTTTATTACAGGAATTGGGGCGGCAAAGTTCTGTTCAGTAATATAGATATTAAAGATAGGAGATTTTCTTTTGGATTGTTACAGGTACCTCGTTGATGATCTAGTCCAACAGTTGGATGTTTTGTATCATTATGAGATGTTTATTAGAGAATAAGGCTTGTAAATATTAGTGTTCAAATTCGAACTGCATGCAAAACAAATTCCTTTCTTTATATATCTTTTCTAATCTTTGTGTCAACTGCTATACTTACATGTATATACTGATCAATGAAATGTCCATACAAATTGTTTTGTCAAGTAACTGCAATGAAGAGTTTCTTGTTATTTAAACAGGTATTTATCTTTGAACAATTGGAAAAGGTATTTAGTGGAAGTACAAGATAAAAGTAGATGACCACAAAATTTAAGCTAATGATTTTTTTAGAAACTAACCGCACAAGTACTGTATAGGTGGATAACTGCATGGTAAATAATATTTAAATCTTCATGGCTATGAGTTAGCTTTCAAACCACTAGCAATATATATATAAATTGTCCAAATAAAATAAAATAAAATAAAATAAAATAAAATAAAATAAAATAAAATAAAATAAAATAAAATATAGAGGTTAATTTGAATATTTACAATATCCACGGATATATTATTAACCAAACTTTCACATACCTAGGGCATATTCAAATGAGCCGGCCTAGCCATCAATGAACTCGTGAAATATTGTTTCGTTATATTTTTAAAATGCAATCATATGGAAAGCTGCTTGCCTCGCTTGGCAAAACTGCACCTGAACGAAGCGACATATCACCTTTAATGTGCTCTATGAATGCACAAAGTCCACCAACCCGGCTTAACCTGTTTACCAATGATGAGACCATGCATATCCTTATGTTTCTTTTTTTACTTTACAGTGGAAAATAAGTGAAACAATTCCACCCATTGCAATATTTTTATGTACAAAAATAAAATTTTCCAAATGTCAACATTTACACCAGAAAATTAATGTTGCAATATTTCAGCTGAACTAGCCTAGCCCAGGTGCCTGTTTCCCATGAATGCAAATATAATATCAACAACCTTAGCTACTAGACGAAAAATTGGTTCTAGACATTTTATAGGTGATATATAGACTTCATTTCATTTAGACCAATTGTTTTTCACCTTAAAGTGCTTATAAACCCAAAATGGTTTTTTGGTGATCCAAATAGAGCGCAAAAAGTTAGTTAGTAAGTTGTAATTTAGTTTTTTTGTTGAGCGTTTAGTTGTGGAGATAAATGCAGTCAAACGTGCTAGTTTGGCCCCATTTGGGAAAAAAGTGCGCATCCAAATTTTATGCTTAAAGGCCTGGGTCCCAGGAACCAATTTTCACAGTCACTAGGCGCGTTCTATTGCGAATGCATGTGTCACCGTAGTTTTTTGTGGAAAAATGCCTGAAAGATGCGTTGTTTACGGGTGTTCTAATACTACAGACAAGGAAAATGATATATTCTTGTACCAGATACCATTTTGGGATGAAAGCTCATCCGACGCAGTAAAACGAAGGAAGAAATGGATGGACTTCGATCGACGGAGGCGAGATAAATGGACGCCAACACGTTCGTCTGTTGTTTGCTCGAAACACTTTACGCCAGAATGTTTCGAGTATTATACCCAGTACTGATGCTTCATATGTTATTTTACACAGTTCCAGCCGCATCAACTACCAGCACCAAACCAAAAAGAAATGCACCAAAATGCAAGATGTTCAAGCAGCCTATGAAAGGCCACAAAAATGTAGCTTCCTGTCCAAGAAATAAAACAAACTAAACTTGCACTGCATTGCACTTGGAATGTATATATTACAGAAGCACTTGTTTGCCATTACCAAAAATATTTTTCTTGTTTAAAGGATTACTGTCACACCATAGTATTGCAGGCTTTTGTTATTGTTTACATTTTGTTAGATTTTGTCAAAAATTAAAAGTAATATCAAAAAGTCTTTGTTTGCTTCCATACCAGTAACAATCAGGTTAAATGAGCAAAGATTTTCAAATAAATTGATTTGTTATTAGATGGATTATAAAAAGTTTTTATCTTGGTGTCCCAGATAAAATGGCTGCCATAAGCAAATTGAGCACACAATGCCATGGTATGGCAGTAATCCTTTAATGAAATAATAATATATTATGCACATATTAATCCAACACAGATGTCTCTGAATGTAAAAACCTGCCAGTCAATGGAAAATATACTCCCAAGATAGCATCTTGTCAAGCTGGGTTATGAAAACAAACTTTAGGTAATACTAACTGATATTGGTGGTCACGAAGTACTTAATAATAACACTGTTTGACCCAGTATTTTGAGATGCTCAAGATTCTTGAGTGGCCGATAGAATCAATAATTAGTAGGGGGAGGGCAGGGGGATGATGATAAAATTCAAATTCATTCAAGTTAACGTTGAGTGAAAAATTAATTTTCATGTGGTATAACTAGAAAATATTGTCAAACAAGCTTGTTCATTTTTATGCAAGATTCTATTTCTCAGAGCACATGTAACATTTATTTGCAATTTTGTAGAGACATAATTAACAGAAATTATTGCAACTGTTAAAAGATTTTATTAAAAGAGTCTTATTTTATTAAAAGAGTTTTATTAAGATTTTGTTAAAAGAGTCTTTGAATTTCTAATAGTGGGCTAGCATATTAAAAACATGTCTGTACCCATTCAAAGATAATTATTGACTCTCGCCATCTGTTTCAATATCATCATAGCCAGTAAATGCATGATCAAGCTTAAAAGTGGAACGAATAGCAGTATATGCACAAGAAGGCAATGGTATTCTTTTACCATCCATGACCATGTACCATCCGTGCGAGCTGTCTATATGCAACACCTCGAAGAAACCTATATTGGAAAAATACATATCAAGGTTACATAATAGTTACATCTTCAGCTAAAATGAATGGTAATAAGTCTACCTTTCTTTTGAACCACTCTGTCTGTAACGCCGACCATCTCGAGTTTTATAATTATCAGCCGCAATCTCTAACGACCACTCGTTGAGGCAAACAGCTGGAAAACCGGGGTGATCTGTTATACATTTCAGTGCTCCTTTACCATCTTTACAATAAACTTCAATGAACTGTAAGCAATTTTCGATCTCCAGGCAACAACAGCCTTCTTTGACATTTTGCAACAATCCAGTGCCACAAGTGCACCTATGGAACGAATATTGATGGTAGAATGAATTTAAATAAACCCACTTTACAGTAATTATGAAATGTAAATGACAATGCTCTTTAATTAATAAGGCAACTCTCAGTTTGTTGAAAATTTAATTTGCGCATATGATGTAAAACACATACCAAGTGACGTGCATGGCAAAAAATAAAAATTGTACGAAAATTACCATGATGTTACAGGTTTACTCTCATTCCATCGAAGTTGTAATTCTTTAACTTTTTCAGCTTCCTCTTCCCGCCTCCGGTAATACTCTTGAAGCCAATTTTCGTCAGCAATTGACTCGTCTGAGTAAGCATCCATGTAATAGTTTTCGCCATCATGGCTACCTTGAGTGCCTTCATCGTGTGATTTCTCAATTAAATTTTCACTTTCGTACTGTTCATCTTCGATTTCAAGAGGCGTGCTCGTAGAAGCCTTGCTATGTGTACTTGAAAATGAATTTGAGCCAGGCATTCCAACTTTTTTACGCAAAAATAGCTGATTTTTGAGCTTCGAGACTAAAATTACTATGTAATTGTATATAAAGTACATAAACATGTTCCTGGGATCCAGTCTCCCACAGGCGCGCACTTTTTCAACGAGCTGGCTTCTTTGAGCCCGGTTATGTCCGTAACTAAACGCTTAACGAAAAAACTAAATCATAACTTATTAACTAACTTTTTTAGCTCTATCTGAATCACCAATAACCCATTTTGGGTTTATAAGCACTTTAAGGTTGTGGGTTCCATTTTAAGTGAGACTTCTCGATATGACTTAAACTCAGTCCTTGTATGGACGTCGCAAAGCATGACGTACCTTCCGGCTTTAGTTTTTACTACAGGCGTATATTGGCGTACGATTTCCGGTATATATACAGTAAGTACATACCAGCGCTATAAACATTGGCATCAACACATATCAAAACATTTCTTCAATCTTGTTAATATCCTGGCTCTTTTTTGCTCGTGTAGATATACATGGCAAACACGGACCAAAACACCGTTGTGAAAAATACAGTTTCACCGCAGTAACAGCACGTTATATTCGCATACACCAAAAAAAAAACCCAGAATGGATGCATGAGACTTGAACTTTTTGGTTGCAGTCAAGTTATGTTGTAGTATTAATTATATACTACTAATGGTGAAGTGAACAAAAAATATGTATGGGGTATAGTATAATTTATTGTGCTTTGTTAATGGTGTTGTGTTTTTTCCCCAATAGGTTTTTGCACATGACTTGAAAATGATTACTTGCACGTCTTGGTGGCTGATGTCATTCGTTGTAGACAAATGTTACACAATCTTCTTTTTCTGTCTTATTTATACTTAAAAGCATCAATGATAACAATAATAAAGCAGAATAATGCAGTCACGCACATGAAATGAATTTAAAGGTTCACTCGGGACTGACACGTATTATAGGGTATACAATAATAATGTAGCTAATTATGTTCATTATTCGGGCTCTGGCCAGAGAATAGTCTTCTGCCATTATTCTATTCCAGTCAATTGCTTGAATTTGGGTACATATATGCCACTGATGAGTAGCTTTCTAGTTCGTTTCTATCCTACGACGATGGCGGAAAGGTTGAGGCTTACACGAAAATGAATTACGACATACGGTATTTCAAACTCAGTTCGATTCATCGTTTCCATTGTGCGGATTTTCGCATACTTATAAATTTCATCCTCGTCGTCATATAGTTCATTTGTGGAAGCTTGATTCTACTATAGCACTTCATTAACTTAAAATTAGTAAAGTATCTAGCACAAATAAAATATTATTAAAATGTCAAGGCTTGTATTCACTGACTTACAATATTAATTTTGCAGTTGATATGATACACCTGACTACACAAGTTTGGTTAGTTAATTATAATATTTTATGCCATACATACAGAGATTTACGCGAGGTAAACGAGTGAAATAAAAATCGTATTTTCACTGTGGAGAAGCGAATAAGCGTTTTCATTGGCCGTATGATTTTTTCACTAGTGAAAAATTATCTTACCACCATTTTGATTGGCTTACGGTTTTTGTCACTTGTGAAGAAAATCGTATTCTCATTTAATTTGCTGACAACATGGCCGCCGTGTCGGGGAAGGAGCGAAAGGGTATTTGACTTTTATGTCTAAAAGAAGAAGAGTTTCTCCAATAAAAAACATGAGATGAAAAGAACAGCTTTGACTCACTTTTTAGGCGAAATAACAAAGAAACAAATAGTAACAATCTGTTTTGAGAGTTCAATATTTTGTTTCGACATTGTTCGCCTTTGACAGGTTTCAAGTGTCAAAATAATCTCTATATGTTTGACATAAACAAATTACTGCATGGTTGGCTCGTTTGTACGATATTTATTATGCACTTGTGGTGAAAGATTGCTAAACTCACTCGTTTGCAGCGCTCACTCGTTCGTTTAGCAATCTTTCACAACTCGTGCATAAAAATCGTACGCACTCACCAACCATGCAGTAATCTCTATATACCTCAAATTTAAATTGTCCAATCAAAAAAACCATATTTGTACCACGTGACAATGGGATTTTTCGTGGTGTTGAATGCCCAGTCCCCAGTTTTCTAGTCGAAGGTGTGACATTAGATTTATCACACTGTGATTTTAAATTTATCTCACGAGACGTCCCACGAGAGCTACACGCACGTTGTAAAAGCGATGGAAAATGGCGGGAGCTGAGAGTAGCTAGGTTTTGCGATAGCGACTCCGATGAAGAAATTGCTCGTATTTTGCTAAATAAAGACTCGAAAAATACAAAACGTTCAACAAAAAACGCAGTTCGTGTGTTCAACTGGGCAGTTGGCGACGTCAAAAAGGCAGAAAAGGACGAAGAGAGCCTGGATAAAAGCTTAGCAAAGTTTTTTGCAAATGTAAAAAAGAAAGATAGCACAAAACACAAAGCTACGGCTCTTCAAACAATACGACATGGACTTTGGCGACATTATCAAGAACAAAGGGTGTCAATATTGTCAACGACAAGTCGTTTGTGTATAGCACCAAGGTATTTAAAGCAACGGTCGTAGATTTGTTTTTTTTTTATTTCTGACTCAGTTTGCTCAAACTAGCATCGCATGTTCAACTTTTTGGTGTAATATATCATTTATAGACTCGGAGCGATGGTGATTCGGCTAAATATTAACTCTCAGCGATGATGTTTCCCTCGGGCTAAAGCCCTCAGGAAATATTATCAGGGAATAATATTTTGCTGATCACCCTCGCTCCGAGCCTGTAAATGATAAAAATTACACAACAGGAATTAATTATATATCCACCACTTTAAGGTGTTGTTACATTATACAACTTGTCTCGTAACATTATTATTATTATTAACAATATTTAGACAGAGATGCCCAGTTCAGCAGAGCTGGTTTAAATAGGTCTCTGTATAAAATAATATTACAAAGTACAAAATAAAAATAAATTACATTGAATACAAAATACAATTATAAATACTATTTACAAGACATAACAAGTAATACAAAAGGACAAATAGAAATAACAATGAATATACATGGAAGACTTAATGTTGCAAAAGTGATTTAAGGGCCTTTCTAAATGGCAGAAAAGCTGACGTATTGCGT
This sequence comes from Muricea muricata, assembly GCA_963855995.1. Lineage (NCBI taxonomy): Eukaryota > Metazoa > Cnidaria > Anthozoa > Malacalcyonacea > Plexauridae > Muricea > Muricea muricata. The sequence continues at coordinate 102,497,558 of OY979716.1, read as the reverse complement.
ACCTTTGTCTAACGAATTCCAAGTTTTAGCTCCATTGTATCGAAAAGAAGACTGATGTTTAGATGTTCTGCTAAAGGTAGACGGAGCAGATCTCTGTGTCTAGTGTTGTAGTTATGATAGTAACTTGAATGCTTAAATTCATCTAATAGGTATGATGGGGCTAAGTTGTTTCGACATTTTTACACAAGCATACAAGCGAAAGAAGGCCAAGAGAAAGTATGATGTCGTTCATTCTGACTAACCTTCCTGCCCTCAATGATAGCGGCAGCACGCCTCTGTAACGTATCTAAGTATTCTTTGTTACTTTGACTACAGCCATCCCAAACGCAAGAGCGCAATAATACAAAATTGGAAGTAATATGGAGTTGTACAGTCTGATACATGCATCGCGCGAAATAACCTTACGTGTTTTCCGAAGCATGCCGAGCCTGGACGATATTTTACTGGCAATGAGGTCAACATGGTCATTCCACGACAGGCATGGATCAAGTACAACTCCAAGATATTTAAAATTATAAACTCTCTCAAAAACTTTATCATTAGCCTTAATGGCAAAACTAGCAGTTGAACTCAACCGCTGGATAGTTCCTATTAGCATAATCTTAGGCTTTTTGTAATTTAGAAACAGATAATTGCTGGATAACCAAGATATCATTTGTTCAAGGTCTTCCGAAAGTTTAGTTTCAATAGTTTCAACACATTTACTACCAAAATATAAAAGAGTGTCATCTGCACAGAGCTGAACGCTACAATGTTTGGCAATAGCTGGTAAATCATTTATATACATGATAGATAGTATCGGTCCAAGTATGGATCCTTGAGGGACAACATGTACTACGGGCTGTGTCTCGGACAGTATACCATCGACAACAATGCTTTGCGTTCGATTAGATAGGTAAGCAATTGAACCACTGAGCCGAAGAACTATTGAACCCAAAGCGGGACAATTTTTGCAATAGATGAGCATTATCCAATGTGTCAAATGCTTTAGAGAGGTCAGAAAAGACCATCCCAGTTAAGAGTCCCTTGTCTATGCTGTAGAGAAGAGTATTGGTGACGTCAGTGAGGCATTTGGCTGTCGAGTGCAGTGGACGGGAACCCGACTGATTCACAGAGAGGAGCCTGTTCTTATGGAGATATTTATAGACCATTTGATGAACGGCACGTTCAAAAATCTTGCAGAACACAGGCAGGACTGAAATCGGTCTGTAATTGGATGGATCTGTTTTGTGCCCGATTTGAAAACTGGAGCTACTGTTGCATGTTTCCAATCCATAGGAATTGAGCCCTCAGCCAAGCTCCTATTCATCAGAACGGTCAGCGGTTTATCTATTGCGGCACACCCATCCTTGGGGAGTCGTGCAGGTGTGTTTAGTAGGCCTGTTGACTTGTTAGCTTTGATCTTCTTAAGTTCATTGCAGACAAAGTCAGAACTGAATAGCACAACCTAGAACCCCAGACAATACGATCTTTTCTTTTTCTGTGGTGAAAACTAGGTCGATAAGCGTAGCATGCAGTGGAATCTGTTATGCGTGTTGGACTCTTTATAAGTTGATTGAACTGATATAAATTGAATAAATCACAAAGCTCTTTAGAGTCAGGAGCTAGTTTCTTTGGTCTCATATCACAATTGAAATCCCCAATTACAATGATTTCTTTTTCCTCTGTTGATATTTGTTCAAGGGATTTGTCAAGTATAGATTTAAAGTTGTTAAAATCCGCATTAGGTGGCTTGTAGATAAAGCAAATAAGCGTTTTACTTTTATTTAGAAATGTGACTTCCAGCCACACTGCCTCCATGTCCATACAATATAAATCTTGCCGGTGATGTGCTGTTAGCTTGCTTTTGTAGTATATAGCCGTGCATCCCCTTTTTGTAAACTAGTGCGATCAAATTTGATTAGGTTATATCCTTCGATGTTAAGATCAGAATCAGTCCATGATACATTGAGCCATGTCTCGTTAAGGCAGACTATATCAAACGGGTTATCATGTAAAAGGATTTTTAGTTCATCCAAATGCTTAGGGAGTCAGACTTCTGATGTTTAGATGAGTCACTTTTAAACCCGGACGATTAGGCGTTAGGCGCTACGTCCCCTGCTTGTAGTAACAGTACTGCTAGAGATGTGTAGTGAGCAATCTTGCTTATCAAAATCAACTTCCTTGCATTGAGCCTTGAATTGGATCGTTCTTAGTGTTTGTTTGCCGAGTTACTTCGAAATTTGGTAATTTAGAAGTCGATATCTCTTTGCCAATGTAGAGTTCGGTGCTACAATTTAGCTCTGATGAAAGTGAATCTTGTAAATCACTTATTAATATGTAGCAGAGAAAACTAAGGTACTTTGTATGAAATGTTGTTTTAAGCGCGGAGCCTATAGAGAACGTGACGCTATCGCCGCCATCTTGTATATGCTCCAAATAACTGCATATTCTTTAAGATGTATAACACAGGCTGAGTGTAAAATCCCTTTTACAACCTGTTTCTCAATATTTTTATCGTGCAGCCCATAAAAAGCTCGCTATTTTAGCGTTGTTCAGTTTAACACCACTAGTCCCACAACTGCAATTTTTAAATACGTTCGTCGCGAGACAAGCTGCATAGTGTAACATCGCATTAACCTTCTGTGCAGTTGTACATTCCGAGGTAATAACGGAGGCCAAGACAGTTTAAAAGAATCGAGGATCTATATCCAACTTTTTAGCTAATTTTATTTCTGACTTTATTTTCACGCTAGGATGAAAATACTTAATATGTCCTTAGTTTGAACTCGGTACTCTTGGCTTGATTATTTCAAATAATTGAAACACCATCCATTTAATGTCAAAGCTGATTGCTTTTGACCTTATAACCTAGCGAAAAAGGTTTGCGATGTTTTGACAGTTCTTCTAACTTGATTTGGAGAATCAGTCCCTGCTAGATGCTCATCCTCGACCCCAGAGCATCGCAGTAGGGCGCAATCAAATGTTGTGAAATTGGTCACATTTACTGCACTGGGTTAGAATACCGGGGGTTTTAACGCTGAGAAATTATACTAAATAGCCAACCCAATCTCTCGTTTTCGTCGTCAATCTTAGAGCCTAGCTAATTTTCAAGGAGTGAGCGAGTATGAGAATGCCCTGGGGACGGGAATGGTATTTGCTTCGTTGCTATCTTAGGCAGCTTTTGCAACTTAATCTATTATTAATTAGCGGCAAAATTGACGGCCGGAGCAAACATGATAGGTAAATTTTCATTTAAATGAATAAGTCACATTTCAGATTTATAACACTATCGTGTTCATTGATGGTATTCCAGGAAATGTCAGCGCATCATGGTAAGATTTCCATGGGAAGATAAACAATGCAATCAACCCCCCTTTCAATCTTGTCTTTCACGTTTTAAAACGGGAAAGACAATCCCAAAGGCTTTGATCTATGATCAGGAACCTTTCTTTAAAAACACATGCAAATATTCAAAAACATACTGCAATAGAATCCATGACACATAATTAGCATGTGGAAGCTGAAAACTGCTGCGAAGTTTAATTAGTTTAAGGACATTTAAACAGGAAATTTAATTACGATATAAGCTTAAAAACTCAACGTATTTTGACCATTTTAATCAGTCACGTAGTTTTGTACTGTAATTAATTAGGCAAAAATCCGAGAATCATTAAATCACTGCACGCGCAAACACAGCATGTTTGAATAAAGGAAGCGGCAGAAAATCCAGTTTTTACAGTTCTCTTGTTCGTCTCGGGGTGCATCAATATTCTTGAACGTTAAACTTCTAAGAACTGTGAAAATCTATGTACATATATTGCTCGCTGTAACTGCCCGTGCATGGCATTTTTAGATACAATTATATACCATGATATACTAGACATTTATTTAACAGACTAAAACAATTGTCGATCATAGAAATAATGTACATATAAAACGTGTACTTCTACTTTCCTCGCGGTCGAGATTTTGATGACGATATCAATGGGCACGTTCGGCAAAAGTAGAAATGGTTCGTGACTGAGTGCATATTCTATATCTACATTATTTCTATGACGCCCAGCAAGGTTGCTTAACTATATTATAAGTCGAGAGCTTTTTAACCATTTATAGCTAGAACTCAATATTTGTTTCTTTCTAATCAGGGAGCCTGTTATACAAATTCACAGTGATTCACTCTCTTCGATGCTTTCTCTTTTACAAGCAGCAACATACCTCATTGATACACGCAAATCTCTCCTTAATAATCCATAAATAATTGGATTTAACACACACGTGCTGAACTCAAAGCACTCTGCAATACCCATAAACAAATAGAATTCCTCGCTTGATTTCTCTTCAGCATGAAGCTCATAGCTAACTGCGAAAAGAAAAGGAAACCAGCACAAGATAAAAGTGCCGACGACCAATGCTATAACTTTTAATATCTTAAAATCTTTTTTTTGCGACATTGAGCGATCTGGGATTGTGACTGAATTAGTAGCAATTACTCGAACATGGGACCTGGCAATTATGAACAATTTTGTGTAAGTGATCATGATGAAGATAGCCGGAATGCCAAAGCAACACATCAAACGCACGTCGTTGTAAATTGCTTCATGGTCGCGATTCTTGCGCACGAAAAAGAACATAGAAGCCTGAAGGATGGAGAAAACCCAAAGAACTGCCACTATTCCAGCAGCGCGCATCTTGTTCATATACTTATCATAATCCAAGGGGTGTTTAATATGCATGTATCGGTCAAGCGTTACACAACATAAACTAAGTATGGATGCAACTCCTATGCACGGGTATAACATTGATGTTATGATAAGATTGCTGTTATCGTACGATCGCTCGATTATCCTTAAAGGAATTGCAGCGGCTGCCATTAAAGTATCTGCTACAGCTAATGATATCATGAATATGTTTGGGATTGTGCGGAGTCGATTTCTTGAGAATATGTTACCATAACTAACAGATTCAGCGCAATACCAACAAACATGAGAAAGGAGTAGTACATGACATAGCTTGTCATTGAAGACGCAGACTGTTTGCTCGCAATCGGGGTTGACTTAAAGCAATATCCAGACAAATACAGCATGAATTCTTCGTCTGTGAGATTTGTGTAATTCTTTAGACATAATTCTGTGATATTGATGTGACCTCCAACCATATTTTTTTCTAGAAAAAAAATAACATGCGGGATTATTACACGTTTCACTTTAAGATAGTGCTGAATATAATTATGTAAAAATCAATGTTGTATATTTGAGTCCGCATCATGTTTTAAAAAAATATACAAAATTGAAAAGGTATAGCTGCACCGAACGGATCTCACTGAACTGATAGGGCATACAAAGTTTTTCTTTCGTCAAATAATACGTGTCTTTCAGCAATAGCGTACACCGTAATTCGCCGTACCAAAAGAGATGTTGGTGTATCGATTTTACCAGAATACACTGCGTGAATTAAGTAAGAATGGGAGCCAAAATGCGACAAGAATCAAAGCTAATAGAATGAAATTTTAGTACAAATGCGAGACTAAGCAATTGTCTTCTGTCTTTTTTTCAAAATACTATAATTTTTAAACGATTTCAGGCTGTAATGAATTGGATAAGGTGAATTATAGAAGACTGATGGGTCATGCAAAAAATTTTTCGCAAACGAGTGAAAATTTGAAATTAACTATTGAGAAAAATAGGGGACCACCTAAAATGTTATGTAGTTACCACTCTATTTGATACCAGGTCAGACCTCAATAACAGACTCTAGGTTAAAAGCCGTGATTTTAAATTAGTAGATCTTCTCATAGAGTATGTATGCTCATTTTATTAAGTTGGCCACAAACTAGAATCAAAAAGAAATGTTTTCAACTTATGAAAACTTCCATGTTTTTATAACTAGGATCTCAACATTTACATTTTTTAAGAATTAGAATTATATAGATTTTCTAATTTTTCTATGATTCCATTAGTGTCTTGTTTTTTGAAATCATGTCCGAAATAGCCGAATTCTGACGCGATACGACCAGGTCTTAGATATTCCTATAATTGGCGGCAAAAACTGAAAAATTGGCATTTGTTTTAGATGACAATCATACAATGCCCGCACGGTTCGGCACAAGTGCCGTTTTCAAACCGTGCTGGCAAGTGGTAATGTGTGAACGTTGTGTCACGATTAGTGCATAGGACGTAGCTTAATTAAATTTAGTTCTATGTTTTTTTACAGCTCAATTATGTAAATAATACTAAAGCAAAGTATGCATAAGATTTCTTTGTTACTGTGCATACGAATGATTCGCACATTACTTGTGTAAACTAACACTAAAATTTGCTTATATAGCATGCACTTCTAGATAGAAATAAAAGTATTGGATACCGTCAATCTATGAGAAATTTTGGTTTCGACTATGGTTTCGACCTTGGACAATTTTTTTTTGCCATTTTGCCATGCGTTAATAAATTCACTAAGATTTATCTCTATGGTTGCAGGATGTATTTTCCGACGTTTTGGTCTCTATTGAAGGACAAATTTCAGTCAATTTGTGAAATATACTTGAATTTTGTGTATGGGTGGGAAACGTTTTGACCTAACACATTTCGGCCAGTAAACAGAATGTTAGTCGATCTCGACTTTATGGCCTGTGCATATGAGGTGGAATGAGCCGATTACTGAGATCCTACCTTCTATACCTGGTGTTTTTATATATTTTTAACTTTGTGTTTATGTGGAGATCGGGCCAGTCTGGTTAGGCGAGATCTCAGTGTAAAAGATGAGATTTCGATAATATTGAGATAGTGAGATAGTGATATAGTGATATAGTGATATAGTGAGATAGTGATATAGTGATAGCTATAGTGAGATAGTGATATAGTGAGATAGTGAGATAAGTTTAGACAAAAAATAACTGCATATTACTGGCACAGAACGTGTGTTTGCACACAAAATGTCTGCTAAATAATTCCCATGGCCAACAGCGAAATGAATTGTAAAAGAAATAAAGAACTTCTCTGCTGCTCAGAAATTACTCAAGGCATAACTGGGGCGCCAATCCGCCATCACACTTCCGATAAACAGGCCAAAAATAATTAATAAAAAGTTTCAAGACAAACGTTGCGTGCAAAATAATATAGATCACATTTTGGTGTTAAACACCATTACCACAACGACAATATGACATTGAAAAACGAACATCAGTGCACAAGTAGCTTCCTAGATCAGCACTTGATTAGCACACAAATAGCTTCTTAGCGACTGTTGGTAGTTTGAATGATAACCAATTACCAAAATAGGGCCTTACACCTATCATTCCTTACTCCTGTCATTCCTTACTCCTATCATAATTCTGTCAATCCCGAACGTCCAATTTTCAACAATTAAAATTCCACGTCTATACAATATAATCGCTAGACTTGCTACAAGTCGACTCTTAAAGGCCCTATAATACATGCAATTTCAATATCAGACTACTGAATAAAGGTCAGAGTAATACTTAATCACAATACAGAAGCTTTTAGATTATCTATTTAGATTATTTATATTAGATTATCCTGGAATAAGAAAATAATTATGTCCTGACTATGACACCACAGTATAAGAGATTATAACCCATACAAACCTGAAATAGTAAATTTTGACCAAAGTGTTATTCAAAAGTTTAGCTCGAATACAGCTAGTGTCAAGTAATGTTATTTACCAAAGAGTGTAGACTTAATAAACATGGCATGCTTACTTCCTTGGGAATTTCCTTCTAGAAAATATTTTAGAATATATTTCCTTATAGAATATATTTCGCATTTATTACTCTGCCTCCCCATAGCCGTGATATTTACAGCATTTTAGGAAATCTAAGTTGTATCAGGAAATGAAAAAGCCATCTTCATGGTCTTTTTGGCTCTTTAATTAATTATGGTATCGGACCTAAATATCATTCAAGTTTATGCAAATTCAAGTTTTCCATTGTTTCGTGCTTCAAAAATGACTTAAATGGTGTCAGTACCCCTGCTTTAAGCAATAAAAAAACATTAAGATGAAGGTCTTGTCTCAACTAATTTATCGCATTTTATCTTAAAATGTACTTAGTTTTTCAAATATATCAAACCCCAAATGACAGCATGTGCACTTTGAAAATTCAAGCGAGTGATCAGCTTAGTTGCATTGATAGCGCTATAGGAACAGAAGGCGCTTCAATAAAGTTTTAATCAAATTACAGAATATAGACAATGTTTCCAGCATTTTTCTTCCTACGGGGCAGTGACCTTTTGGATTATTATACCTGTAAACGTTTTTTTTTCACTCTTTAACCTTTTGGTTTGGCTCATTAACTTGTTCTTTCATTTTTTGGTTTTACATTTTTACGCATCTCCTAAAGTGAACGAACAAAGCTATCGGCCATGGGGTAGCCTCCGATGTCAACTTTTGAAAAGAGACGATAGTTGCAGATTTGCTTCGAAAGTTGAAGGACACAGATTTATCATGATATGAGGCGGTGCCTCAACTGTTGAAAAATTTTGCTTTTCTATAGTAACGGCCATTACTATGGCAACAGTGACGTTCTAACAAAAAATGTCACGTGCGTACATGGAACAGCTGCAGTATGCTAAATAAATAAATGTGCACTTGCCGCTTTAAGTTTGCATGCAAAACGATAGTATATTTTTGTTCATCAAAGCTTATATTTAGTATTTATAGAAGCACGCTCGAATTGTTGGGGGCATACATTACTTTTACTAAAGCTATGCTCATTCATGTCGCTCTCTGAACTTCCCTCCCTCCATCCCTCTGCACTTTTGCTTCTCATCCAACATTGCTATAAGGGCATAAAATTACGAAATTATATTGACTCTTCGAAAAGAGCTAATGATCAGACACAATCACCATGCAAGCCCTATGGCATTTTTGTGGAAGCTGCTTTACTTTATGCTGCTCTTACTACCTTTAAATCTTAATCAAATTCATTCAATATATTGCTTTACGGCCCTTACCTTAATTAAATCTTGCAATTTTACATTTCAGACTGGAAATGATTTGCTTATATCTTCAAAATTTTGCCTATGCCTCAATAATAGCTTTCCTGTTGTTCTTGCAGCCATGTGATGTACTGCAGTTAATGTTTGAAACTTTATTAAACGCATCACAGTGATGAGTGAGGCAGGTGTATATTATGATGATTTATTCTAGAAGTGATTGCACAGAGTTGGATTTGATTTCTAAGGTAAATATGGGAATTTCCATAGCATCAAAAACCAAGTTTGAAAAATTAAGTTAATTAAATTCAATCTTTTCATTGCAGCATGCGCGTCAGCAACCTGTCCGATATAATTTGGGCGCAAAACATATCACATTAAAAAAAACTATTTTGTGTCGAATGAAGTCTGAAAAAAAAATCAACGTCAATACAACAGTTTTAGTCTACGTTGAAGGACGTTAAGGAAAACACATGTTTGAAGAAAAATACAATTTTCACTTTTAATTAATTTAGCTTGAAACTTGATACTCATCTGAACCATTTTTAAAGCATCTGGGTTTAAGCTTATAGGAAATAGAATGTTAAATCATACATCTTCGTGTTCTGCATGAGCGTAAAAATTTTAATATGTTCGCCATGATAATCGCCGTGCATAAACAAAGTGCGGAAATACTTTATGTATTTTCCTTATGTCTGAAAATTTCCTAAAAAATAATTTGAATGCACAAAAGCCAAAGAACATTTTTGTGTACAACGCCCTGGAGCCCAGCTGTGTCTAAAATGAATGCAAATCGACATACAAGCCGCCATGCAAACCTTTTAAAGACAAATATCGTTCAATTACGTTATTTCCAATGTATTGGCACGGTTAACAATCCAGGGAAAAATAATCAGAAAAAGAGCCATTTGGCACCGTGTATTTGGCGAAGTAGCTTTTTATTTGTGGCTTGCCCATAGTATTCGTTAGTTCATCGAGGCCGTTTAATTCAAGTACTGCATAAATATGAATAAAACTAGAGCATCAAACAACTCTGTATGCATTTATTATGTAATACAATATATACAATACCAAATTATTATTAATAATAACTAATATTTCACCTCGCGAAGAACAGTGACAACATGTTTGGTGTTTAAAACTTTTCTTTCGTAGTTCCCAAGATGATAGGAGTGTGATTTAAATTTTACTTATCCAATGTTTAAGCTGAACAAGCGCTTCGAACAACCGGCACGTGGAACTTATATTCATTTTATCGAAAGCACATCGAATTTTTGTTATCGAAAGTACCATTTTAGCTATCGTATGCTATATAAAAAAACATTGTTGACCAATTTTCTAAAGGATTAATGATGTGTATTCCTATACATAAAGTGAGATTTAAGAAATGCAATGATAGTTTGACTTCATGTTTAAATGTACTCTACATGCTACCTTACTAATTTTCCAAAACTATACTGCGAAGGAAACTTACCTTGATATTACGTAGAACGATTAATATGATAGCAATGTCGATCCACAAATTACCGTTACCTCTTGCACAGCAAGCATTTCTACGCATGTGTGACAAAGAACTGCGACATCACAGAGCAATATTTCAGACGGTATGCATCTAAAAAACATGACAAATTTTTTCACACCAACTATCGCGATGGCATAGTAATAAGCGGTGTGAAACATAGAAACGTAGCTTGCCAAATAACTATTGGCGAGTCCTGAGCTTTGAGTGAATGGACACGATTTGTAAACAGAATACATTAAAACACTGAACAAAATGGCACATTTTGATACAAATATACCGACCAAAATGAGCACATACATTTATGCATGCCGAACTGAACTGAATGCACGGAACTCCTATATAAGGCTTCAACAGAAAAGTATATTTGCGATGAAATATTACATGGTATTTCATATAATTTAGTGATATATTATATAATTAATGCTGCATATATAAGAACATATTTACCTTCTCCAAGAAAGAATATGTACAATAATGAAAATTTGTTCACTTGTTCTTTTAGTTTGCAGTTCGGCTGTTCATCATCCAGGGTTTACTCTGATATGGCAGTGCGCCCATCAATCTTGGACTTTTGACGTGAATTTCCCCTTCAATTATGAAGCAATTTATACAGACAACGCGGTATATATGAAAATATTAATAATGCCGCGTTGATCCCTGTTTTCATGTTTGGGCAAATATTAACCAGTGGATCTCATAAGTGTTATGCCAAACTTATCATACGCCGATATGCCGAAGCCTACTTGCTAAAAAAGGTGATAATTCTGCGCACCTTAAAGCGAAATTACTGCTCTAAATTATAAATACTTTTTATTGCAAAGTTAAGAACGCGTTCCAAACTAAATCGGGATATTCCAAAGTATTTTTTTTCACGTTTTTTTCCTGTATTTTGCGGAATTTTCATTTTTTTTCAGAAAAATCCTGTTTTTTTACTGAAAAATGCAGAAAGAGCACAAAGTCAACAAATTTTCTAGTTTAAAATGATCAATTGTGCGGAAAATTTTTTAAAACAAAATGCCAGTCCAGTCCAATTAGGTCCTGCTTTATTCTTCCGCAAAATACAAAGATACGAGCCAAAAAGGCTGCTTATAGGGTGAAAAAATCGATTTTGCTGTTGCAATTTGCGGAATATTTAGGATGAGCTCAATTTTCCGAAGAAACCCGGTTAAAAATAAAAAAATAAGAGGAATTTGCAACCCTATAACTGGAATGCATAAAAACAGGATAAAAATTCCAAAATAATACATACTAGGTTCATAAATCGGGAACGCTTGCAAACTAATTTATATTCTTAACACAATATAGAAGACTTGCAAAAAAATCATCATTGATTTACCCTGATAAAATGGACGTTTCTGAACCCTTATTCGCTTGAACATTTACCATAATATCACAATGATTTCTAGGGCTAACATACTGACTCCTGTAAATCATAAAGGGTTCAGAAATTCTGAACCCTGGAAATCATAAAGGGTTCAGAAATTCTGAAACCTGCAAATCATAAAGGGTCCAGAAATTCTGTACCCTGGAAATCATAAAGGGTTCAGAAATTCTGACCCCTGGAAATCATAAAGGGTTCAGAAATTCTGAACCCTTCAAATCATAAAGGTTTCAGAAATTCTGACCACTGGAAATCATAAAGGGTTCAGAAATTCTGAACCCTGGAAATCATAAAGGGTTCAGAAATTCTGACCCCTGGAAATCATAAAGGGTTCAGAAACTCTGAAGCCTGCAAATCATAAAGGGTTCAGAAATTCTGAACCCTGGAAATCATAAAGGGCTCAGAAATTCTGACCCCTGGAAATCATAAAGGGTTCAGAAATTCTGAAACCTGCAAATCATAAAGGGTCCAGAAATTCTGAACCCTGGAAATCATAAAGGGTTCAGAAATTCTGACCCCTGGAAATCATAAAGGGTTCAGAAATTCTGAACCCTTCAAATCATAAAGGGTTCAGAAATTCTGACCCCTGGAAATCATAAAGGGTTCAGAAATTCTGAACCCTGGAAATCATAAAGGGTTCAGAAATTCTGACCCCTGGAAATCATAAAGGGTTCAGAAATTCTGAACCCTGCAAATCATAAATTAATGGTTCAGAAATTCTGAACCCTTGGAAATCATAAAGGGTTCAGAAATTCTGACCCCTGGAAATCATAAAGGGGTCAGAAATTCTGAAGCCTGCAAATCATAGAGGGTTCAGAAATTCTGAACCCACTATGATTTCCAGGGGTCAGAATTTCTGAACCTTCAATGATTTCCAAGGGTCAGAAAATCTGAAACTAATTGTTAAAATTGGGGTGAGGGGAATTATGAATCCAGAAACTCTAAAACAAACAAAAAATTTTAACAGAAAAAATCAGAGCAAGTCTTCAAACATCGTAAAACCAGAGCCCGGTTGCTCAAAGGGCCATGGATTGGCGTTTAATGTTTGGGTTCAAATGTTATCCGTTCTTTTAGTTTGTGAATTTGCTGTTTATTTCCAGACGTCATAAAAGAAAACTCCTATTTCCTCGGACATGATATCTAAAGAAATATGATCAAGTTTAAAAACAGCTGATAGAGAATTTCACTTTGAATTTTAGATTAAGGTCAAGCTAATCTGCTTTTGAATACTCTCTGGCATTACCAAATCATTTTTTATGTACACGCAAAGGAAAATTTGACAATCTTTAGAAATATATATATTCGAACAATGTGTATAAACACAATTTTAAAACAGTAATGGGAATGCCCCTTGAGGAACCTTGTTTGGTATTGGCGTTTTGGCAAGACAACAAATTTGGCTGCAATAACTGTGACTACAAGTGCCACATTGTGGAGTCCTACTGTGTTTTTCTATACTCTCGATGTTCTCATTACAAAACGAAACATTGATCTCTTTAAACAAATATACATGCAGAACACGTTCTCGAGAAAAGTGAAATATTCTATTTAGAATTATTCCGGCACAATTTTAGCATTTTCCCAAAAATTGGCAACACGGGTACAAAATATTTTTTTCAATGCTGAAATGGACATTTTAACGGGTTATCGACCACAAAAAAATCGTTGTTGCTGTATAAGAGTTTTTTCTTCTTAAAACGCAGCGCCAATAGACATTACAAACAGCACATTCACATAACTACAATTGAAATTATTTAATTTGGCATTGCAAATGCAGCGCCATCGTTTTAAAAATGAATTACATGTATTTAGTGTCAAGAATGTTTTGCCACTGCAAATGCAGCGCCAACTTATGAGAATAATATACGTTCACTTATATCTAGAATATTTTGGCACTGCAAATGCAGCACCAACAACTCATAGCTATCTAGAATATTTTGGCACTGCAAAAACAGTGCTAACATGATGAAAATAAAATACTTGTACTTATATCTACAATATTTCGGCACTGTAAATACAGCTCCAATAAACATGCATTATGAAAAATGTCAGAATAATATACAAGCATGGATAAACACTTGCCGTAAGAATCGGGGATTTTCTCCTCACGTATGTGAACGAATATGTGAACAAACTAAGTTCAGAACAAATAGTAGATTGCTTTTTGTATAGAATTCACTCGATCGCATCGGCCAAAAGAAGCTATCCCCGAATCTCACAAGTGTGAACCAGGCTTAATATCAATATGCAGCGCATACAAGCGCTATTCATGTAAGTGAGATTAGTTCACAATATTCAGTTTCACATTGCAAACGCGCGGTGCCAGGATTATGAAAGCAATATACATGCACTAATAGAAAGAATATTTTCGCACTACAAATGTAGCATACAACCTGGAACAACAGTTCATGCACAAAATAAATATTCACAAATTTTGCGCTTGGTTTTAGTTTAAAACTAATTTGAGTCAAGCTCAAACAAAGCTTGATAAATATATTATATAATCTTAGCTTGGTTTGTCGGTCCAGTATCTGCTCGTGTAGATCCAAGAAATATCTTGTTTCAGGTACCCTTCCAATAGTCTATCGCCAATTTGCCTTTCATTTTCTCAATAACTTTCCACTGGGCACTGGCTCACTTTTTACTGTACCAGATTGACTGCCACACGGCCCGTCATAGGTTCCAACAACAACAACAAGATTCCATGTAGAAATCCTTGATTGAACATTTTTTACCAGCTGATGAAAACCATTTCTTTTTACTGCTATATATACGAAAACCTTAGAATAAATTGTCTTGAATAAACTCCTTTTTGATAAGTTGTTAACTGCAGTGAATTCTAATTACATATTGGCACAGGTGATGTCTGTCCATTACTATTTTTAGGAGTAAAAAATATTTTGAATAGAAAGTGATATAATAGTTAAACCCAAATGCTAGTTACTATAAAATATATGTATTGTGACGGCTTTATTAAGAATTTATTGCCTGCCGCACGCATAATTGCATAAACCAAAATTCAAATACACGTCAATATAATCTTTATTAATACACCTAATGCATAGTGACCTGTAAATACTACCATACAAAACAAATAGGCAAATGTCACTACAAATATTTGGCCTAGATGATAACTTTAATAGAGCTTCTTCACCTGAAAAGTAGCTAGCGTGCGTTCAGAATTCATACTGACGCTAGCTCTAGAATACTTATGGATTTAACAATACTGCATGACATGTTGGCACGATGAAGTAAGCATATAAAGCGCAAGCACACACGTATTGGCAAGAACAAGATAAGCATAGAATAAGCATAAGTGTAACCTGTACAAAAGGAAAATTTCTTTTCTTAGTGCTTGTGTTTGCGCTTATGCTTGTTTCATCGTGTGAACTAGTCCTTGGAGAAACCATTATAAATCTATTGTATAGCCATGCATAATATTAATATATCGTACTGTGTTTATAATTTGTAAACAAATTTCATACCAGAGCTTTTATATTAGATACGAATATTAGATACGAATGAAAGGCTAAAAGTCATACATACCATCTTATCTTGAGATATTTACAATGTATTCACATAACAACAAATTTCCACATAATCTTCTGAATTCTTTCATGCCTTTTACACTAAATCTTCCGTTGTCAAGTTACATATAAAAGTTCACAGTTCAAGTTCCAAAATTAACACGCATGGGACGCATGTTAACCGAGTATGCTTATAAATGGGCATGGTCGGAAAACTCGCGCATTAACGGCACAATAGCATTTCCGACAACTGCCTTAAATGACAAAGCTCGTCTAAACTTGTATCCGGCTGGTCGAACTTTGATCGCACAATATTCAAAATATTAACGGCTTATCAGTTCTTGTCGAATTTGAATCCTATTATGTGCGGCTGTAACATACACTAGAAAGAATTTCTCTAAAGCACAAAAAACTGATAAGGTAGATGAAATGCTTTACGTATGCATGCTGATTACTAATCTGTGTACTTAGACTTGGATATAAATTCTAATGGCGAAACCAAGAACAATGTTTACCGATACTATGCCAATACAACAGCACAATGTGGACTAAACAATTGTTTCTTTGATAAATATAATGGACGACAGGGAGCACATGTGCAGCTATTTAAAGTACGAGGTTTGTAAATTTGTTTCACATGTATAATCATATTCTCCATGGATCGGTACCAACTAAATTTATAAAAGTACATAGGCATAGCCGCTGCAGATTTATATTAGAGCCTTTGACAGCATCTGATGATAGGCATTGAAACAATACCTGTGGCGGATCCAGACATGCGTCGCAATTTAAGATTTAAAACACTTTAATAGCAACGCTAAATGTTAGTCACCGCTTATTAATTTAGGAGTCAATAACATTGTTATTCGTTATTTTGAATTTCAAACTGCGAGTTGCTATTAATTATTTGATTCGCCTCTGGATCTGCCACTGTATACCCAGGTCTGTAGTATGCTATGTTAAAATGGTTCCGGTCGTTTCGCCCCAAAGTTACACACGCTTGTATACATATTTGATGCTATAGGATTTGGTTTTCTCTTCGTATAACTTTCCCTCGATAACATCTGCTACACTTGAAATGTTTACAAACTTTAAGACCTAATAATAAATAATCTTATGAAACAAATTAAACAAAAACCATTTAAGTAAACAAATATAGATCATTCGTATTTTAACTGATTCATTCATAAACGCATGCATTTTGACTAACAATGGTGGGCCGTTTTGACCGGCGGAGACGGAGCCTTTTTGAGATGGGACCTTTCAAACTTAGCTATGAAACACGTAAAACCGTGAAACCTACTCTGGGGGAGAAACAGCTCTAATATCGAATGGCTGTCGAGGGCGAAAGGACTTAGGGCGAGTCAGTTTTGGGGCAAAACGACTTGGGGGCGAAACGACTTGCATTTGTTAAAATAAAAGGTAAAGGAATTGGATTTCATTTATTTGTATCAAAGCATTAAAGCTATGAACTCAGTGATCCTGTAAACTTTTCTCATTTCCCCATTTTTCTTTACTTTTAGATAATACATGATACATTGTAATCTACCTGGCTTTCCACCATGCCCCAGTGCATCAAAGATATGGCTTGTGCACAATGAAACACATGTCATATATGCGAATGGATTGTATCAGTGGTTGCGAAAATAATATAATTTCCATTCATTACTTTGCCGCAGTCAGACACGTTAATCTGTATTGGTTTACTTGCTAAAGAGACAAAACCAAAATGCACGCAGCTTTTCAACACACTGGGTAACAGTCGTAGTCAATGGTATATCACAGTCAATACTAATTACACATAATTGATATAGTGCGTGAATATTGCGGAATTAGCATTATAGAGGGTTCAGAAATTCTGACCCTTCTGTCTATTCGAAGATACCAATACTAAATTTAATAATTTGGTCACACTGGTTTACAAAGGGTCAGAAATTCTGAACCCTCTATGATAACCTTTTTACGTTTTTAGCGAAATATTGCGGAATGAGCTTTATAGAAGGTTCAGAAATTCTGACCCTTCTATCTTACCGAAGATACCAATTTTAAATTTAATAATTTAGACACACTGGTTTACAAAGAGTCAGAAATTCTGAACCCTCTATGATAACCTTTTTACGTTTTTAGCGAAATATTGCGGAATGAGCTTTATAGAAGGTTCAGAAATTCTGACCCTTCTATCTTACCGATGATACCAACTCTAAATTTAATAATTTGGACACGCTGGTTTACAAAGGGTCAGAAATTCTGAGCCCTCTATGATTACCTTTTTACGTTTTTAGGGAAATATTTCGGAATGAGCTTTATAGAAGGTTCAGAAATTCTGACTTTTCTATCTTACCGATGATACCAACTCTAAATTTAATAATTTGGACACGCTGGTTTACAAAGGGTCAGAAATTTAGAACCCTCTATGATAACCTTTTTACGTTTTTAGCGAAATATTGCGGAATGAGCTTTATAGAAGGTTCAGAAATTCTGACCCTTCTATCTTACCGAAGATACCAATTTTGAATTTAATAATTTAGACACACTGGTTTACAAAGAGTCAGAAATTCTGAACCCTCTATGATAACCTTTTTACGTTTTTAGCGAAATATTGCGGAATGAGCCTTATAGAAGGTTCAGAAATTCTGACCCTTCTAACTTACCGAATATACCAATTCTAAATTTAATAATCTGGACACGCTGGTTTACAAAGGGTCAGAAATTCTGAACCCTCTATGATTACCTTTTTACGTTTTTAGCAAAATATTGCGGAATGAGCTTTATGGAAGGTTCAGAAATTCTGACCCTTCTATTTTACCGAAGATACCAATTCTAAATTGAATAGTTTTGACACACTGGTTTACAAAGGGTCAGAAATTCTGAACCCTCTATGAAAACGTTTTACGCTTTTAGCTAAATATTGCGGAATTAGTATAATATAGGGTTCAGAAATTCTGACCCTTCTATATACCCAAGAAAAGCAATCGTAAATTTGATAATTTGGACACACTGGTTTACAAAAGGTCGGAAATTCTGAGTGAACCCTCTACGATAAAGATTTGCGTTTTTAGCGAGATATTGCGGAATTAGTATTATAGACGTTCGAAGTTCTGACTCTTTTATCTACCCGGGAAAAACAATTGTAAATTCGATAATTGGGCAGTTGATGTTTTTAGGTAGTCAGATATTGTTGAATATTTTAAAATTATAAAAGATTAAGTTAATTTGACTTCTTTCTTTACGAAGACTTTAATATTTTATTATATTGTATATAGTTTACTGGTGTAGTATTTTAATGGTACAATATTTAAAATGTATGTGACAACTAAGCATGTGTAATTTATGTAATAATGAACTATTTAATGTGCAATTTTTCAATAAAATTTCATGTTTTTTTGGAAAATGGTATTTTTGTCTGATTTTTTTGCACATTTAGCCTTTTTTAACGAAATATGCGGACCCTCCGCAATTTCACGTTTTTTCCCAAATTTTGCTGAAAAAAAAAATAGTTTGGAATATCCCGATTTAGTTTGGAACGCGTTAGTTTTAATGCTTAATTTCACAATGAATGAACAATAACTTTCTTTCTCTTCGGTCAAATTTTCTGAATCTTTCTAGTTGCTTATGGATGTATAAAGGAAAAAGATATCAAACCTTGAAGACAGGTTTATAATTCAGATTTTGATATAATTATGGATTTCGATTGCAGGGAAACGTATTTGTAGATTTTTTTAAATTTGAACATGTCTTACCTTAGATATGGTATATAACAACAGGACGAAGTTTTCGAAAAATCCGCCGAAAAAAAGGGGATAATCAAGGCTAAAATCCATAAAATCATTGCCGACGTGTTAAAATTTCGACTCGACATACGAAAAACATTTTGGAAAGAGCTAAACGTAAAAGTTAAGAAAACGCGGTCGGAAAACAGAAAAGACCAGTTGAAAACATACATACTGTTTAGGTTTCACAAATTTTTTATCATGTACAGAACACTTGGTAATTTCGCTGTAGAAAAACCTCAAAACACAGCTTTTCATGTGTCGTTGATTTCAAAACATTAGCCGGTGGACGAAGCTCCACACTGATCTATATAGATCTACCCTGCAACTGTAGGGAGCCACCTGAATGCGATTTTCGATTAAGATTCTCAATATTTACAACCCAAATATTTATGGGGGTTTTGGCCAGAATTCCAAAATCTCCCCTTTGTTTTGCAAGCGACTAAATTAATTTCACATTGATACATTTCTCCTTTTTTGTCTATTTTTGTATCGTTAGCGTCATTTTTGATGCGATATTGGGTTAAAAGTTCATTTTCGCCAAATTTCTTCTGAATAGAACTGTCCAATATGATAGTAGAACGTGTTTATTTTTGAATATATATTCAGCCGAAATTGTCTCGTCTGAAATGTTGAAAATTAGCATATACGATCTAACGTTGTTTAGCAATGAGTCGATCTTCTTGATGACGTCTCAACTATTTTTGCAGCCAAACGCAGGAGTGTTTCACCCCGAAACCCCTTCTCCCACAAAACTTGCTTGCATTTGGGTGTTTTGACGACTGCATTTTAACTGCAGCATCCAATTGGAACTAGTGACAAATATATGGCAACAATAGTAATGGAATCTAGAGAGGCTTCAGAAGAAAGAACTGACCTGTAACTGATCGAGGAACAGATTACAGTGCTAAAAGGATAATTATTAAATTACAAACAGTTCATATATGGCTGTGGAAAAAGTTGTGTTGTTGCGTGTTACTCTTGACACAATATGAGTGCATAATTCTATTTCATTGCCAACTTTAAAGCTAATATGCAAACAATTAACTAATTTCATCTTACCTAATTGCCTTCCATTTGGAAGGTGTGCCCGTCACAGCTGTATGAAAACCGATACGATTTCACCCACATGTTAATTTGCCTGTGGTTTTGCCCAATCAGTGTTTGTCCTTGAGTAGCAATCTTTTTCCCAACTGTAAACTTTTTTTTGATACACCCTGTATGTATGTATATATATATATATATATATATATATATATATATATATATATATATATATATATATATATATATATATATATATATATATATATATATATATATATATATATATATATATATATATATATATATATATACATATATATATTCCAGGAATTAACTGTACCAGAATGGTTACGAGACTTGTCAATGATTTTAGAGCGCTCAATACCATTACTAGTAGAGCGGATATATTTATTTATTTCGTAGACCTGCTGTGCTACTCCGAGTTTCACGCTATAAAGCGATCGTCAGGCAACTGACAGATCTGGTGAAGTTGCTCTCTATTTACAGTTTGATACTAGGTATCGCGTTACATGTCTACACTTGGTAAATAGTTCGGTTCGTTTGTTCAATAAGGCATTATCTTTGTTTTTCATGATAGTAAGTTTTTCCTCAAGGCATAGGTTACATCTTCTAGAACCAGCTTTGTAGACGGGAACCTTCTTAAGCAATGACCATTTGATAGTGAATGGCTTTTTTGCTGCCTTCAGTTCCCATACATGCTTTGATAGCTCCGTTTCCTTTGAGTACTTTTTGTGAGCGAGTGACTTGACGTGGTTTCTAAATCTTGTTTTAAAGTCATCGGCGGTGACTCCAATGTACTTTACTGGCTTATTGTTGTCTGCTGTAACTTCGGCTTGATATACCACGCTTTTTGTGAGACATTTACCTTCGGCCGGGCATTTGTTGGGTTGTCTACAGTTGCACTGTCGCGTGTTGTTTGTGTTGCTTACGTTCGTTTGTCTCGTGTGTTTGTTTAGTATTTTCCTATTGTGCCTGTTTATGAACGAGCTCATGTTGTCGAGGCAACTGTAGCTAATTCGTACGTTGTGTCGATTAAAGATTTTGTGTAGTTTGTTAGAAGAAGGGAAGTGTTTGTCAATCAGCTGGAGGAATCGTTGTCCTATATTTGTTTTTACGTTCTTGCTGTAAGGGGGATTGTACCATATAGTGTTGCGTTGTCTGTTTCGTCTTTGCGCTTTGTTGCTGTCGCTGTTTTCGTTGCTTGTAAATTGCTCGTAGGTCAGAGTTGCGTTAAAGTTGCTTTGTCTTAAAGCGTCATTGTACAGTTGGGATGAGTCATCAAATGTTTGTTTGTTGCATGAGAGTTTGTTGATACGTTTGTTGATGGATGAAGGTAGCTGCTTTACAATAGCAGGTGGGTGGTTTGAAAGACGGTTGATGTACAAGGGTTCGTCATTGGGTTTTCTGTACGGTTTGTATGTGCCGTTCGTCAAGTCAAGTGTTATGTCTAAGAAGTTTACTCGCCTCAGGTTTGCCGTAGCTGTGATTTTCAGCCCAAATTTGCTGAAGGTTTCGGTCAGCTGTTTTCTGGCCTTGTCTGCTAGTCTGCCTGATGTTGTTTTAACGGCAGCTAGGCCGTCATCACGGTACAGTCCGATGTTCTCGAAGCGATCTTCTAGCTTGTTGAGGATGAATAGGCCGACAAGTTCGCAGACCTCGGCGCCGTCGTAACTCCCCATGGTTACATCAAATGCATCAGTAGTGTTCCTTTTTGTCCAGGTTTGGTTGTTGTGAAACAGGAGGGATTGCCTTGCGTGCTTGATAATTTTTATGTCGTGGTCAGTGATGTCGGTGTATTGCTTATCGGATGGGCTGGAAAGCACATTTCTTCCTTCAAGAAAACGACAAACAACAAACATCTACATATGGTCTGAAGTCGAAACGAACAGCGCCGCAAGTTCTTGAAATGAAGCAATTTGAGGATGATGTCGCGAAAATGATCGAGAATATTAAATTCCGATGTAACCTATGATGAACGATGAACGATGATGAATATGAAGATGTAACCTATGCCTTGAGGAAAAACTTACTATCATGAAAAACAAAGATAATGCCTTATTGAACAAACGAACCGAACTATTTACCAAGTGTAGACATGTAACGCGATACCTAGTATCAAACTGTAAATAGAGAGCAACTTCACCAGATCTGTCAGTTGCCTGACGATCGCTTTATAGCGTGAAACTCGGAGTAGCACAGCAGGTCTACGAAATAAATAAATAAATATATATATATATATATATATATATATATATATATATATATATATATATATATATATATATATATATATATATATATATATATATATATATATATATATATATATAGATTATCATATGAGAGGCGAGGTGATATCAGTTTTATCGCTCGAGAGACGATATCATATTTTGTCACGAGTGAGCGCAGCGAACGAGGGACAAAATATGATATCGTAACGAGAGCGATAAAACTGATATTACCGAGTCTCAAATATGATAACCTATTTATCACATACTTGTGCATTTATCTAGAGCAAAAACCAGATTATATTTTCAAATTATTTACACTTCGAGTACATTTCAAAATGAATTCAAAATGATTATTTAAAATACGCTAAACAGGAAGAAATTACAAAAACAAACCAAAAATAACTTATCTTTTAATAGCTGCAAATTTCTTTGTGTTATTTTCCTTGTATTATTTAATATTTTTATTCTTATCTCTCTATCGATCCTTCAGTCGGACGCCATCTTTGTTTTGAGCGGGACAAAAAACGATATCGCGGGACAAAAAACGATATCACGGGACATATCGTTTTTATGTCACCCTGTTATCGCCCGGATAAAGGCACAAGTATGTGATAAATATATATATATATATATATATATATATATATATATATATATATATATATATATATATATATATATATATATATATATATATATATATATATATATATATATATATATATATATATATATATATATATATATATATAGATAGATATATAGATATATATATATATATATATATATATATATATATATATATATATATATATATATATATATATATACACATATATATATATACACATATATCTAAGATATATATATATATATATATATATATATATATACACATATATCTAATATATCAATATATATATATATGTGTATATATATATATATATATATATATATATATATATATATATATATATTTATATTAGATATATATATATGTATATATATATATATATATATATATATATATATATATATATATATATATATATATATATATATATATATATATATATATATATATATATATATATATATGTATATATAAGGAATTATTGACATACCAATGAAGATTTTATTGCTTCCGGTCCTGGCCTTAGGGCACAGAAATATGTTAGTTAGGTAATATAAATAGAACCATAGTTAATAGAGTAGATGGTTTGGAAACTTATTAGAATAACAATATTACTCATTACCAATGTTGGTCAACGTTTATTCAAAAATATGGTTCTTCATCCTCACGTGTGTATTGTTTTTTTGCCAAATCCACCAATAGGTGTTCGTAAATTACCCTATTGTCCAAGTCGCGGATAGTTAAATTTCCTAAAACGTTTCTATTGGTTAGTTAGGGGAAAATACAACCCGCACGTGACGACGAAGGACCTCATTCCTGCATAAACCAGAACAAAAACATAAATAATGACTTATATTGTACTTCTAATGAGTTTCCAAACCATCTAGCTCTATTAACTATGATAGTGTCGGAAACTACTGCCCGTCGCCCAGACAATAATTGAATCTGCACAGCAATTAATCTTTAAAATATATTTCTTTTACCGTTGGCAAAAAATCTCTCACAAAATCACAAAAACTCACACTCACACTAAAAATATAAGAACCTATCCTTCTAAAAGCACATGTAAATAGTGTCTTCCTATTGGCTAATCAGAACAATAAATTAGCGTATCACTTCCGTTAGTTGGATTAGTATTGGGTTAGCATAAACAACATGAAGTATTTACATTACTTTAATATGTTAACTGGTTAGTAGTGTTGTTAAACTTGGACAGTCTCCGACACACCCCCCCCCCCCATGCATCTTTGGGGACCAAAGTGCATGTTACACAAGGAGACTGCAACTCAACTTATAACGTGTCCGTAAGCTACTATATCCAATAATGTTAGTCTATAACAAGCGTTTCAAATGTTGTTTGAATAAACTGTTCACTCATCTGTTTCTTTTTCAGCTAATAACGACTTGATCTTCGTGGCTGCTACTTCATCAGCTGCTGCTCGTTTCGGTTTGAATTCCCTTGCTTCTGGATACATAGGTTGTTTCTTCTCTGGCACTTTATCACACGCAAGTTCCAAGGGATAAAGATGTTGGACCGGTCTTTCAATCAGTCCTTTCCCAGTTTGGAGTTGAACGCCACGTACTAGTCCATCCCGACCAGGATAGATTGCTCGAACGATTGCCAATGGCCATTTCCCTTTGTTCTTCTCTTCTGACTTGATGAGGACCGCGTCTCCCACGGACACTTCGAATCGTTTCTTTCCATGATTCAAATTGTGTCTCTCTCTCAACGCGTTAAGATACTCTTTCGACCATCTCTTCCACAATGAAACCTTACACAACTTCAGGTATCTAGCTCTTTTTCGCAGGTTGACGTCAGCTTCTTGACACGGTTCTTGTTCAGGTATTAGGTTTGATCTTTGGAATAGGAAGGATGATGGTGTTAAAACAGGTAACTGAACATCGTCCTCCACATAGCTTAGGGGCCTACGATTAATCTGGACTTCGACATCCAAGATGACTTCGCTCAATTCATTCCAGTTGAGATTGGCTCCACCAATCGCTTTATAAATTGCTTGCTTGACCACCCCAATGAGGCGTTCAAACTGACCGCCCCACCAGGGTGCCCGTGACAAATTGAATTGCCATTGAATCTCATGATCTTGTAAATATCCCTGGAGTTGCTCGTCTTTCCTTAGGGTGCGGATCCATTTTTCTGCTTTGATAAAAGTTCCTCCATTATCTGAGTAGATCTTCCTCGGTCAACCGCATCGCACTATGTACCGCTTGAGACATGGTATGAAGGTTGTGGTTTCAAGGTTCGGCAGAAGTTCCAGATGGACTGCTCTAATTAGACTGCAGGAAAACAAGGCCAAGTACGCTTTCCCTTGCTGAGCGGAACCTCGCTTGTAACGGATTGGTCCAGCAAAATCTTCTCCAGTCGCTTCGAACGCTGTCTCCCCGCTTATTCGATCATTTGGTAAAGTTCCTGGAGGTGGTGGATCAAGCGCTGTTACCTGGAACCTTTTGCATCCCCAGCATTCTTTTCTTACTTTCTTCACGACACTTTGCAACTTTGGTACCCAGTACCTTTCCCTCACGGCTGCCATTGTCAATCCCACACCTCCGTGAAGCATTTCGCGATGTACTTTCTCAACCAACTTACGTGTGAGCATTGCATCCGTTGGTAGATAAATCGGATATCTACCCTAGATCCTCCCTCGACATTCCAGGAAGCCTTTGTCATTCAATTGTAGGTTGAGTTCCTTACTGTGCTGCGCGAAGATTGAGGTTGACTGGCTTCTTTGTTGCACTTTCCGTATCCAGCAGTTCTTGGCTTCCTCGATCTCTTCTACTGTTAAGGAGCCGATCTTCTTTTCACCTTGTCTGCAGTTATTCACAAATCTGGATACCCATGCGGTTACTCGAAGAGCTCTTTGCAGGCTGTGTTTCTCTAATACTGTCTCCAACTGGTCAGGACAGGGCTGATCTTGCGTCACAACAGCAACTTCTCTAACAACCTTTGCTTCTGCTTCGGATATCATGGTTGGACTTGTCACTAAGTTCTCAGGCCATTTACTTCGATCTGAAAGCCAACCAGGTCCGTTCCACCAAAATGACGTTAGATCTCCACCTCTGCTCGCTAGGTCGGCGGGATTCTCTGACGTTGGAACATGTCTCCAATGGATTTCAGGGTGTTGATGGATCTTACTTACATGATTTGACACAAACTGTTTATATTGTCCGTTCCCAAGGATCCAGTGAAGGGCCACTGTGCTGTCCAACCAGGCATGAATCTCAGGGGCCGGTAGATGATCTAATGATTCACATTGACCAGGAGGTTCGTTGCCATATGTGAAGAAATGAGCTCGAGGCGGGGTATAATAATAATAATAATAATAATAATAATAATAATAATAATAATAATAATAATAATAATAATAATAATAATAATAATAATAATAATAATAATAATAATAATGGTTTATTCACAGTATATCCACATTAAAATATATAACAATCTATATTAGCGAGTATGCGGTATGGTAAGCCCTTGCTTGGCAAGTCGACTTTTAGCAGCAACGAGGCGCTGGGTGACTCCAGATGATTGCCGGACAACTGAGTAAACTGCTGCACCGAGACCGTTCGTGCTCACATCACCAAACCCATGCAACTCTAATGCCAAGACCGGCTCTTGGTAGCCAACTATGGAGCGTGGTACTGCAATTTCTGGCGGAAGATTTTCATTCCAGGAATCCCAACGATCACTTAACGTCTTACTCAGCGTCACATCCCATAGAAGCTTCTCACTACAAATATCTCGATAAATCTGCTTCCCTTGCAAAGTAAGAGGAGAAGCAATTCCCAGGGGGTCGTATATTTGAGCCAACGTGCTTAACACTTCTCTTTTCGTCGTTGATGCCTTGCTAGCTGGAAATACCACAGACAACAGGTCACTGTCCTTTTTCCATGGTAATCCTAAGATCTTAGATTCACTGGGTTTGGTTCCTAGCTGTTGCTTTGCCAGGGTTTCTTCAATATCAGACTCGTCAACCGCACCACCATCTTCGAGACTGGCAACATTTGAGCTCCACTTGTGCAACGTAAACTTTGCATCGTCAAAAACCTCAATCGACTTAAGCTTCCTTTCCTTTGCTTGTGCCACAGTTTGTGCTCCGCTTAACAGATCATCGACGTACATGCATCTCTTCAGCTCACACACGATCTCCGGCATTCTGCTCTCCCACGTTTCTAGGTGTTGCTCAATAACTCCCCCAAGGAGGAACGGGGAAGACGTGAGCCCAAACAAAGCTCGAGTGAATCTATAGACTAATGTTTCAGAGTGTTCGTCACATCTCCAATGAAAGCGGAGGGCGTTTCGTTCTTGCAATTTAATTCGAATTTGCAGAAAGGCTTTTTCAATATCTCCACATAGCGCAACAGGAAAGGAACGATGACGGACAAGAGCGTCCCACAACTTGTTTTGTAGGGGTGGACCTGGATAAAGGCATTCGTTTAAGGAGGGTGCATCGGGACTCGCTTTCGCTGATGTATCGTACACCACTCGGGTCTTCGTACTTTGGGCTGACGTCCGAATCACTGGCTTGTGAGGCAAATAGAATTCTCGACCAGTGGGTGAGTCTGGGGCTAGCTCAACTACACCCTGACTTTTCTGCTCTTCAATTATCTGGTGATATTCTGCAGTTATCCCATCACGATTCAATCTCTTCACTAAATTGTTGAGGCGTCGAAGGCTTCCTTCTCTATTTGAAGGCAAGGGAGGATGATTCCCTCGCCATGGAAGCCCTGTTTCGTACCAGCCATTTGGACTTCGTACAAGCTGTTCCTTGAATTCACTGTAAACACTGTGACCCCTGATCATGTTCTGCAGTATCAACAAGTTCGAGCACGTCCAGACGACATAAATCCTCATAGTCATGCTGGGTCGTCTGCGTCAGCAGCATGTGGTGGTGATCGAACTCCTTACCAGGGGACATAATAAGCCACCCCAACTTTGTAAGCTCAGCACTGGGATCACCCTCCTTCCCTACTCTTGGACAACTCTCAGTTTTTATTCTTGCATACTCTCCCCCTCCAAGAACGACATGCACTGGTAGGTGGGGCTTCGTATCATTATCATGAATATGCACTCCTTTGAGATGGGGGTAGGTATCAACTAGGATATTGTAGTGTGGGTTGTCAACTGATAAAAGTTCACTTTTATTTACCTTGATTAAGTCCACTTGCATGCTGAAGTTCCCATCAACGGACTGTATCTCTGTTTCATATGTTTCAAGGCGTTCCAGCTTACTACTCATAAGCATATCAATTTGTTTCATCTTCACATCAACAGGTTTCTGGTCCAGGAGGCTAACCAGTTTTGCCGACGCATATGAACTGCCAGCTCCTGAATCTACAAGGGCTCTACAGGTCACCCCATTCACTTTCACGGTCACAACAGGAAATGTTCCTTCGCCATTCTTTGTTGCAGTCATCAGTTTCTTTGGTAGCTTTGCTTCGAGCCCGAAACTTGACACTGAACTTGATGTTTCTCCCCCGCTTTGTTGTTGTTCGGTTTCCTCAGACATTTTTTTCAACTGGGTCTTGTAATGTAGTTTAGTTTCGTATAATTCCTTTTCGAAATCTAGTTGGTCTTTTCTACTTTAGGCTGTAGTATGTTCCTTGCTTTTAGTAATCCACTTTTGTAACATATCCAAGTCGATGTCAGCCTCGCCGATGGTATTTTCTATCTTCTCTCCCCATGCCGCAATACCCTCAATCTCGTCGCCATTTGCGATTTTTAATCCCTCTAATGTTCGTTTTGAACTATCTGCAGCGCTCACCAGATCCTTTAAAGCATCACGATGTCTTTCTATGTGTTGTTCGCTGTTCGTTGTTCGAAGAAAGAATTTTCTCGGTTTTCTCTCGAGTTATCGCGATATGCTTCAACTTTGCATCGAGTGCTTGCTGTGCTTTGTCGAGTTCGGCTGCTTTCGTAGCCATTTGAACAGTGAATTCTTGCTCTTGTTCGAGCATTTACACAATATCCCGTGTCGGAGGTGCCACGTGTAGGAAACTACTGCCCGTCGCCCAAACAATAATTGAATCTGCACAGCAATTAATCTTTAAAATATATTTCTTTTACCGTTGGCAAAAAATCTCTCACAAAATCACAAAAACTCACACTCACACTAAAAATATAAGAACCTATCCTTCTAAAAGCACATGTAAATAGTGTCTTCCTATTGGCTAATCAGAACAATAAATTAGCGTATCACTTCCGTTAGTTGGATTAGTATTGGGTTAGCATAAACAACATGAAGTATTTACATTACTTTGATATGTTAACTGGTTAGTGGTGTTGTTAAACTTGGACAGTCTCCGACAATAGAACATATAGGTCAAAGTCCCAATAATTTTATGATCACGTGAATGTAAAGCGCGGGAAACGGAGAGGAGTGGTCCTTATACGTCAGGCAGGACTGTACTGAGCTCATTCTGCCTTTGGCTTTGGCTGCGCAAGGTTCGTCTTTTCCTGGACTGAATTCTACATTTCCATAAGGTAATTATCTTTTCTTTTCTTCTCGTACTAGTCATGTCAATGTCTGTACCGAATATTCTCATTTTGGGTCATTCCTTTGTTCGTCGTCTTCAGGACGATTTGGCTGCGCGTTTTGATGCACGTGCTGCCCCTAATTTTCATTTACCTGAATCGGGGCATGTTTCTTTGTATGGTACAGGCGGCCGCACGGTCGACAAAATACATGCATATGATTTATCTTTGGTTCTAAAATATAAACCAGATATCGTAATTCTAGAGTTAGGTACAAACGATCTCTCTACTCTTCGCCCCGAGGTTGTGGGTTCTAAAATTGACGACCTAGCACAAGTACTTCGCGATCAATATAAAGTTTGTGTTGTTGGGATGTTGCAAGTCGTAAACCGTAACATTCCCCACACTCGGTCTTCCGATTGCGATTTTAACGCCAAAGACGCAGTTTTGCGCCAATATTTGTCAGTTATCCTTGCTGACCAGCATAATATATTTTTATGGGAGCATAAAGAGTTTTATCGCTCAGATTGCACTTTGTTGTCCTTAGATGGGGTACACTGTAATACACAGGGACAGTATTGTTTATACAGAAGCTATCGTGGAGCTATTTTAAAAGCTCTTCATCATGCTGTGATTATGTCATACCCTATAATTTTACGTGCGTCCCATCACGTTTATATTCGTGGTACTTCATATATACTATTATTGGCATTCCCGCCTATGTGTTAATCTATATGTACCACATGTTTTATGTTGTATGGGCTAGATCAACATGACTGTTTTCAGATGCCCACGCTGCGGTATCAACATTGGGTTTTTCGACACAGTCAGGACATTCATGAATAAGGCTGGTTATAGATAATTTTTATCCCACAGGGCTTGTCCATCGATAGTTGTGCCGTTTGCGTCATATGCAACACACATGTCATAATCATACTGTATCGTATTCATTATATATGACTAGTTGTTCCTGTGTGCGAAAAAATGCATGTCTAAGTGGGATAGAGCAATTTATTGTTTTCAGATGCCCACAGTTGATGTCAATATATTGTGGGATAGTGCGGCATGTTGTTATCAGATCGCCCTTATATATTACTTTATATGCAGCATTTAGATGAATAATCAATTGCGGCTACCTTCGCTGTATGCCATGATTATTCTGCTGTTTTTATGTGACTCACTTTGTGGGGTCTGTTATTCTATTCTCTACTACACTGATGGCGGGCATCTTGTTTTCCCCGTACATGCATAAATCAGCGTACGGTTATTTTACATTTAATTACAGTCGTTGCCGCGTGTCTTTCCATCTACTCGTCTGCAATGCTACGTCTCCCTGTCTCGTTCTTTAGTTTTTTTTTCTTTCAGCATGCCTGCTACTCGTCCAAGCACTAGAATTCAGCGACGAGCGCAACCAACGGGGTCACGTCGTTGATCGTCCCGGCGAAGAACTCCTTCGACGACTACGATGCAGCGACAAGCAGCCAGTGTTGTCTCCTCTGTTGAAGAAGGTCCAACCGCCACCACTTCAGCTGAAGGTGCGCATAATCCTTCTGGTTCGTTGAACGATGCTCCAGCGCATTGTCTTTGCCGTTTCAGAGGCTGTTCTAGCAACCATCCAAGGAACTGGTTTTTCTGCTCCGCCGCCGTCAGGCTCATCAGCAGCGACAGAGTTGGTGGAAATGCCTATTGTAGAGTCAGCTAGAGCACTGTCGCAGCCGAATGTACCTGCGCCAGTAGCTTCTGTTTTACATAATGTTACAGGCGAGGCAAATTTTATTCAAGTCTCTCCATCATCGCAACCTCAATTACCTACTTTCCATTCGGTCAATGTACCGATTGATGCTAACGTGAGCCCCAAAATTAAAACTAAAATTTGGGCTCACGAATTTATTGATTTTGGTATTTTACTTGGCTCCGGGGCAGGTGATACCCGGTATCATTTGTCTTTAAGCTCACCACATGGTTCATCGTTGCCCACTTTGTCCATTGAACCGTCACAAAAGCCGAAAGCCGTGCCCAGCATTGACGCATGGACTTCGGCTTTTCAAATTTTCGTTGGAGTTTATACTGCAAAATTTCCAATAGATGCACCAGCGCTTATGTATTATAGCGAAGTTGTGCGCGATTTGGCGGCACGCGTGGCGGATTGGCGTTTTTATGACACGCAATTTCGTCTCTTGCGCCAATCTAATCCTACGGAATTTTCTTGGGGGTCCACACATTGGGAACTATGGATCAGGGCACAAAATTTTCATTATGCGCGTGTTTCAAAGGCCCAAACGCCTATGCGCCACAATTCGTCTTTTGTCGGATCCTTGGTTCCCAAGGGTTTTTGTCGTAAATTTCACCGGGGAATTGATTGCTCAGGCTGTAATTTCAAGCATCAATGTTTTAAATGTGGTGTTGTTCACCCTGCGCTAAGGTGTAATTTTCGTTCCCCTCAGTCCACTCTTAAACCAGCCCCAACTGTTGCCAAATCATGCCCTACCAACTCCGGTTCAAATTGAAAAATTGCTACATACATACGTACATAATTTATTAGATGCTCCTTGAGAGGCTTTTCAGCTCTAATTTACAGTACTTCTTAAAATTACTAACTACTGTATATCGCTATATTTACAAAAATTTGAGTTTACGAATATGCTATAATATCTAAAATCCAATATGGAACATTTGTTCAAATTTACATTTACATTTGCAAAGGATTACTTGTTTAAGAAATCCGTGAGAAGGTTTTTCTTTAAATTAAGTTTAAAACTTTGGACTGTCATTCTAGATTTTAGTGAATCATCAAGGCTATTCCAAATTGTGGAAGCCCTGTATAAAAAAGACTTCTGAGCTTTAGAAGTTCTACAAAGAGGTTTATGTAGTTGTTTACTCTGCCGTGTTACGCGATTACTAATCTCAGAACGAGTAACAAACTTTTGACATAGGTAATCAGGTGCTAACTTGTTCATACATTTATACGTCATAACGCAATCCCGGAGATACAAGATATTCTCAACAGGAAGCCATTTCAATTGCTTTAATGCAGGTGTTACATGGTCATATTTACGATATCCCGTTATTATGCGTGCAGCAAAATTTTGCACCGTCTTAAGTTTACAAATATTCTTCTGACTCGTTGAGGACCAAGCAGTAGAACAATGAAACAGCTTAGAAAAAACATAAGATTGTATTATCATTTACAGAGTCGATTGCCTAAATAAGTTCTTGGCTCTATTTATTTGATGCAGTTTCTTCATACAGGATGATACCGATTGCTTGATGTGTTCATCAAAAGATAGACTTGGGTCCATAATTAGGCCAAGATCTTTGGCATTTTGGACTGGTTGTACAGTTTTCCCGAGAAACGTAAATGAGGTATCAGCTGGAATGTGTTTCAGCATCTGCTGTGTTCCAAAGAACATAATCTTCGTTTTATCCGGGTTAGCAAGCAGGCAATTGTTACTTAAGTGAGTAGCAACCGTAAAAAGGTCATTGTTTACTGTCATTACTACATCTTGTAATTTTTCAATGCAAAATGATAAAAACAGTTTAGAGTCATCTACATAACCTCCCAGTTCACTGTTTAGCGGGATACAAGGAAGATCATTGATGAATAAATTGAACAATAAAGGTCCCAATATACTACCTTGTGGAACTCCTTTCGTTATGGGAAGTAAGTCCGATATTTCAACGCCAATCCGAACTGCTTGCATTCGTCCGGTAAGATAGCTCCGAAACCATTCTAGTGTATTTGGCGAAATTCCACAGTTCTGCAACTTGTGAAGGAGACGATCGTGGTCGATACTTTCGAATGCTTTACTCAAATCAAGCAAAACAAGAACAGTGACTTTCTTTTCATCAATAGCATTGAGAATATGGTCAGTTACCAACAAATAAACTGATTCAGTCGAGTGTTTACATTTGTTGCCACTTTGATGACTCGTAAGTCGATTATGTTCTTCAAGATAATTTGAGAGTTGGCTAAAAACTATTCTTTCACAAATTTTAGAATTGGTAACTAATAAAGAAATTGGTCGAAATTAGTCGATTGGTCGAAATTGCTCCCATTATTATGTGGATATGATTCGGCATTGACTTATATTTTGTCTACGGGCTTTAAATTTGGCTTTCCTCTCCATTTTCGGGGAGATCGTATTTCATTTTTTGCAAACAATCTTATTTCCGCACAACAAAATCCTGAGAAAGTTAGTGATAAAATCTCGAAAGAATTAGCGGTCGGTCCCCTTGCTGGGCCTTTCGATAGCCCACCTCTTCCTAATTTTCGTGTGTCACCTTTAGGGGTCGTACCTAAAAAAGCTCCTGGGTAATATCGCTTAATTCATCACTTGTCATTTCCTAGTGGGGCGTCCGTAAATGACGGTATTTCCACTGAAGATACATCTGTTCAGTACGCTCGCGTTGATGACGCGGTTGCTATGATTAAACAATTAGTACAAGGTGGTTTTCTGGCTAAAACCGATATCAAAAGTGCTTTTCGCATTATTCCTATTCTGCCCAGAGATTACGACCTCTTGGGAATTTTTTGGCAAGGGAAATATTATTATGACCGGGTTATGCCAATGGGCTGTGCGTCATCGTGTCGCACTTTCGAGATATTTAGCACTGCTATCGAATGGGTTGCCAAAAAACATTTGTCAATGCGGCAGTCCACATTCTTGATGACTATCTTATGGCCGCGCCTACTTTCCACCAGTGTCGCGTTAACCTTGATCGTTTCTTGTCACTTTGCGCTTACCTAGGCGTCCCAATGGCGCCTGAGAAACCGGTCGGCCCAGAGAATGTTCTTGCGTTTGCTGGGATTGAATTAGACACTTTGCGCATGGAGGCCCGTTTACCTCCGGACAAAACTGAGAAATGCAAAACACTAGTCTCAACTTTTCTTAGGCGCAAGAAAGTTACTTCGCAAAAAATTCAGTCACTAATTGGTTTATTAAATTTTGCATGCTCAGTAGTTGTCCCAAGCGGGTGTAGATAAAACGCGGAACCGGACTCGGACTGGCGGACTCGGACTGGCGGACGCGGACTCGGACTGGCGGACGCGGACTCGCGGACCGACAAAAAAAAGAAAAATATTAAAAAAAAAATAAAAAAATTTCAAAAGATGATGTTTTTTTCACCAACTTCGTTTCCTTTCCTAAAACATCAGATTGTTGAACATACCGCGTAGTTAAAGATCTTCGTATGAGAATCCGTAAATATTAGTGTAACTGTTTAATGTTTCACCTATATTAAAATTTAACCGGCCCAATATGGTTTTTTTTCCTTATGCAATGAAATAAAAAAATTCTAATTGAACCAAATATGTTTTTTGGAAATATTGTTCAACTGATAGATTGTCATTACAAAAAAAGGCTATTCTAGATCAATCTTATCTTTATAAGTGTTAACAATACATCGAAGGTAATGGTAGTTAAATTTACCTTTTTACTTGCTTAATTTAATATATTTAATAGAAATGTTCACATTTGTATACTTCTTACACCATGTCATATAATCAAGATATAACGCTCACCAGCTTTTGTGAACCAACCACTGCTAATGCATACATGGTTTACATACTTAAACACAACTTGAACAATGTTCTGCTTGCATTGCATTGACAGATTTTTAAAGAACTAATCCAAACTCCCGCAAATAGAGATGATGAACTGATGTCAACATACTTCGAATTGAATGTGGTATTTGCACTTGCGATGCCATAAAATATGCCTGACGTCTTTTCAGACATCTTGTGTTTACATGATAGTAAACATTACCCAGTCGCTCTTGTAACTGTCCTGTCGTCCTGTTGTAAAATGGTATTTGCGCATTTGAAACAACAACCATGTCGTATGGGGTTGCCCAATTTTACCTTCTGGTTTAAGCAGTTGTCCACACCCAAAACAAATTTTCACTTTGGTATTTTGTTAGGACGTCATGTATTATTCGTTTTCTACGTGTTCAACTTTTTTTAATTATATTATAATTACACTGAATTTGAAAAACTATTCTATTAACGATTATCAAACACTTGATAAATAAATTGTGCAACCCCATACAACATGGTTGTTTCAAATGCGCAAAGACCATTTTACAACAGGATGACAGGACAGTTACAAGAGCGACCGGGTAATGGTTGACACCAGTTCATCATCTCTATTTGCGGGAGTTTGGATTAGTTCTTTAAAAATCTGTCAATGCAGTGCAAGCAGAACATTGTTCAAGTTGTGTTTAAGTATGTAAACCATGTATGCATTAGCAGTGGTCGGTTCACAAAAGCTGGTGAGCGTTATCTCTTGTGATTATATGACATGGTGTAAGAAGTATACAAATGTGAACATTTCTATTAAGTGTATTAAATTAAGCATCTAAAAAGGTAAATTTAACTACCACTACTAGATCTAGAATATCCTTTTTTTGGTATGATAATCTATCAGTTGAACAATATTTCCAAAAAACATATCTGGTTCAATCAGAATTTTTTTATTTCATTGCATAAGGAGAAAAACTATATTGGGGGTTAAATTTCAATATAGGTGAAACATTAAACTGTTACACTAATATTTACGGATTCTCATACGAAGATCTTTAACTACGCGGTATGTTCAACAATCTGATGTTTTAGGAAAGGAAACGAAGTTGGTGCATCATCTTTTGAATTTTTTTTATTTTTTTTTAATATTTTTTTCTATTTTTTTGTCGGTCCGCGAGTCCGCGTCCGCGAGTCCGCGTCCGCCAGTCCGAGTCCGCGTCCGCCAGTCCGAGTCTGCGTCCGCTAGTCCGAGTCCGGTTCCGCGTTTTATCTACACCCGTCCCAGGCCGGGCTTTCTTGCGTCGCCTAATTGATTAACGAGAGGTGTCAAATCCCCTCACCATTTCATACGTCTAAATAAATCATCAAAAGCAGATCTCGTACATTGGCAATCTTTTTTAGACGATTTCAATGCCGCTCATTTTTTCTTAATGATGCATGGAATGATTCATACATACATACATACATACATAAAATTTTATTTAAAACACGCTAGCCCCAACAACAAGATGCTGGTTTCCATGGGGGGCGTGTGGACAAGTTACAAATACATAGACATATAGTATTTAAAAGGAAGAACACACACGTACAATAACAAATAATTGAAAAAGAAGGTGAAATATATAACTAATTACAAAATTATTAAACGGGATTTTAAGGAAGTGTCAAGCACCAATGTCAAATGAGCCCCTTAAAGGAAGTCAAAGTATTGGCTTTTTTAGCTTCGACGCTTAAATTGTTCCACAAGAAAGCCCCATTATAGGAAAAACTCCTTTTTTTAAATTCAGTTTTGGGTTGAGGTAGCACCAAATCAGTATCACTATTTCGTAAATTATAAGAGAAGGGACAATTACTCATTTTGTAAAACATGCGATTTAAATTTGGTGCAGCTAAATTATTTAAAATTTTATACATGAAAATTGATTTCAGATAGTCTCGCCTTTTTTCTAAGGTTTCCCAGGCAAGTGTCTCGAAAACGTCAGCCGTCCTTATATCATAAGTTGCTCCCGTTAATATCCGTGCTGCTCGATTTTGATATTTTTGTAATTTTTCTTTGAGTCCTATCCCACAGTTGTCCCAAAGAGGGCTACAATAATCGAAATATAGTTGGACTAGAGCATTATAAATTACTTTCAGCATCTCGGGAGGTACAAAGGGTTTTACTCGCTTTATGGCTGCAATGCCAGCGGCTACTTTTTTACAGATCATTTCAATATGACTGTCCCAACACAGTTTATCATCCAAATTTACTCCTAGACACTTATAGTTGGTAACCCTAGGAACAGGTGTACTGTTAATTAGAATAGGCTCATTACAGATATTATTTTTTATATTATAAGAGGATCCTATGAACATGTATTTTGATTTTGTGGGATGGATTTGTAGCTTATTTTTTCTCATCCACCTCCTCAAATTTTTTAAATCTTGGTTTAATTTGGAGATGAGATCACTACTGTTATCAGATGATGCATAAATTTCAGAATCATCAGCGTATAGGGAGGGAGTAGTGTTATTCAGACTATCCGGCATGTCATTTATATATAATAGAAAAAGCAAAGGACCAAGAATAGAGCCTTGTGGAACTCCGCATATTTAGAAGAAGATAACTGGCCATTTACGATACACTATTGTTCCCTATCTTTGATGTAGGAATCAAACCATTTCAGCGCATTACCAGAGATGCCAAAATTTAGATTCATTTTGTTAAGCAATATTTCATGATTTATTGAGTCAAAAGCTTTCCTTATGTCAAGGAAAACCACACAGTTTATTTTCCCCACATCCATATTACTCAACCAATTATCGCACATTTGTATGAGTGCGGATACAGTGGAATGTTTTGGACGAAATCCAGATTGATGTTTTGAGAGTAGGTCATTGTCAGTTAAATAGCCATACAATTGCCGAAATACTTCCTTCTCAAAAACTTTACTTATTACTGGTAATATAGAAATTGGCCTGTAATTTTCACATTTGGTTTTATCTTCAGATTTGTAGATTGGAGTTACACGTGCTCTTTTCCATTCGTTTATATAAATACCATTTTCAAGTGATAAGTTAAAGATATAGGTCAAAGAAGGTGCAATAATTTCGGCAGATAATTTTAAGATTTTTGCTGGTATTTTGTCAAGTCCGGTAGACTTGTTAGCTTTCAGGTTGTTCAAGATCGAATAAACGTTATGAATTCCAATTTGGCTAAAATGAAAACTGGTATTTTGAGACAAACGAGTACCAGAAACATTTTCATTATTAAAGTCGTTATCAGACTCTTCATAAAACGAAATGTCATTTGCCAATTGTGGACCGATATTGATGAAATAGTTATTTAGTGATTCAACGATAAGTGTGGAATCAGTTATAGTATTATTATTTAACTTAAGTTCATTTATATGGGTAGATTTACTATTCTTACCAAGAAGTGAGTTAATTAAAGACCAGCTTTTTTTTGGATCTTTAATGTTCGCACAATCACGGATTTTATTAACAAAATATTCGGATTTAGTTTTCCGTATATTTATGTTAACTTTATTGCGTGACTTTTTATACATTTCCCAGTGATATTTAGAATTATGCTTAATTGCCTTCTTTTTATGGTAATCCCTGTTCCTTATTTCATTTTTGATGATGGTAGTCATCCATGGGACGGCATTGACTTTAGTTCTTTTATATCTAAGAGGTGCGTGTGCATCAAGAATTTCAATGAAAAAAGACTTCCAGACACACCAACATTCATTTGGATCAGAGAAAGTGGAGATTATTCCCCAAGGAAGTTGCGATAGATCGTTATAAAAATCTCTATCAGAAAAATGTTTAAAGTCGCGTACCTCTCTCATAATAGACTTTGACTTTGGGAATACAAATTTTCTTACAGCATAAATTAGACTATGATCAGAAATTCCTACATGAGAAACGCCAGAAGAAACTATATTTTCTGGAGTATTTGATAAAATGAGATCAATGGTTGAGGCTGACGTTTCCGTGACTCTAGTGGGTTCATTAATAAAGTTGACCATTTGGTATAAATTGTTTAAAGATGTAATTCTGTTTGTGCATGCATCAGGAGGTGATTTACCAAGATCACAATTTAAATCACCCATTATAATCATTTCTTTATATTCAATATCGCATTTAAAGAGGAATAGTTCGTATTCGTTTATTATATTTAACTCCGAATTTGGAGGTCGATACCAGGCACTTAATAAAAACGGTTTACTGTGTGGACGTTCAATTTCAATACAAATCATTTCTAGTTTGTCAGAAACTAGGTCATTTCTATCACGAAAAGATATCTGTTCTCTAACATAAATTACGACACCTCCTCCATCCTGTTTCGATCCTTTCTAATTGATTTATAACTAGTTATGTTTATTTCAGAATCAGGTATGGAGGGGTCGATCTTAGATTCATTAATAGCAAAGATATCAAATACATGATTACTTAACATAATTCGGATCTCATCAATGTGTTTTAATAGGCTATTGACATTGAGGCTCGCAATTTTCAAACCCTTTTGTTTGGTAATATTATTTAATGGTGACTCACATGCTTTAGACTTATCTAGTGAATCTATCTTCGTGTTTGCATCGACTAAGTTGGATTTGTCATCGCCCAGCGTAGTGAGATACTTTCCTAGTTGTAGAAGTTGAGCATTCTGAAAATCCTGTTTGCTTAATTGCTTATTCCTGCATGCGTTTAGAGTATACTCTATTACGTAAAAAGTTAATAAAATTAACTGCTGAATAAGCTGTTCCTTTGGGATTTAGATGAAGTTTACTGCTATTCAGGGCAGAAGAGTTAATATTTGCATAATCTATAAAAGTATGTCCTTGACGTATACAAAAGCTACGAAGGTCTTTATTTGTTTGATTTAGTTTTTCATCAAGGTCACAGTCCTTTCTGATTGTTAATCCTGAGATTCCAACTTTAGATTGAGGGAATTTAACTTTAATATGGTTCGCGAGCTTTCCAATTTTAGTTGCGCAGGTTTTCGCTGTATCAGTTCGCAGATTGTTTGTTCCTGCATGAATTATAACATGGGATGGATTTTCCTGAAGTTGTATTGAGTCTAGCTGTTCAGAGATCTCT
Organism: Muricea muricata; assembly: GCA_963855995.1. Classification (NCBI taxonomy): domain Eukaryota; kingdom Metazoa; phylum Cnidaria; class Anthozoa; order Malacalcyonacea; family Plexauridae; genus Muricea; species Muricea muricata. Next base: position 102,457,396 of record OY979716.1, on the reverse strand, counting down.
TCAGCCGTTTTACCTGCGAATTTATATTTCTTAACTGGTTTCCTACATAGTTTTTCAGGAATAATATCTTTGATAATTGAATCACCAATTATAACTATTGGACCTTCTAAGTTTTTACTAGCGTCAGTTTGAGCAGCACTGGCACCAATCTCGGCATCATTCTCAGTCTGGTTATCAAGCACTCTTGTTTTGGACGTCGTGGGATTACTGGGATATGGTGTTGAGAGCAAATTGGTCAAATTCGGATTTTCCAACGGTGAAATTTGCCCTTGCGATAGAACGTTTGGTTCCACTTCATGAACTGACTCATCAACTGCTAATGCATTAAACTATTGTTTAGTTGTATTGTATTCTCCCCACGCGGTAGTTTAGATGATTCCGTCTTTTGTGATTGTTTTTCAGATTCGGAAGTTTTAGTATTCCATTTTGCAGTTGTTTGTGTACTTGGATCACCACTTCCTTGTTCGTGTAAATTTTGATCAGACTGAAGCACTTTAATTACTGTTACAAGGCTCATTCTTTCACTCTCGATAGCTTTTAGCTTAATATTCAATTCAGTCAAAGTGCTCGTTAAATTCGCATTTATTTCCCGAAGGGATATATTTTCCCTGTCGAGTTCGTCATTTTTATGCTTGAGTTGTTCGAGTTCTTTAGAGTTGTTTAACAAATTTAAATTTAAATCTTTGCCCTTCAACTGTTCAAGTTCAACATTTATCTTAGCAATTTTCTCGGAGTTAGATTGACATTCACTTACTTTTTGTGTTAGAGAATCTACCTGGAGCTTCAGAGTATGAACGAATTCATCCAAGATTGATTTGTTTCCATGCATGTTTGAAGATTCGTCATCACTAGTATAACTTTCAGCGATTGGACTTCCATGTCCTTCGTTCTCCAAGAGATGTTTATCCTGAAGTAATCGATCTATATTTCCCTCTACATGTATTGCAGTTTCTTCGGCTTGACAAACTAAGATAGTTTTCAATTTTAGTTCAAAAGCAGCGGCTTTCTCCCCTTTGATCGTTAAATTTCCAGATGAGGCATACCAGCGAATAGACACAACATCGCTTTCAATCATTTTACAATCGCCGCCAGGCGAACTCCATTTCGCATTAGGTAACGCAAAACAAATCATAAAATCCCTTAAGTCTTCATAAGTACCGATCCATCTAAGGTTTTCCTTCTCTCCTATACATAGATATTGTGCAAAAGGCATTTCATTGCAACAAGCCATACTCATTTACTTATAGATTGCAAGGGAGCTCATAAACACACGTCTGCACACGTTGGCTTAGTTTAAACTTATACACGGACGCCGCCGGTAGTCTAGGCTACGGGGGCATATTTAGTTCAAAGTGGTTTTTTAGGGCGTGGCCTGATGATTGGAAGAAATTTAATATCACCATTTTAGAATTTTACCCGATTGTGCTTAGTGTTCTGTTATTTGGGGACGCAATGCGTAACCAACGCATTACGTTTTTCACGGATAATGCGGCATTGGTGGATATTATAAATAAAGCTACTTCTCGCGATGCGACTGTTATGGTGTTTGTGCGCCGGCTGGTGCTGGCTTACTTGAGTTTCAATATTTTATTTCGGGCTCGGCATGTTCCCGGTGTCAAGAACGTGTTAGCAGATTCTTTGTCTCGGCTACAGGTTTCCAGGTTCAGGCAGCTAGCTCCAGTGAGTGTACAATCCATGCCGACAACCATCCCGATTCCGCTACTACCACACAATTGGCAGTTATAACATCTAAATTAATTCAATCTAGTTTGCAGCCATATCATCCATCCCTACATATCGCCGGGCCTGGAAACTCTATACCCAGTTTGCCTATACTGTTTTTCATTCCGCGTCGGTTCATTTGCCCATTTCGCCCTCGAATTTAGGCTTGTTTATCGCTTACATGTTTCAGCGCAATTACGCAGCTTCGAGGGCAAACACTTATATTTCTGCACTGGGTTATAGTCATTGCCTTGCCGGGGTGCATGATCCTATTAAGGTTTTTTGGGTGATTGAAATGTTGAAGGGTTATGGTAAACTTGGGTCGCATTTAGACACTCGAATGCCCATAACCCTTCCTATCCTTCGCTCCATTTTGCAACAGACTCCAACTATCTGTGGGAGTGACTATCGTAGATATTTGTTTACAGCAATGTGTACAACAGCATTTTTCGGTTTTTTACGCGTTGGAGAAGTTACTTGCTGTCCTAGGTCATCTACCGTGCTGCAGCTGGATCAAGTTGGTCGACTGCTTGACAATTCAGGCAACATAGTCAGTTTTAAACTGACATTTAAAAATTTCAAGCTCTCTTACAACCAGCGTGCTGTATCTATAACTTTAAACCGGCGTTCTTACGTATGCCCAGTGCCAAGTTTGCTTGCCTATCTTTCACGTCGTGGTTTTTCTAATGGTCCTCTTTTTTGCACAGAGGATGGTCGCGCTTGTCTCGCGCAAAATTTTTACTGATTACCTAACATTAATTTTTCGTTCTTGTGGCTTGGATCCTGCCAAGTATAAAGGGCACAGTTTTCACATTGGTGCGGCGACCCTTGCAGCGGAAAACGGCTTATCCGACGCTCAAATTCGCCTATTAGGTCGTTGGAAATCCGACGCTTTCCGTAAATATATCCGGAGTCCAGGCCTGCGTACAAGCAATGTTGCAACATAGGCTGTAATTCTGCTTGGGATTGATGGTGGTTGCATCACACAATTTTGTTTGCTAAGCTCGGCTTTCTAAAATGGTCGCGGTAAAACCTTGCAGTTCTCTACTTTTATTAACATTATTGCCATTCACCTCAAGTTCCTTTCTAAGGTTCTGTGACGCTGATGCAGGGGCAAGGCTAACAGAACTCTAGAATTGTTCAGCATGGCTTCTTGTAGTGAAGTCGCTTAACCAAACGATCTGTACTGGCGAGTACAAACTTGGGCACCCCCTCTACAATTGATTAACTATGCCTCCTAATCAATTTAAGAACGGGTGCCTAAAATTTTCAAGTTAGGGGGGTGTTACCACAGTGAGGTGGTACGTTAACGGTTGGCAATGTTTCTCTGCCAGTCAATGATATTTAATGTGAGAACATCAAACAGGAAATTTTATATGCCCATTTATCTGTTGTCAAGTCCATGTCTTTGAACAATATCCCAACACCTTATTATTAAATACAATGATTGAGTAAAACATGAACAAGCATCCCGAACCGTTATTTCAAAAACGGAACTCCCCCCCGGGATGATAAATTTTGTGAATATCTTCATTACACCCCCAAAAACATTTCAATTTGACTTAGGAGTCGCGGGGAAAGAAATACTGACTTTGTCCGCTCTGTACAGATCTTGCCAATTTTTGCCGCTAAGCGACCGGACTATTGACAGTTCAACGCAGGGGCACGAACTGTTCTAGGCTGCCATGAACATTATCTAAGCTAAACAAGATGAGCAAGGTTGTCCGCGTTGATTTTCGTAATTCTTTTTTTTACTTGCGCGTTTTTTTACTTGCGTGCATGGTTAATATTATAGCTCATCTGGCGGTCTCTTGTGACGACGGGGTGGGGTGTCTCCTCTACCCAAGGAGACTTGTGGCGTTGCTAGTACCCCCACCTTTTCTGTGTTAACTGTTAATCAATTAATTTCGTTAATGATTTGTTATGTTAGTTATTAAGTCATTTATTACAAAATCAATAAACCGGCGTGTGTGTAGCGCAATACGCACACTGCCATAATTATTCCAAAATGAGTCTGATATTGTTGTTGCGTAAAGTAGAAACACAGAAAACGGAGCTTATCGCCACAAGATATCTGCTGGATGTAGTGCTAATTGAAGGAAGCGATAAAGGAATTATTGGCATACCAATAAAGATTTTATTGCTTAATATGGAAACGCTGCATAATATATTCACGTTATGTTCTAAAACGCATCTGCTGTTCACGCGACATTATTTGCCGTGGAATTATGACAGTTTTAAATTTCGTGCGTTTGTGATCTAGCAAATATTTCCAAAAAACATAATTATAGAACAACAAAGTATTTTAGAGTTCAGTGTATCTGTAAAAAAGTCGTTGGCGTATTATTCCTTATCCATAAGGCATTTGCTTTTGACTTCGTCGACCCCTTAATGCTTAAGCCAGCCTGAAACATGATATCTTCTGGCAGACAAACTGAGTCAAAGCCGAGTAATGTACTGGCAGGCTAGTAATAATGCACAATATCCCACTGAATGTATTTTGGGTTGCATTAATGTCAATTTTCAATAACCTATAACATAATTAAGGCTCCGCAGCATTCCCTACCTTACAGGTAACCTAGTTTAATTGTTTTAAACCGCCATAAATAAAATATATGGGAGAAAACCATCATTTTTATTATTGTAAATAACGGACAAATGCTCAGGGTAACTTATAGAACAAAGGAAACCCTAGGAAGATAAATAAATCCGAATGAAATTTATTGTTTAAAATGCATTACCCCATATGTTCACACTGATGGCATAAAGTGCTTAGAATATTGATTGACATATCCTCATTGTAACTAAGAAAACATTCATCGCAATACTTTTCCTGTACAGCGTATTCCTCTAACGATAGCGGCATTTACATATGGTGGTTTTTACCCTGCATAGACCACAATGCATCACGATTCAAGATGGCGTCGCTATTGATAAACAGATTAATTGCAAACAAGAAAATGTTTATAAGTTTTCTAGTATCACTTGACTAAAATATAGCCCACTGTTTTCTTACTCAAAGTAGGCGTGCTGCATCGAGCATCGTTTCCGCATGCGGTGTTGCCATCTTGTCCACAACTCCAGCCTGTCGTGCCAAAACCAATCCTGGAATTATAATCACCGGCTACACCACAGGTTTTGGTTGCTGTGATCCCTATTCGAGCACCAGTGTCCCCTCGAAACGCGTTTATTCCTTGAACAGGGCATTGTGACTGAAGCATTGCACCCGAAGGAATGAGGCTTTTCCACTCAGCAACCGCCAAATTTGTTTGGTGGTGCGTGCCACTTGATATAAGATCAAAAAGAGAAGTGCCTGTCAATTCAACCGTTACCCAGCCTTTTTCATTGTTATATTTCATTCCAAGGCACATTTGTGTAAATGGTGTGCTGTGGTAGGTCGAGAGTTTTGTCTCAAGAGAGCCGTCTAGAGTTCCCCCATAACCTGGCTGAAACTCTTGTTTGTTCGTCCAATAATTGGCATCATATTGAAATGTTGGCTTGAAAAAGAAAGAAATAAACGATTTTATTAGCTATCGTAGCTTGATTAATTGCATGAATTTTAAGAACTATAAATGGTAAATCTCAAGAAAGTCACGTAACAATTGATATTTTAAGCATTTTGTATTCCGTATATATTCTGTATATAAGTATCAAAAGCCTTATTTTGATCCTGTCTTTTTGAAATAAATATTTGACATGATATCATCTCCAAGGGATATAATAATATATTTTTATGTCGGTTAATCGACAAGAAGCTTGGAAGTATCCACAATATCCGTTTTAAATTTTTGACAACATCTTTTTTCCTCAGACACTTTTTCAGGGATAATACCTTGTGACCATCAATTCTCATGACCAAAGTCCAGCCACCGCCACCGCAACCTGTCAGCGATCCAGTCATATCGCAGAATACGTGAGCTTCATTTGCCGTGCCATCAAATATTGTGTAGGCCCCATCCGTGGAGAAGCTGAAAGGAAACCATGATAGAACGCAGAGTTAAAGTAAAGCAGAACATACACTGTACCTAAGTATGTTGTTTGAGAAAGGGGCATGTAACATTTGAATGCGCAGTTTTCACTTGGAGCAAATTTACGTACGGTATTTACTTATAAACAATAGTTGAAAAATATGCAGATATCAAAATATCAAGTGAAGGCCGGTTTCCCAGTGGATGTGTTCGATTTAAACTTTTCCAAAGTTGATAGTGCCGTCAAAAGCACACAGAAATCAGGTCTTTCACAGTTTCACCACCAAAAAGAGCGATCGGTAAAGTATCAGTTAAATCTAAACTTCCTAAGTTTTTTAATTATTGCACACGAAACAACTCTTAATGTTGATGCCTCCTCGTAATACGCATATACGTGGAAAGCTGAGGACACTGGACATTTTCCCCCAAAATGTCCTTTTTCAAGCTAAAACAATTGAAAACGTGCCTCTCCAACTTCACGATTAGTACATAATAAAACGTTTACTTTTCACTCCTCTTCTCATGATTTAAAGTTGTACTTCGAATTAATGTTGATTTAGTCACCACGGAAAAACAAAGCAGATTCTAACTAGCTTAAAAAACATCATTATTAATGAGATGTATTATACTTACGGATGGTCTTGAAAAATTTTCTTGCACGCAACTGCTGGCGTAGTGCAGGATGTCATTGAGATAGGGACTGTGGATGAAGGCAAAATGTGATTGTTCGATGATGTCGTTAAGGTAGGCGCATGTGTCGTTGATGATACAGATACAATGGTATTGTCGTTGGAATTCCCTGCCGGAAAACGTAAAAATTGCGCTGGTTTAGGCCAATTGCACGGCGGTAATAATGATCAAATATGTAACAATTAAGTACAATATAAATTCAAAAAATCGATGATATTCAAAAGAGTCGATATTTTCATCCCCAGGGAGACACCTGACTTCATGGAGGAGTTGTTGACTATATTGAATATCGTCTCTTCGAAGACTTATATAAAATGCAATATAAGAGAAGTTTTGACACCCTGAAAAGATATATTGGACTTTGAAATTTTATTTTTGCTTGACAAAAGCAAATTAGCCTTTTTTTTCAATGGACTCTTTTTAGTCTGCTTACTCAAATAAAGGGTCGAGTTACTCACACTGAAAGTTGATTAACTATAGTGATATTATCCCTCGTTGGCTCTTTTTCGGAGTTGTTTAGAGTGTGACCCCACATTGGGATCATGACAATCTACAAGCCATAAATGACTAATCGTGTTCAAAACGTCTCTCTTCGAATCTTTAAACATTAGTGGTTAGTTTTGCAAAGAGCTCTCTTGTACCGAACATATTTCAGTGATCGCATTTCACACCCTCGCTTGTACCTAAGCGTGAATAAGGCTATTCCACTTGTTCGGGTAGCTTTTTTTAGTCCCAGTTTTGAAAATTTGAAATCATTTTGATGGCATTCCTATAGAAAGGATCCTGAAGGTAAAATGGGAACTAGAATTTGCCTATTTTGTGCACTGATTCTTTGGGATTCTTTGGACGAAAAACAATAGAAAAATGGGAATGGGGTTAAAATTTGAGTAAGACAGCTGTTAAGATTTGAGATTTGTGCATTTGGACAATGGGATTTAGTCAAAAATTGGGGCTGGGAAATGTGAACAACCCCCCCCCCCCCCCGACTTCAGGATCTTGTATAGAAGTTGTTTGTTTTGTAAATAACTGAAATAAAGTATCTGCGTAGCGGAACGAAACCGTAGGGCAAGCGCTACAATCCTGGCTTTTATTATTACCTTCGACATTAACAGCGTAATAGTACACAGATTGTTCATCGTCTGTGATTTCTCCAGACTCCACTTTATCTGCATTAAAAAGCTCGCAATGTTGGGATTCGCCGTCATTGATGAAATTAATAACTTGGCACCGTTTCACTCGCATACATTTCATGGCGCATACCGTTATACTTTGGGTCAGGATCTTTTCGTCTGGTGTGCCCTAAAGTCTCTGGCCGTGAATTATTTTAAAATATTTTGAAATGCATATCTCGCTTCGAATAAGACGTACAGAATATAAGAAACACCAGAAAGTTAGTAACATTTTCATCCTCTATGAAGAAAAATGACATTTTGTGAAGGCAACGGGTCGTAACACATCGTACGCGCATACACAAGCTGTTACACAGCTCTGTAAACAGTCTGTTCTCACTGTTTGTCGGTGGAACAAGCTGAGAATAACTTGTAACAAGCTTAATGTGACTACCAGACTGATTCTGTAATGTTGCTGCCTTGTTTCGTCAACATTGTAACGATCTTGTTACGACAGATCTATAATGTCAGCTGTGGGGTATAATGTCGGTGGTTCGACTATTGGCGGCTCAAAAAACTGCTGATTCTTGAGACATTTACGAGTGATCTCCAAGCTTTAATTTGTACTGCCTCATATCTATCTCAATTTAATTAAAATTCAATTCTATTTCTTCTTTTGAAGGTTTTAAACAAAAGAAATTATATTCATGAGATACAATTGAATTGCAATTAAGAGTCCAGCTTTTTAATCATTTTTGAAATCCGGAGTCCAGCGGCTTAACACCCGAAATTCAAACAATGGAACCCAGTAGGGATCTGGAATCTAAAAGGAGGCATCCGGAATTATTCAAACACCTCTTGGATTACTTTGGAAACCACATGTAAACATAAAAGGTAAACATGCATATGTAAGCGTGCAAAAGACAAGCTTACATGATACGCACTGTCGCACTAGCTCTTTAAGAAGACTTCTGCAAAAAACATTCCACCCGAACAGAAATAGTCCAACCTACACATCACTCTCTTGCTCTGTATATATGCTACGTACTGTGATTCATTCTGTCTGAGAATGATTTTGAAATAAAGTCGAAAATTTACAGTCTCATTTGCTTATCTTTCTATTCACATTTTGAATTGCAGCATGTCTCAATCTTTTGCAATTTTTTTAGGAATAATTTGTGAAGATCCAGGGATGGATTTCGTAAATTATGCGAGAGATTTGTTATATCTTATGAGATTTTTTGTTCCAAATTGAATATCCGTAAGACATTTGCTCGGCTTTTAAAACGATTTTTACTGTGTACGAAAATTTCCAAAGTAGCGTAATAAAACACAATCCAAAGTAGTATGGCTTGAACGATGGAACTAAATAAAAAGATGTATGAATTTGACTTAAAAAGGTTTCGATTTATCATTAAAACGACCTATGTATCGCCTTATAACTAATTTGCACAAAATATAATTTTCCAGCTCGAAAATTGCTCTCAAGTTGTAATCAATGATCGTAAATTTCTTTGTAGATCTGTACTTTTGCTAGTGTGTGACCTTTCAGTCAAAATATAGTACAGTAAACTGCAAAACGACTTACCTATACAAGAAGAAAAAGAAAACTGTCAATTTTTGCTCAAGGCCAGTCGAATGAACAATGTAGCACTACTGTCTATCGGTTCTATTCAAGTCGATCACACTCAGAACAATATCACAATATCCGTGGGAAACGTATTCTGGTCGATGCGCTCTCCGCCATTGATAAAAAGTCCATATGCATCAAGTAATCTTTCGCAAATTTTAATTAATGTTTCAATAGAGTTATTAGTTTTTTTCAATTTTCAAATTAAAAGCCACACGCCCAGTTCACGTTATTAAAAAGTTCATTAAATGCGACAGCCAAGGACAGTTATTATTCCGGGCAGCTGTTATCCTTTATGCCAGATATATGTTCACGCAATCATTGATATCTCCCTGATTTGGCGCTGTCTTATAAATTATCACACTAAGAACTGGTTCTAGAATGTGGGATTGGGGGGGGGGGGGGGGCTGGCTAATAGATCAAAGGCATAAAACATGTTCGTACTTAAATCTTGCAGTGTCTCCACATTGGTTATATTTAGCAATTGCAGAATGACACATTCCAATTTGTGTAACAAACTGTGCCGCATGAAAAAGCTCGTGCTTGACTGATTTTGTCTAAAAAGACTTACTTATTTGGTTTACTACCAAATGAATTAACTTCGGTGACGTTCTGGATGAGGATATTTGTTACCACCCATAGTTTAGTCACATACGGGAGAGCAACACGAAAATTAATGGAAATAAATTCTATAAATTTTAATTGCAGAACAGAACGCTTTAGTAATAGTCCTTTAGTATATGTAATTCGCAAATATAATATCGCATTCGATAACCTATAACAACTTTTTACGTCATACATTTTAAACATGTTGAACTTATAGCTTGAGCACTTTAAATACATAGTTTAAAAAAAACTACAATATAATTTTTGACTTAATTGTACGTAATATAGATTAATGTGACAAACAATTTATAACTGTATGTAATTTTAACCTTGTCCATTTCATATTTGCATGTAATCAACCCAGTTGTCTAAGCTACGTATTGCGTATTTTTCCTTATAATAAAATAATAATAATAAAATAATAGCAATACATGGTAAATTGTCTTTTATGTTGTATTTAAGCGTTTTTACCGTCAAATCGTAAGCTTTCTTAAGCTTTCTTAGATTATGCTACATTGAACGTATGTCTCGCTATACAGCTATTTTAGCTATTTTTTGTCCTTGAAAATTTCAAATAACAAACGTCAGTTCGTCGTCGCTACGTCGTCAGCGTGATGGAAACGTTCTTCTGACGTCGTTTATCAAACCCGTTGGTTCAACATTTGAGCAAGCAAACAAACGTAATTTATGAAACATTGTTTCAACCGCTTTTGTATAGGTGGACCGTTGGGTTAAGCCTCTCGTCCAGACTGAAACTTAAGGCCAGCTCTGCCCTGTGCTGAGCTTCTGTACGAGTTCGTTAATAACTCAAGAGTGTATCAAAAACACAATGAACATTTCATTATCTATACGGCTAGGTTTCTGGAAAAATATTTATCCTATCAGAGATCTCGTCTCGTGTGTATTACTTTCTCTCAGTATGGGGTTTATATCCGTTTTAATGATCATTTATTGATCATATAAGCGGCTCAAAGAGAGAGTATATTGAAAATTTGCAGCAACAATAATTTGCAGTTAACATTATTACAATTGTCCTACAATTTATGTGAATAAAGTTGATCTTTCCCTATTTCCATGATGACTGAAATATATTTCTACAAATGTTCATAACTGATGATATCACTGATTAACTTTAGCCATGCACATTTATTTGTAAGCTGTGGCGCGTGAAAACGAGGCTCAATAGAGGATCAGTAGGTAAAAACCTACTTGCCGAGACGCTGAATTGATATATTTACTTATGTATGACCATTGTATATTTCTATTTTTTGAATGCGAATTCTGTAATATCTTACTGAAGTTTGACCATAAACTATTATAGTCAGGGAGCATGTGTAGTCCCGTGGGATTTTCGTGAAAAAAGCAAGCCACCTATCTACGAATGTTATTTGGGCCGCAATGAGCATGAAAAATTTTGTCGGCAATTTTGCGACCTGCTCCGACGGCTGTCACAGGGGGTGAAGTAGGAGGACACTTTCGCCATTACTGAAAAATCGATTTTTCTCCATAACTTTTCAATTCTAAGGAAATCTTTCATTTTGAAAGATCCTATTTCCCTTAACTAAGGGTCAATGAGCACACAGAAGCTATACTCGGGACAGTGATGTGTTTACTGGACCAAAATGCATGCTAATTAGGTCCGCCATTAACGAAAATCGGATTTTTCACTCTGACTCAATGCAAATTGGACCAGGATAAAAAATGAGGGGTTCTGCCTCCCCAATTATATGGTCAATTAAGATGATAATTCTGAGTAAATCACTTCATCATGTTATTTTGTGCGTGAATTGAAAATTAGTTGATGGCAGACATCAACTGTCAGTAGTCTGCAAAACCTTATCTTCATAAAAAATGCCTTAAAAGGGTTCCGTGATTCTTAAAACATTGGATCATGGATATGATGAAATAAATACAAATCATTTATAAGCAAATGATCAAGGAGTTATGCAGCCCAAGAATCACGTTACTCTACAAACGCCAAAGTTCTGACGTTACTACTGAAGAATGATTATCTTCACGAAGTATCTTCCTCGTCAGACGATGGGTCAGATGGGCAGTTATACACAAGGCTCATCATCATCACCGCATGCGCAAAGATCAGTGCAGTTGAGCCCTACCTTCCTACACTGACATCTGTTCGTTCCACATCCCTTGGTGCAACGGCACTTGATAAGATGAAGAACAGCATCCGGGCGGGTCACTGTTGGGTCATCACTGGATACCATTCATCTGAATCAAAAGAAAAACCGTATAATTTGATATTATTTTGGTCACTTTCACGATTATATGCCTTAGATGAACTACCTTTCTCCAGGGTCCATCCAAAGCCTGTCGGTGTGGAAAGCCTTGGGTTTGGGATTATGTCGTTCTTCCATACCATTGCTTGGTAATGGGCACGTAATATCGCCTGTATCAGGGCAGCCTTGGTAGGCCGCTCTCCCTCAAAACGGCTACTAGAGTCTTGCGACAAGGAAGTCAAGATCCTGTTTGTTACAGAATTACAGACAGTACACAGATCTCCAAGGTAGAAGAACGTTTAAACTAAATTCTTTATATTGAATCCAAGTTTTAGACTTCAGATTAACTGATTGTAAACTGCTTCTTATTTTATAGGTAACAATGAAAAGACTTCTGGCACATGTTAACACCAAGAAAGAACTTACAGAGTACCTTGCCATTAAGAAGAAAGGAGAAAGGCCGTGAAGAGGGTTTACGTGTGACGGTGGCGTGGGATAGTAAATGTAAAAGAACGCACAGAGACATGAATTACCTTGACAGCAACCAAGAGGAGGCTGGCACGAAACTGCTGTTGCACGCTGTAGATGCCACTGTGTCAGGAGCCACGAGAATTGACATCGTCTTGCCAGACACTGATGTGTTTGTATTGGCACTGAGACGGCACGCAGACCTATGTCAAGACACGCGATTCGTGACCGGAAGAGGATAGCGGCATCGAAAAATCCTCCTCTGTTCCATAGTCCGTGCCCTTGGTCCAGCAAGAATAGCAGCTGTTCCAGTTTTTCATTCGTGGGGCGGAGCCGATGTGACCGGGAGCTTTGCTGAAAAAAGCAAGCTAGCTTGCTGGAAATCATTTTTAGAGGCTGACAGTGACTGCATGGATCTGCCTCTACCATCAACCTTGGCTGCCATAGAGAAGCTTGTGTGCTTGCTGTCCTTGCCTGGCAGCCAGATCAGTAGTTTCAATGAACTTAGATAGTTTTTATTCCGAAGGAAACAGGCAAAGTCTGAGAGATTGCCACCTACGAAGGCAGCCCTGAAACAGGCGATATTACGTGCCCATTACCAAGCAATGGTATGGAAGAACGACATAATCCCAAACCCAAGGCTTCCCTCACCGGCAAGCTTTGGATGGACCCTGGAAGGTAATTCATCTAAGGCATATCATCATGAAAGTGACCAAAATAATATCAAATTATACAGTTTTTCTTTTGATTCAGATGAATGGTATCCAGTGATGACCCAGCAGCGACCCGCCCCGGATGCTGTTCTTCATCTTATCAAGTGCCGTTGCACCTAGGGATGTGGAACGAACAGATGTCAGTGTAGGAAGGTAGGGCTCAACTGCACTGATCTTTGCGCATGTGGTGATGATGATGAGCCTTGTGTATAACTGCCCATCTGACCCATCGTCTGACGAGGAAGATACTTCATGAAGATAATCATTCTTCAGTAGTAACCTCAGAACTTTGGCTTTTGTAGAGTAACGTGATTCTTGGGCTGCATAACTCCTTGATCATTGGCTTATAAGTGATTGGTATTTATTTCATCATATGCAATGTTTTAAGAATCACGGAGCCCTTTTAAGGCATTTTTTATGAAGATAAGGTTTTGCAGATTACTGACAGTTGATGTCTGCCATCAACTAATTTTCAATTCACGCACGAAATAACATGATGAAGTGATTTATTTAGCATTATCATCTTAATTGACCATATAATTGTGGAGGCAGAAACCCTCATTTTTTATCCTGGTCCAATTTTCATTGAGTCAGAGTGAAAAATCCGATTTTCGTTAATGGCGGACCTAATTAGCATGCATTTTGGTCCAGCAAACACATCACTGTCCCGAATATAGCTTCTTTGTGCTCATTGACCCTTAGTTTAGGGAGGTAGGATCTTTCAAAATGAAACATTTCCTTAGAATCGAAAAGTTATAGAGAAAAATCGATTTTTCAGTAATGGCGAAAATGTCCTCCCACCCCGCCCCCTGTGACAGCCGTCGGAGCAGGTCGCAAAATTGCCGACAAAATTTTTCATGCTCATTGGGGCCCAATGAACATTCCTAAATAGGTGGCTTGCTTTTTTCACGAAAATCCCACGGGACTTAATTTCATGACATATGCTCCTATTAAACTATTAAACTATTAATGCATCAGTTGCTTTCGAAAGTGAATGATTTATAGATTGTTAATTTTCTCCAAATTTCTTGCCATTTATCTTTTCAATTTATTGAGTATAATCGACAAGATTTGATTTTGTCCTTCCCATGAGCCATGAAACAGGAATTCACCCAAAATGATCGGAAAACTCAAAATGCATATTATACTAATAAAATCTATACGATCTAATATAGAAATAAAAGAATTCATTACTAATATCCTTAACAGATTTTGCCACTAATTCCATATTAGTGAAATATGTCTTCAATAATCCCTAATAAAAATAAAGAGAAAGATCACACATACAGCCCTAGTCTGTCCGATAGAATGATGATATCCAGCATCACTAGACATGACGACGCAGGTCGTATAAAGTTTTGAGCACAAAACACAGTCCGAAGATTAGTATAGCATTTTGAAACCCAAGATGTGATTCAAAGAACAAAATTCAGTGCTTCACATTTTGTGTTTCAATACTAATCTTCGGACTATGGTTTACACTATATTTTAAAAGAATGACTCTTAAAATATCTTGTCTTATTGAAATATTTTATGAATTGCTTTGTACTATATTTTACTAATGGTTTTCAGAAGGCACAGACTTTTTTAATCATTCCTTATCTAATATATTGTCCTTCGATCAACATCTTTTTCTCCCATCATATTCTAACTTTCATATTGTACTGTATTTTAATTGTACAGTGTAATATATTGTATTGTATTGTGTTGTTTAATACAGAATCGTAATTAATGTTTTGCATTAAATTGTGCTGTATTTTATTGTATTGAGATAGCAAGTATTCATTCTCATAAAAATGTAAAAATAATGTTGCAGAGTGCATGAAATTCGTAGGCGTGTGTTGCCATAGTAGCTGACATAAACAAAAACAATAGATTAAATTAACTTCTAAACAGATCTTCTTATAACTGCAATATTAAACCTATAAATTACTTTAAAAAAGCACATATAATTTATATTTTGATTACTGATCTCTGTCTACTCATCAATTATACATAATAATTACACCTACGTTTCTCGTTCTTCACATCCTATGGTTCGTATGATCTAATCGTTAAAACGGGAAAGGATTTGACAGTCAATAATATACCAAAATGTCTTCACTGCCATGGTTTTCCAAATTCACTGGTATAAATTTTGCCAGAATCCATACATGAATTTGTCAGATATCGTTTTCCATAGTATAAATATAATGTACAATTATTATGAATGAATTCTTTTGCAATTCTTTGCACAATGAATTTTTTGCATGAAGAAATCTCTATATAATATGGAATACCATTTCCATATTACTTTATTAATGAACAACTCTTGTGTTTAACTTACCTGTCGTGGGTGCTAGTTTAAAACATTTACGATTACCTCCAAAATAGTTTTTGTGATCCATGGGCATAATGGTCGCGTAGCTAATCTGGAACCGGTTGTATAAGACCCCGTTTACACGGTACCAGATTCGTGTGGTCATATTTCTCTTGCTACAATGATTAGTTGCTATTAATTCTGTAATAATACTTAAAATTAAGGATATTCAATCTGATATCGTGACCATGTGTATCCCCTACCGTGTAACGGGGTCCAAATCTCGTAATGGCTTTTGAAAACTGCTTCTGATAAAGCGATGTACATAGTGATTAGGTACAAAATACATGGTACTGATTTGTTAGTGTTTCCGCTAATTATACAGGATGTATCTAACTTTAATCACTTTCTTATACAACCTGCCTCTGGTCGTTACAGTTTAGTCTTATAGTTTGTTTGTAAAAATGTAGACGGTAATATTATTTTATATTCAGTTTAATAGTCACGCAAGAGTCACGCAGGGGGTTGGTGTGTTCCCGTACAGACTTTTTGATTTACCGATGGACCATGGCAATTTTGTTGATAATCATAAACTCCATTTTTCTCACGAGATTTACGGTTGTCTGTGTGTTGATGAGATGTTGCAAGGAAGCAAATATTTCCAGATTGTTGTATTTGAGAAACTAGCAATTAATGTAAAAATTTACGAGACATTGCAAGTGTTTGTTAATATACAGGCTGCAATTTAGGGTAGTTAGCATCGCCACTGCAAGCGCAAAGCCACTTCTGGATTAAAATAATCGTTTTCTAAGCAATATGATGTAACGTGATGTAGGAAGTTGAATCGATATCAATAAAATACTAACCTGTTGGTAGAGGCGGAGCTGATGTGGTTGTTGTATTTTCTGGCGAAGCCGTTGTTGCTACAAATATCATCAAATACACAGTCAGCCGGGAAATAAGTCTCAAATCTACTTACCATTATACACGTATATTATTTAACAGAACGCATTCGTAGATTTAAATTGTAATTAAGCTGAATGCTAGACAATAGAAAAGAAATGATTGTATTATATGAGCTTAATTAAACCTTCAAGGTATCGATCATTTGCCCTTGGTTACAACTGATTTTTTAGACACCTTCCACTATACATGGTTTCAGGCAGTCTAATGAAGGCCGTATTCATTAGGGTAAAAGACCCTATATAGAGGGTGTACAAAAAAGTAGACAAATCTGAAATCGCTCTCTGTTTCGCAAAGCGCCATACATTTTTTTTCGCGAGGTTGAGAGCTGTGTCTACTTTTTTATACACCCTGTATAGGGTGTCCCGAAAAAACTTCCCTTTAGAAATCACTCTATTGTTATTAAATGTGTGTTATTATGCCTCCGGAAATTTAAACGAATTGTCTACATGAATGGCAGAAGTATTTTCTTGAGTTGTTGCTCGTATTACATGTAGAAGCTAATTTAAATTCCCAGAGGCATAATACGCATTTAACAACAATAGTGTCATTTCTAAAGGAGAACTTTTTTTCTGGGACACACTGCATGTATAGCCACATAGGCGAGTTCCATTCTTTTAAAGACCTTGCATATCTCTGTAATACAAGACGGGTAATTTTCTTCAAAATAATTTTTAACCATCAGTCAAACACTAACTGTTAGGTAGCGATGTCGTCATCTTTACTCCTGGTGTAATTGTTGTAACTAGAAAGAACATTAGAAAAATGTCAGAAAAATGCAGAAAAATTTACAAGTACATATAACATTAATGCGAATCATAGAAACCATATAGCTTAATCACCAGAAAATTTTGTATGGCCGCAATCCTAACTTATGTAACACAAATTCAAATACTAATTTATAATAATGTATAAGATTATTGGCGAATCATGCCAACAATATTAGGTTATTTGACTTTAAGTTAAAGTACTTGAATGGTGCGAAAATGGCTTCATGGATTATTACAACTTTTCTTTTGAAAATCGTGTTAATCATCAATTGTGCAGACAAGATGGGTATAAAATGAATCGATTTAGAAGTCATTTAAAACACTCGCAATTCGCGCTTTATCAGATATACAACGCTCGGCTTCGCCTCGCGTTGTATATCTGATAAAGCACTCCTGCGCGTGTTTTAAATATTACATATATATATATATATATATATATATATATATATATATATATATATATATATATATATATATATATATATATATATATATATATATATATATATATATATATATATATATATATATATATATATATATATATATATATATATATATATATATATATATATATATATATATATATATATATATATATATATTTATATATATATATATATATATATATATATATATATACATATATATATATATATATATATATATATATATATATATATATATATATATATATATATATATATATATATATATATATATATATATAGACAATGAAATAGACTTTGGTTACTTCGTAAAGTTTTATTCACAACAAATCTGTTTCGTATGACAAGCAATGCTTACCACACTCGTCAGGTGATGATCATCACCTGACGAGTGTGGTAAGCATTGCTTGTCATACGAAACAGATTTGTTGTAAATAAAACTTTATGAAGAAACCAAAGTCTATTTCATTGTCTATTCCGCTCAACTTCGGTATTGAGCACTTTCTTCATATATATGGTTTTATTTTTATTCCTTGTCTATATATATATATATATATATATATATATATATATATATATATATATATATATATATATATATATATATATATATATATATATATATATATATATATATATATATTTGTCAGAATAGTTCACATGTTATGATATATATATATATATATATATATATATATATATATATATATATATATATATATATATACATATATATATATATATATATATATATATTTATATATATATATATATATATATATATATATTTGTCAGAATAGTTCACATGTTATGATATATATATATATATATATATATATATATATATATATATATATATATATATATATATACATATATATATATATATATATATATATATATATATATATATATATATATATATATATATATATATGTATATAAAGATATATAGATATACAGATATATTGATACATATATTTGGAACTTAAAAGATACTAACGGCACGCGAACTTTTCACTGAAGTGAGAAATTATCAAACGCTGTAAGGTAATCACTCTTCTGTTAAAGTTCTTTGTGCTATATTATAAAAGAAATATAAAACATTTTTTCCGTATTGATATACAGTTACATCAAAACTCGTGAAAATTGGAAAAACTCTAAATTGTGTAAAAACACTCTGCCCTGCGGGCGTCGTGTTTCCACACAATTTCTCGTTTTTCCAATTTCCACTCGTGTTGATATAACTGTATATCAACACGGAAAATGTTTTATATTTCTTAAATATCAAATACAAATAATTCAGTTTGAAAAAAGGCAGAGCTTTCAACAGCTCTTTAATCGAAAATAGCCATGCAGTACCTGTCATGTTTGCTTTGGGACCCAGACATCTTTCATTGTACTCCTAAAAAAGAAATATTGAAACTTTTTATTAAAGTATTTTGGATTCTTGATATCTTGGATTTTACATATTTACTATATCTATAACTAATTAATTAACTAACATATATTTAGTACTTACATATTTACAATAACTAAAATTTAAGGCCATTAAAAAGCTGAATACTGATGATATTAAAATTATTAAATGGCCGAGGAAGACGAATAAAGATTTCCTTATACTTTCAGGCATTAAGAACCATATCATTTTCTTCACACCACGAATTTATTCTATCTAGAGTAATATGCAGAACTTATTGCTCGCTTGCAACAACCGTCCGCGAAAGAGGAGTGTCATTTAATACATATTTGCACAGTTTTTCTCAGTCGTTTAACAAATCATTGACCATTATGATAAACAGGATAGGATCTAAAACCTGTGGGACGCAACGGCTTTCTTGTTGGTAACACGAGATGGAATTTTCAATCCTCATCCGCTAGTTTTTTTTTGGATAAGAAACGTCTTGCCAATTGAATCAATGTAGGGCCAATAGCAATATCCTTATATTTCTTAGCAACATATTATGGTTTATTCCGTCAAAGGCTTTATTGAAATCTGAAAGTAAAACGCAAACACAGTGGTTGCGTTCGTTAGTAGTGTTGTATAAATGATGAAGTAAAGATATGAGGGCATGTGTTGCTGACAAATCAGATACTGATCCAAACTAGTTCGGATCAATCAGTTGTCTAATTTGTGACATTGTTCACTTTGCGACAAAGTGCTTCATTGCTTTAGAGAAAAGCAGTTATCGAAACTTAGTTTAGTGAGGATATCCCCCCTAACGTAGTAAGATGTCACCATTCCGATAAACTTTGAATAACTCTAGCCAGAAAGATAGAAAGAAAGCATTTCACAGTTGTAACATCCCTCTATGGCTTTCCCTCAGACGCAAGGTACAAAAGGAAATGGCAGAAAGAAAAAAGTCCTTTTATAAGAACAAAGTCCAGCAACTAAGGAGTACAGACAGTCGTAGATTTTGGATATCTATTACTAAATTGTCTGGTAAACCCAATAAATCAATCTTTCTCCTTGGAGTGTAAAGGGGTAAATTTGAATGATTAACAACTAGCAAGTACTCTGAATGAGTTTTATGTCTCTCTTAATCTGGACATTTTAACACTTAATGTAAATTCTCTGCAAACTTTCCTGCCTGCTAACGATAACGCCTTACCCAATCCCACGCGGTCTGTAAAAGGCTCTTGGCCCTTAAACCTCTCAAAGCAACAGGTCCCAATAATGTACCAAGTCGCATCTTGAAAAACATTTGCGCACGTTTTAGCGGAGCCAGCTCCTACCATATGTAATGCATCTCTTTCATTTAGTGTCGTCCCTAAAATCTAGAAAGAATCCAACATCATTCCAATCCCTAAGGTGCAACAACCTTCAAATAAAGGAGATACAAGACCAATATCTTTGACATCTTGTTATCCAAAGTGCTGGAAGATTTTGTTGTTAGCAGGCTAATTGATGTCAAGGAAAATATTTGCCCTTACCAATTCGGCTTTTTGAAAGGGTCGTCTGTCACTTATTTACTGCCTTCTCGACTTGATCCACTCCTGGCTCCCCCAGTTGGATTCGTCTTCTAATGGTAAGCACATTGGGGTCACTTTTCTAGATTTCTCAAAGGCGTTCGACCGAATGGTCATAACTTAAATTTCTTATCGTGAAATTGTTGGACTTTGAAGTTAGGGGTTCCTAATATTATAAACTTCTTTTCCCAGTGAAGACAACAAGTTAAGATCGGAGAAACTCTCTCAAGCTAGCTCCCTGTGACCGCTGGAGTTCCTCAAGGGACTAAGTTTGGCCCGATACTTTTCCTTATTATGGTTAATGATTTGAGAGTAAATACCCTGGACAAAAAACTATGGAAATATGTAGACAACTACTCATCTTTTGAAAACCTTAACTCGAATACTCCTTCTGTCACCCAGTTAACTCTTAATGATATTAGCTCATGGGCATCTAACAATTGCATGCAACTAAATGCCAAAAAGTGCAAAAGTCCTTCGATTTTTGCTTCCTTAAGGAAGCGCCACAGTTATCACCTCTGACAATCGATTATCATGCACGTACTAGAAACGGTAAGATCCTTCAAAGTATTGGGGTTAATTATTCAAAACAACCTAAAATGGGATGAGCAATTTTTTCCAGGTCATTCAAACTGTCATATGCTCTTCGGATTTTAAGTTCCTCCTGCTGAGCTAATCAACGTATACCATGCGCCTATTCGTTCTATTTTGGATTACGGCTGCTATGTGAGGAATTATGCTATACTGCGTTATTTGTCAGACGAATTGGAAACGGTGCCAAAGCGTGCTATGCGTATTATCCTCTCTGGTCATTCATATGATGAGGCTCAATTAGCTAACTGTACAATACTTAGCGACAGGCGGAACAAAATGTGTATTAAGACTTTACAAAAGAATATTAAGGGTGCAGATCCATTAGCTGAACATGTGACAGCGTCTAGAGCTTGTGCCCAACACTATCAAATCAGCTGGCCTTATGTACTTGAAAAGAACAAGTTCTTCTGCCATTTCGGAAACGTATTTATAAAATGGTGACTTTTGGCCAATATATGTTTAACATAAATCTTTATAGCACCCATTAACAGTTAGCTGCAAACTTGACAATTTCTAACTGGCAAACAAGTGGAGTTATCTAATTCTATCAATTTACACTCGAATTCGATAAAATTGACCGAGAATTTCCAAACATTTAACATTTTAAGTTGTATTTGTGGATAATAAAAATTATGCAAAAACGGAACAGTTACTTGGGGTCATATGTCAAACATATTGAAACGAAAAGCAGCATCCTCTCGTATAATAATAGTATACCCTTCAAATAATCCTCTCTCCGATGTTCTGGTCTGGGTGGCCGTAGAAAATACAAACAAACGTGAAAAAGTCATCCTTAAACAGACGAAAGTATATGTACTGTATATTTATAAATGTAAATGTGTTTAAGGATAGACATTTGCCGCCGATGTTCCCGTTTTGAATGCATATCGAACGTAAACATGTGTTATTTCTTGTCAAATTTCAAGATTCAAGTTTAGCGATTTGACGGAAATTTTATTCAGGAATGATAAGTGCATACAAATAGATTTACCACAAGTTAATAATGTCAAGGGTCTTTCCGATAGTTTAATAGCTTGCTGTAGCTCATTGTTTCCTATATTATGTTTTTTAAAAATGCTAAATGAAAATACATCTTGCAAAACTAGCATGCAAAAACTATTCTAGCAGAAAAAAAAATAATCGCATCCAAAAATGATGCTTAATTGATTTTAAGTTAGAAATGTTTTTCAAATTTAAAAAAATTACTAACGTTGCTTAAAATTGACCAAATAGTAACAACAAAAAAATTACTGCCACTTGAAATGTCTAAAATAATCTTACATAAACTTTCTGGAAACACCACGTAAATTTATTATTGCAGAGCTTTCGATCCGTAAGCTCGGATCTTCATCAGTGCTATAATAATATGATTATTTGAATTGCAGCAGTGGCTAAACACTCTTGGACATATGACCATCGCATGAAATGGAATGAAGCGTCCATTTTAGCGACTGAAAGTCGTAAGTTCTCTCGCAAAATGAGAGAGTCAATTGAAATTGAAAAACATAGTATGATAGATCAAGAGGGTAAGCCACTAGACGTGGTGCGCTCTCTTTACTGTGCAAAATTAAATTTCTCTTTCTTCTTTGCGCACGCATGCTGGTTAATTAGAACCATTTCGTTACGTTAGAAATGACGTAGCTGATTTGACCGTTTAATTAACTTTTAAATCACGCGAGTAGATACAATCACGACACTTTATGTATAAAAAGGGGCGTGTGAATTCAAATAGTCATATTATTATAGCACTGATGAAGATCCGAGCTTACGGATCGAAAGCTCTGCAATAATAAATTTACGTGGTGTTTCCACAAAGTTTAACAAGTATATTGTATTCACCATGCAAACGTACAAAAAACTTAATCTTACATAAAGTTTAAACGAAAAGCTCAGAGGAGATTATTCGAATCCCATACCTTCTGTGGGTGAATGAGATAAACGTAATCATATGATGAGTTACTTTCCAGAACTTTTTCATATTTATCCAAAACCATATGTAGCATTTCGCAAATTGACGCACTCTGGTAACTTGTTCTGTAGTTTACCGATCTGCAACATGGTTCATTGACGCACGCTATTATGCATTCGAACTTGTCAGGAACGTTTTTGGTCATGAGAACTTCAGTATTTAGTCTGTAACCTAGAAGGAAAAATCAATAAACTCTGGGCTAGAATAAGTCATATGGAAGAACTGAAACTTCGAACCAAATTCGGGTAAAAAAAATCAGGTTGATCTTGGATCATCGCAGCTTGCCTACCTTCAAGGGACGATTCGTAACAAAACCCATAACTCTCAGCAGCTTGTGGAATAATAAAAAGGAAGTATTTTGCAATGATAAACAAGAAATCATAGATGCAGTACATTTCAGGTTTTTTTCTCGTTGACGTGTTTCACTGATACTATTTATCCCTACAAAAAAAAGTATACGGTGACAATTGGAAAGGGTATATCAAAATATTTCAAGTTTTATTCTATTAGAGTTTCCCAGTGGAAGAAATTAAAATAAAGTATTAAAATCACTTGTCTTGCATTAATGTTTTTTACATCCTTTTCTTTTGTCAAAAAATGGGGCATAAAGTTGCATGAAGTTGGAAAATATTCATACATGTCCAATACTGACAATCTGTATCCGATCGACAAATCAACTTTACCGTCGGTACGTTTCGATCCATCGGTCAGTTGTTACTCACGGTCGGATAGTTGTTATTTAGGTGCAATGTCGTGCCATGCAGGAAGTGCGTCATACAGCACTTGCGCTTCTGTCTTGCTAGTTTCCGCCCTAGCTCGAACCTGCTGTGCATGTGCATGGTCAGTCAGATGGTCCGATCGATCGATCGGATCCATCGGACAAAGCTGTTTACGGTCGGACAATTTTTTAATGATGGATATATTCTAACCCACTGAGAACAAAAATATCGCTTTGTTCGTTAAAAATTGCTGAAGTCGGGGATGTGAACAAGGCCTAGAACATGAAGTTTTCATGCTAAACATTGACAGAATAAGTAGAATACATATATTATATTTTACGACGCACATATGACAGAACAAGTAGAATACAATCAAATGCAGTTCGTAATAAAACCATATGGCATGCTGACAATTATATTTTACGACGCACATAGTCACATTCATATCACATTGATTACAATAACAATATGCTTGCTTTGTTGTCAAGAAAATCTATATGACATGCTGACTCCTATATATTTGGACGCAAATAGTGATAATCATATATTGCTTCGTTCTCAAGATAACTTACAAGACATGCTGACTCTTATATTTTACGACGCACATAGTCACAATCATTACAATAACAATATGCTTGCTTCGTTGTCAAGAAATCTATATGACATGCTGATTCTTATATTTTAGGACGCAAATAATGACAATCGTATAGCAATAACAATATGTTTGCTTCGTTCTCAAGATAACTTACTGTCTTACATGACATGCAAACTATATATTTTACGACGCGCATAGTCACAATCATATTACAATAACAATATGCTTGCTTTGTTCTCAAGAAAATCTATAATATGACATGCCGACTATTATATTTTACGACGCAAATGATGACAATCATATAACACTATTAACAATATGTTTGCTTCGTTCTCAAGATAACTTACATCACATGTAACTATTATATTTTACGACGCATATATGACAGAACAAGTAGAATACAATCAAATGCAAGTCGTAATAAAACAATATGACATGCTGACTCTTATATTTTACGACGCACATAGCCACAATCATATTACAATAGCAATATGCTTGCTTTGTTCTCAAGAAAATCTATATGACATGCCGACTATTATATTTTACGACGCAAATAATAATAATCATGTAACACCAAAAATATGTTTGCTTCGTTTTTAAGATAACTTACATGACATGCTATCCGTAAGATTGCTTGTTCGATGGATCCGATCGATCCATCGGACCATCTGACATTTGGCATGCTTGCAAACCCTCTTGCTTCAAGACTGTGCTCCCTAGCGTTTTGCAATAACGTCATTTCACCATCGGTAAAACATTTGTCCGACCGTAAGATTGCTTGTCCGATGGATCCGATCGATCCATCGGACCATCTGACATTTGCCATTCTTGCAAACTCTCTTTCTTCAAGACTGTACTGCCTATAGCGCTTTGCAATTACATCATTTCACCATCCGTAAAATATTTGTCCGACCGTAAGAATGCTTGTCCAATGGATCCGATCGATCCATCGGACCATCTGGCATTTGCCATTCTTGCAAACCCTCTTTCTTCAAGACTGTACTGCCTATAGCGCTTTGCAATTACGTCATTTCACCATCCGTAAAATATTTGTCCGACCGTAAGAATGCTTGTCCGATGGATCCGATCGATCCATCGGACCATCTGACATTGCCATGCTTGCAAACCCTCTTGCCTCAAGACTGTACCACCTAGCGCTTTGCAATTACGTCATTTACTCGTCATTAATTTAATTTATCTTTAACCGGATCCGTCAATTCACCATCGGTAAAATATTTGACTGACCGTAAAATTGCTTGTCCGATGGATCCGATCGATCCATCGGACCATCTGATATTTGCCATTCTTGCAAACCCTTTTGCTTCAAGACTGTACTGCCTAGCGCTTTGCAATTACGTCATTTCACCATCGGTAAAATATTTGTCCCACCGTAAGATTGCTTGTCCGATGGATCCGATCGATCCATCGGCCCATCTGACATTTGCCATTCTTGCAAACCCTCTTGCTTCAAGACTGTACAGCCTAGCGCTTTGCAATTACGTCATTTCACCATCCGTAAAATATTTGTCCGACCGTAAGAATGCTTGTCCGATGGATCCGATCGATCCATCGGACCATCTGACATTTGCTATGCTTGCAAACCCTCTTGCTTCAAGACTGTACTGCCTATAGCGCTTTGCAGTTACGTCATTTCACCATCCGTAAAATATTTGTCCGACCGTAAGATTGCTTGTCCGATGGATCCGATCGATCCATCGGACCATCTGACATTTGCTATGCTTGCAAACTCTCTTGCTTCAAGACTGTACTGCATAGCGCTTTGCAATTACGTCATTTCACCATCGGTAAAATATTTGTCCGACCGTAAGATTGCTTGTCCGATGGATCCGATCGATCCATCGGACCATCTGACATTTGCCATGCTTGCAAACCCTCTTGCCTCAAGACTGTACTACCTAGCGCTTTGCAATTACGTCATTTACTCGTCATTAATTCCATTTATCTTTAACCGGATTCGTCAATTCACCATCGGTAAAATATTTGTCCGCCCGTAAGATTCCTTGTCCGATGGATCCATTGGACATTCGCCACTGAAAAAAAAGCAATTGAAAAAAAAATCGACACTTAGAAAAAACGTAGGAAAAGTGCTGTTAAGCTGTTAAGTATAAATAACCATAGCAATAAATGCGTATGCATATTATAGTTCCCCACTCGACAAACATTTTTCGGACGGTGAACATCTTTTACCATCGGATCGATCGGAACCACCTGTAAGAGAGATTTCTCCATCGGACTCCGATTGCCGGTATTGTATATCAATCAAAATATTTTGAAACAAGGATTTTGAAACTAGACAAGTTCGTTAAAGTACATTTTTTAAAAAATGCTTACTCAATATATTTTTAGCTATTCACAGATTTTATGTCTTCTCACGGTAAGACGCACATAAAGAAAGATGTATAAACTGTTCATGGTATATTTTTCACCTAAATAATTAACTGGCATCTACGCATCAAAACGAGGCCAATAGGACATAAGCTATGATATTTTGTTCCAACTTGTTTCGAGTATCAACTACAAATAAAACAATATATATGCATAACGTAGACTTCTAATTTTGGGCAGAACAAATTTTCTTACTTTTAAGGCCGGTTTAAATAGTCATATGTGACCATTTTACTCTCGAAGGCGCATATGCTCCAGGTTATTATCATAATGCGACAAAAATTTGCCATTAGTGATTAAAAATTTAAACAATAATATTTTTTTCAATTGTCGGTCATTCAAATAATTCAAAAAGTTTTTCAAAGATATACTGTAGCAATTCTAGCTCGGTTTAAGAAAATTGTAAGAATGCGCTTCACAATATGTAAATACTCTACGGATGCCCTGATGAAATTCTACAGATCTGCAGTTATGAAATTCTACATATCATTCATACACACTGATCATTTATAAAGTCAAGCGCTAGGGCCACGGGTTCGAAGTTGAGTTTATCAACTCCCGTATGCGCACATTCCGAGTTATTTTGGTGGAACGAATTTCAATTAAGGTGCTCGCAAGGGTTTTGTCCGGTTGTAGCTTTATTTATCGAGATCAGAATTTGTCCGCGCGAATCACGCGAAGAATCTTCGTGGGGAGCAAAAAAAATTTCGAAAACCAACAGCCTAACCACCACCTACACCAAAAGAAAACGCCAGCTCTTCATTAAAATTTGTTTTGTTTCAAACACGATAAAATCCTCACCAAGACTTTAATAAAACTTTTGATGACTTTTACCTTTGTACCATAAAACATAGTCCAAGTGGTGGTACTTGAAAGGTTATGTAATTCCACTGCCTATTATTTAAAGCTCTAAGTCTTAAATTGTCATTTCGCCATGGCTGTTGTAAGGACATTTTTTGTTTAATATTTGTCCTAGACCTATCGTACCTCCCATGACTATCCTTAAAGACACCATATTAGCACCTCACTAGATAAGGCAAAACTTTTATGGTTTGGTAGATAGCACTTTGGCGAAAGCGTCATACTTGCATTTGGGTGTGGTCATTTTCGGACGATTCGTCCAGGATTCCGGCAGTGTTGTCATGTTGATGCCATGTTCAACTTACCCTTAGACAGTTGAAATTCTGAGTTCTGACTAAAATGCTCCATTTTAATTTGCAGAATAACTTTGTTTTTTTTTAATTGTGACCCTCTTTGGGAAAACATACGTTAACGGTTTAGCGTGAAAATGAGAAAAAGAACGGATTCGAAACGGACACGGCACGGTTTGCTCAAGGAGTGATCACGGCCTTCCAAAGTGTGAACACGGTACCATAATTTTTTTTCACACTTTGGTTAAAGTGTTTTCACGCGATGAACTGCCCGTTTTCACAGATAGAACCATCCGTTTTCACAGATGAATGTTATTCCTGGTTTCAGAATTTTTGATTCACGCCTTCAGGGATTAGGATTAACCCAGCAACTTTCTACCCAACCGAGTCGAGCAGAGTGTTTCCGTCCGTGCATATGTGATTAATTTTGACTGGATTTCTGATTAGATGATGAAGTTTTACTGTCTAAGATCTTTATCAATGCTCCATTCACGCAATGTCTTTGTGTAAGTGCATCATACATGGAATTCTGCTTCCCAATTACAATTTTTTATGTTTACATCTTTCTAATATGATTTATATGCGTAAAAATATAGATGAGTCAAAAATATAGATATACCGCGCAAAAATATAGAAAAATATAGATATACCGCACAAATAGCGCAACTACGCATATCTGTGTGTAGTAGCTAATTTCTACTATTAATATCTTCCGGCTCGGGCCTTGGCTGGAAACGTCAAATCTCAACTCTATTTGTATTGTTTAGGTAGTGAAATATATACTGTATTTGCCCTTTAAATCAGTATGTATATATGGCTGCATTTAAAGCCACTGAATACAACTCTTTCATTATAATCTTTCTGAACTGTTTATATATATTTACGATTATGCATAAGTTATAACTGGAAATCTTTCAATTACCTTGCGATGTCTTTATACTTGTGTCTGTGATGTCGCCTGCATGTTCTTTAATTGCTAAACAGTGTTCTTTTGTTGGCCAAAATAAACCATCACATAAAACAGAAATTTTGTATAGTGCAATATATGTTCAACTATAAACCAGCTACATCACATACTTCATAGGAAATATTCAAGATCCCGTTCGCACAAACTCCTAAGCTAGCAGTCAGGAATGTATTACGAAACATACACGAATTAATACATACAGGTATTTCGGTTTACAGTTGATGGGTTTATGCATGGATTCTGCTTGACGCACGCTAAAGTTTCATATTTGTCCTCAAATGATTTTTAAATTAGTAGAGTTCTAAAATTAAACTTCAGTACCGGCTAGTGCATGATCAAATCATTCATTAATAAGAACACAGTAAAAATTTACCTAAGTAATTGTACAGTTTTGCTACCATGATCGCCAACGTGTTCATGTGTATTCGATTCGGATGTAAGAACATGTTTAAAGACCCAAATAACAAAGGGAGCGCTCGATGCAAGATGACTAGACAACCAACGAACGTTTCAGAACCAGTCTACTGTAGCTATTTTGCTATCTATTCGCCGTTTTATATATATTCGATAATGGTGTTGTGCATGATTGCGTGCACGTGCGTGTCAAATAACTCTTGAGGAAAAATTAATCCACTTAAACTGCCAGCAATTTAAATTCAAGTATCTGCTTAATGTGCATGCAACCTTTACTTACAAGGCCACTACAAATAACCCGTATTATTGTTTTGTTTTCTTTTGGATATTTTACTATTATATTAGTATACTCGACAACATCATATCGACAGTATGCCGCTGGCCAGTTAAACAGTTAGTAAACAGTACATACTGTAATAAAGTATAAGCCGTGCGTTAGTGATTTTTACGAATCCAACTCAACCAGAAATAAGAAGCTTAAGTTGACATAGTTCTGTTCATTTACACCTGTTTCATGGATAATGATAAGACTTATTATGTTTTACAGTACTCTCTACACACTTATACTTTTAGTACTGATTCGATCCCCAACGTTTTTTCCTTAGCCTGCGTGCAGACCCTAATAATCACGAAACGTGGTTAGGGTCTGCACGCAGGCTACTTTTTGTAGTGTTCTTTAAGACGAAGCCAGATCGCTATATAAGCCTTCCTTCGGAATGGTCTATATGTTCCGCTGATTATATCAGAGACAGTTACAAGTCTACAGCTGTTACTTATCTTTAAGTTGCAATCTCCTCCACACATTCAAATCGCGCTATTTCCTTTCCAAACGGAAAAAAATAATTGTCCGAGTAACGAAAACTTTTTGCGAGTTTGCTAAGCTGTAAACACAGACCTAGCCTGCTAATTATTTAATCGACAGCTTATTAGTTTTGGATGCCACAGTTTTTGTAAAATTATATAGAAGGAAATTTGAGTAAATACGAATGAGATAAATATTGCTGGTCGAAGTCGCAGATATTTCATTCACTATGGAGAACTGGTTGAAAATCAGTTGAAATCTACTTCCATTAGGGAATTAAATTGACCAATGTAATTTGTCACCGTGCTTTTTTAGAAGTTATTCCAGTTTAAAGCTGATTTTAGTCTTTAACCATAATTAGATACTTGACATCTTCCTCGATTCAAATCCGCTTATTTGATTACTCCAAATAATAAATATTATTGTTCAGATATTTATTTTAAACTATGCAGCATTCGATTTTATTGAAAAGTTGAGAGAGCAACCTCAAATACTATTTTCAGGCCAGTATGCGTGGATCTATATGTCAGTGCAATTAGCAACAGGCAGTCTGTCCAAAGAGGCAGTCACAGTAAGCAGGAAATATGGCAAACAAAATGACAATCAAATAAGCCGCTTGCGAATGATCGAATGTCAAAAAATAGGTACGCAACGCGTACATGTGGCTAGCTAAAATCTATTACTAACGAATTTTGGCACACTTACACGTGCCAAATTACTTAGTCAGGCCTGGCCATGTGCATTTTACAGGCACGTGATATTAATGCCAGGCGTGTCGTTGCAAAACGGATGAATTCCCTCCCTTATGAACAAAAAATATGGGTACAAATAGTTACGAGAAAAGAACCAAGACTTCAGCCTATCAGGGATTTTATGATAGTAAAATCATTGGAACATCATCACTGTATCTTCATCTACAAATGGCCTAATCGACTTTGACTTCAAACTAATGACTAACAACAGTGCCCAGCAAGGCCGTAGGAAGATGAAAAAAGTTAGGGGGGCTCTTCGAGCGATGAAGACACAAGTGCTGCTAGGGGGTCCGCAGACACGCCCCCCAGAAATTTTTTTCTATTTTTAACACGCTCAAACATGCTTTTCTGCCCTTTTGAGGCTAGTTTTACCATAATCATTGGGTTAGTACATGTGTAACACTGTAAACCGTTAAAAACATGTATTAACTTTGGGACTGAAAGATCTTTTTTAGGGGGGCTCAGCCCCCCTGCCTTTGAAGTTAGGGGGCTCGAGCCCCCCCTGCCCCCGTGGTTCTTACGGCCATGGTGTCTAGTCTCCTACAACACAAGATCCTGCAACAACCTCGACCTTTAATCTTTAATAAAAATATTTAAACACGGTAACCTTTCAGCTAATAATATTTACAATGCTGATTTTCAACGGGCCATGTATTTACAACAGTAATATATATTAGTAAACAAAATATAACTATTTACAACAGGTTGGAACATCTGAATTGAGTAATTGCCGTTTGAACAACAAAATTGAAAGATTGTTGTAACTTGCGGTGGTTTCACTTGGAAGTTCGTTCCAGGACTTCGCCGCCCTGTATGAAACACTTCTTTTGAGAAAATTTGTTTTTGGTTTAGGAAGTTTCAATTTAGTTTGAAACTAAATCCAGTATTTATGAACTGAGGCAAATACAAACCTACGTATTACACCTCTAAAGACTTTAACAGTTTAACATTTTTCACGTTTAAAAATTGAATTAATATAACATGTTTCTCATATATTAACTGTCAGTTATATTTGAATGTTGTATATAAATATTCTAATTAATTGTTAGATGCAGGGCCCCACTGAAAAACATGAATATAAATAAATAATCCTGCTTTGAACACCTGGCTGCAGAAGTAAAGTTGTCTAGTGTTATCGGAGTAAAATCATCTGGTATTACACTAAATAAAAGAAAAAAGTAGGGTGCATTTTGGCATATAGTGCAACTATCAACTACAGCATAAAAAACCCTTCATCTGAATCTTGATTACTATACTTAACCATTAACCCTTTAAGGAGCAATTACTCTGTCTAATGCCAGACAATTTTACTCGTCAGGGGAAGAGTGCTGCCACTGAGTCACTCATAGGGTTAACATCCACACTTTTCCTTTGAGAAGTAAAATCGTCTGGCAATAGACACAGACGTATTCATGCACAGAAATACACAAACCAAACTAGCACTTTGGTAATTGATTTTGAAATGGCTCCACAAGTAAACTTGTCTGGTGTTATTGAGTAAAATCATCTGGTGCATTGCGGCAAATATTGCAACTTAGTGGGATAACAAATAACATTAGCAGATTGTTTGGTTAATCCATTATGAAAAGTGCAAGACTCTCGATCTCCCCTTCACAAGTAAAATCATCTGGCGTTTATAGTACACAGATTAAAACAACAATGCAGGGCCAATTTGTAGCAGTTTAACACGATATATTCATATTTGAAAGCTCTCACCTTGTCAATCTGGCTTAATTTTATTCACAATTAAAGACAAAAGCCACGACAAAAGTATATACACGAAGACAAAAGCGACGACAAAAGTAAAAGAAATATTGCACACTGAACCAATTTGGTGCATATTTGTAAAATGTATGGCTTCGAGACATTTGCAAGCTCTCCCCTACAACTATTAAAATGCCTAAACCAATGCGGCATAGTGGGTTAATTGAGGCACACATGCAGCATTTGAGGATGCTATTTTATAAAAAAATACTTATTTACCTTTAAATTTTAAAACAGTTCTTCGCAGTTATATAATTAATATTGTTTAAAAACATGTGCCGTAGATCCAAATTAACAACTGGAGTTACAGTTTGTGCTCATCCGACAAACATCGCAATCTAGGTATATGAATGTGTCTAGCCCGCGAACGGGCTAGCCACAAAAACCATTACCAGTCATTTGGTATTGAAGTAATAAAATATGCCTGCAAGTGATACTATTTTTTCGAAAATGTCTTATCTATTTATGAATATTCATTCTGGTAACGATATATTGAACAAGATGGTGGCAGCGTAATGCTGAAATCCAGTCTAAATACCACGAATGCCATGCATATATGTTGTAAAAGATCAGAGGTGCGTTTAATATCTAGCTATTGGTAATGATATGATAATGTTTGTTTGTTTATTATTTGGAACAATGTCTGAAGCGCGGCGCGTAAGAGCTTGGTTATATTAGTTGGAAGTCTAGGCTTTTTTGTTTTGAAATCAGCTACGTGTATAAGCGAGAAATCATGACTTCACTTAATGCATATAGACAGATACGACGTGTATAGCCTTTAATAGACAGTTTAAGGACATTTGATTTGGTATTTTACTATTCTTATTGTAGATATATTCATTAGTGTATATTTTAACGTTATCTACTATATTAGAGTCATAATACTACTTACCGTTTAGTATAGGTTTTTACATGTACAGCGCTTTGAGTATTTAACGTAAACTATATGCGCTATATTTAAATGAATAAATTATTATTATTATTATTATAGAAGCAGAAATATTTTTATATTATTTGGCTACATATACACAGTTGGCGTAAAGTTGTCTATAAGCAGTATCCTGCGAACAGTTGGGATTCATTTCAGTTGTAAGGCCAGAATAACAATGTATACCTTCTTTGTAGAGGCTTTGTGTTTATATCAGCTTTATATTGTTTAATTTTAGCTAGATATTGTAGGACTACCACCGATATGTATACAACTTTGTATACATGCATGGTTTAACACGGCTCAATGTATTACGGTCCTCAATACAACTATAGTTAAATGCAGTTAAATCCATAATCCTACAATTTTTGTATATCAGCAAACATACATGTTTAGCAATATAAATAATTTGAATGTACATGTATTTTCACGGCGCGCAGTTTTAGCAGATCTTCGAGCACAGCGTTTGATTTTCGAATCTTTAATTTTGTTTACCAGGGACAATTTGTCACTTAACATGTCACGTATAAAGCAAGCAAGTATTTTATGCGTATCGCCATACCGTAGCAAGACTTTTACAGTAAATGTATGAATAAACCTATTGCTCGAATTAGCGGAATGCCATTTGATCCGTGCAACTCTGACGATTAGATTATCCGGTAAGCGGTTTAAGTTGAACCGTATTATCTGGCAAACAAAATGGATTAAAGCAAAATGGGGGAATTAGTTCTCACGCTTAGATAAAAAATCACGGATAGCTCAAAGCGTGTTCACGGATAGGTCAAAGTGTTATCACGCACAGATAAAAGTGTTATCACGCACAGACCAAAGTGTTTTCACACTTATTTTAACTGTTATCACGGTCATCCTAATCTCGATCACGGTTTGCGCTTCCCGTTATCACGGCTAATAAACGGTTTGAAAACGGTTTCTACAGCGTTTTTTTCAAAGCGTTAACGTATGTTTTCCCAAAGAGGGTCACAATTGTTAGATCTTTTCCCGAACATAAATATTCCCGCTTTTAATAATTTAACGTATTTAGTATTGATATTTTTATTCCTATATATCGAAATACGTTTCTTTTGGAGCATTAATTTCACTTCATCTTTTTTTAATTTTCTGACTGTTTGAACTCCTTGCCTGTAAAGATTTGCAATGGCTATATACAACAGCTGCTCATATCGCCATGTGTTTCATAATCTATATGTGCCTGTTTTCGAAAAACCTAAAGTTTCTACCAGCACATTTTTAAATTATGCATTTATAAGTACGGTAGAAATTAACATGCCAGTCCTATACTGAATTGCAAGGTCTTAAATTCAAAATTGTGAGCAATGCCTTGCCTTTGCATTGATAATTACTAATCGGTAGACTTTCGAGTCTTTTCTAACAAGCTGTAAACGTCAAAATGAAAACGTGCTTCTTTCGAACGTCAAAATGAAAACGTGCTTCTTTCGAACGTGACTTATCCACGCCCTTTAAGCGAAACACACATATTATCCACTTAAACATGCCTCATTCCCATGCACATCTGTGGCAACATTGAACAGGTAATACACAATATTTTAGAACATAGAAAAATTGACATTATTCACCGTCGTGATATTTTAAAAAAGAATTCAACGACAGTCTGTCTATATACTTGCAAAATATGATGTACCCATCTTGTAATATATAAATACTCACAAAATAGTTTTAACACGCAGCTTGCTCATTCATAAAAAGATTAAGAACCACAGACACGATGTGACATGTTGCATGCGAGCGCCATTATTTCTGTTTGTCAGTTACAGAAAAATTTAAAATTACCCATTACACATTTACTGAATTACATACGCCAAAATTAGAATCGCATGAGCCGGCCTTCAGAGTATCTAACGACAACAGCTAGGCCATCTTACTTTTGTTAGTAATAAAGAATACTATGAAAACAATGAATGCACATATACCGATTATTTCAACCAAATGCAAACGTTATTTTTTACAACACAATAATTATGAAGTTTTTATTAGCGGTTTCATTTCATGATTTTCCTTTCATATTTTACGTTCATGCAATTTGTCTCAGCTAATTCATGCTTCAATTTTAAAACAGATTTATACATTGCCTTGATCATATTATAATTTTAAAATGTTTATAGTGAACAAGACGGCGACAGAAATTCACATTGAATGTATATACAGTATGTATTATGTTTTCATGCAAAGCAAGTCAGGAACGGCAGTGTGACATCGGACCATACGCAATTCTAATACTTACTTAGTCCACGATCAATTTAGTTCACACAGGTGTATGTGTCCAAGTCCATCTTCAGTCTTAAAACACTTTTGATATTACTGTGTAGAAAGACATTGAATTTTGAAGCATTCCCACAATAGGAAGGTATTAATGAATAACGACATAATTATACTGTGGGCTATTATCATAATGCGACAATAATTTAACATTGGTGATTAAAAATTTAAAAGAACAGCTTTAGACAATAATTTATTATTTTAAATATCGATCGGTCATTCAAATTATTCAAAAAGTGTTTTAAAGGTATAGCAGTCATGCTCGACTTGGAATAACTTAGGAATGCGCCTTCACAATGTGTAGATCTACGGGCGCCTAATGAAGGAAATTCTACAGATTTACAAACTGATATTATAGCAAATTCATACAGTGCACTAATGCCTGCGTTCGAGTTTGAATTTTCTAACTCTCAAATGCGTTAGCCCATTTTGAGTCCTTTTCTGTTTTGCAGCCAGCGAATTATAAAATTATCAAATCAACTTAATAGCTATAAGCAGTACCAAATCATTAATAAATTTTAACTCATACAGCCATACTGCAGTGTTATTATCATAATGCGGCACTATTAATGTGGCCATTAGTCGATCCAAATCCAAGAACAGACTTTGAATAAATCCAAGAGCGACTATGGGCATGGCTTAAAGTGCATTCGCTGTTTTACGATGACTTTACAGGACGTGTCGCCGGCCCAGCTCAATGATTCGATATCAGTTTTTGTAGTTAGAACTCACTGCATGGCTTGGTTTGCTTTACATAACGATATAGTCTATATAATTATACTGGATACTCTGTTTATTTGAAGATGTGTATAATACGTAGGCAATTAAGATTTGAAAGAGTTGAAGTATACGTTGGGCGAATTTTGTTGTAATAAGCTGATTTTGAACGTAAAATTTTCTGGTGCTATTATTTTCCGTAATAACCCAGTAGCCGGTTATTATTTTCCGTAATAACCCAGTAACCGGTTATTATTTTCCGTAATAACCCAGTAACCGGTTATTATTATTTTTCGTAATAACCTTCAATCCCGCATTACCCCCGGAAAACTCAAGTACTACCGCCTGCTTTTAGGATGAAGAAAGTTATTATGGGAAAATTAAAAACTGACAAAAAACAAAAGAATATGGTATGATGTGTTTACAAAGGAAGATACAAACTCATATACAGGTCCTAGACTAAAATGTTTTGTTTTGCAGAATAACTTTGTTTTTTTTTTATTTCGATCAAACAGGCAATGCCGCGCTCAGGGCAAAATTATCAGCTAGGGCTCTATCCCAACACAAATCTTCCCGTTTTTAATTTTTTAAGGTATTAATATTGATATTTTTTGTTCGTATATATTGTGCTCTTGAGGGTACAAAATCCTGAGACACAGGGCAAATCACCCGTTTCGCCTCTCTTTGGATATAGCCCTGCAAACAGGCATGTATGCATGCATGCATGCATGCAGTGATCCAAAAAGCCAACGAGACCTTATGTACTTTGGTCAGAATGATAACAACTAACCGATGAGAATTCATTTTTACGCTATCGCATATCGAAATACGTTTCCTTTGGAGCTTTATAATTTCACTTTATTTGTTTTTAATTTTCTGACTGTTCTAAATCCTTTCCTGCGAAGATTTGCAATGGCTATATATATAACAGCTGCTCATATCGCGCATGTGTTTCATAATCTATACTTGCATGTTTTAAAAAGACCTAAAGTTTCTACATGGACGTTTTTAAATTACGTTTTTAAAAGTACGGTAGAAATTAACAAGCCAGTCCTATACTGAATTGCAAGGTCTTAAACTCAAAATTGTCAATAATAATTACCATATGGCTACCAATGGATACCGAAAGTGACAGACTCACATTTACGAAAAAGGAATTCAAAGCTTCAGCAATATTTTTATCACCTGTAATAGTTTCTTCCTCCACTTCTGAAGAGGTTATGTTAGTTGCTTTTGATCGTTTACCTCTAATGAGGTTGACACCTTTCCATAATTGATTTGGATCGTTACTATTATTCTTTATAATATGTAGAAAATGTCTTGACTTCGCTTTTTCTACTATTTTGTTGGTTTTGTTTCGTGCTATTTTATATGCCTCATGAAAATGTCGAGATTTTGTATAAGTCGCTTTTTGTTCGATGATTCATATGCTTTCGTTAGTCAGCCATGGTGTGCGTTAACTTCTAGATGCTATATGTGCAGCCTGATAACAAGTTTTTTTCAGTCACTGCAAAGTATTGTGACAAAAAATGGGTGTTTTAATGTATGGTAGGAATTTTATTTGTTCTATCAAAGCAATAGATAACAGAGAATGCATTAATTCAGCGACTGGTAGTAGGAAAACATCAGAAACAGAATCTTTTTTGATGCGCGATAGCTGCTCTGAACTTGGTAGCTGATTTTTCGTATTCACACTTATTACTAATAAACCTAAGATAGTCTGATTTAAAGCTACAATTAAATAAAAGCTGCTTTCACCGAATCAAGAATCATAGTAAAATAATTACAATTTTTGCTTCCTTCCTCCCGGCGGTTATATGTATTTTTTTATCTTACGTACATCTAAAAGCCGAGCGACGCTTATGTCTAGATTGTTACATCTCGTTAACCTTTGTTTGTCTATTCCGGGGCTAAAAAAATCGCATCCTCTCTCCCCAGCATAATCCCATAATAATCCCATTTTACCCATCCTCCCCTAGTTGGGTTGAGTCATAGTAAGTGGGTAACAGGTGATAACTGAAGGTGTCAGTTTTTGTGCGGATATAATGAAAGGCGTGGACGTTTTCTAAATGTACCACCTGTTGCAAGATTAAATTAACAGTCTATTTACAAAAATGGAAAATGTCTAACAAGTATATTATATCATTCTACAAATTGATTAAGTACAATTGCAATGAAGTATAGTTATCTGGAAATTTTCATGAAGTATCAAAAGGAATAAAAGGTAAATGCCAATCAGATGCATGTGGATAATAAAACATAAGGAAAACGAATGTTGCAATATTTTTCACCCTGGTGTGATGAAAATCATGACATTAATGTCAATCTTATTAGATTTTGGTTTTCTTTTCACTATGAAAGTAAGGCTATAGGTTCTGTGAAATGGAAATAGTTTTAAGGCTATAACAGAATGAGGCGCTATCAAATCTGTTTAGAGGAAAAGATATTTATTTCTCCACCGACGGAATCAGAAAAATCCACAGTAGCTTAATTATTTACATTCGCTTAGGGACTGGTCATAAAGTATAGGGGAGGGGGCTATAAAAATTTGATTATTGAAAGGCTAATTTTACGTGGCCACCGCCGATTTTCCTACAAAATATACATGACCCGCCCTCTATTTGGCACTAGAAATCCTTAAATATTCCCCCAGTATGTCCTTAAAATTTTCTTGAACCACCTCTATTTGTGACTTGAAAAATTTATGACCCATGTCCCTCAATTTCCATAGCCTCCCTCCCCTATACTTTATGACCAGTCCCTTAGAAAGCATTTCAGCAGCTGCATTGAATGATGTGCACGTATAGCCAAGAATTCTGGAAATTGTAGTACCCAAGTCAACAGAAAGCTAGATTCTTGCCATGCAACTAACCATTTATATTATCAACGCGTGACTAATAAGAGTGTGGGAATTATAGTATGTATGGCATTCCAAATTCAAGGATCGGAAACATCGGCCGGCTACAGAGCGCATTCAAAGAATATAAAGTATTAGAATTACTTTCTAGCATTGCCCAAAGCCGTGCTGAACAAAGAAAGTAATTTCCTGAGGTAGAAAGAAAATAAAGAAGGCATTAATGCTTGGTTATTGATGAAGTTACTGTATTGTTAAATAGTCGGACATAGTATTTCAATTAAAAACAATGGCAACTAAGTATAAATAGTTATATTAGAATCTAATTCTATACCTGGAAATGTTTACAGTATAGAGAAGGCTTGTTCAGACTGGTATGCATTAATGCAGCAAAATAGTCCACTTCAATGTTATCAACATTTTTGAGAAATGTAATACTTTTAGCCGTTAAAAGTATCAAATAAGACAAGCTGAGGGTTCAACTTTAACCTGCAACATAAGTTACTACAGAACATTAATATCTTATTGTAAACTTCTACTGGTGAAATATCCTAACACCAACACGATATCCTAACACCAACACGAAATTCCCACAGCAGATGCTTGTGGTCTACGGTGCTCATAATTATAAAAAAGACATTCCAAAACCTGCATATTGCACTAAAAACAACACAATAAGTTATTGATGTTCTTTCGTGTTGGTGTTAGGATTGAGTTTGATATCCATACACCAACACGATATTCCCACTGCACAGCAGATGCTTGTGGTTTACGGTCCTCATATTTATGAACAAAAAACATTCCAAAACCTGAAATAACACTAAAAGCTCCATATACTAAAAACTAAACAATAAGTTATTGATGTTCTGTAGTAAATGTTTTCAAATAATTACTGGACAATAGATCTAGACATCCTCAGCTTGTGCTATTTGATCCTTGTAAATGAAGCCAAAGTATTAATATTTCTCAAAGTGTTGATTACATTAAAGTGAACTATTTGGCGAGCATGCACTAAGGTATATACCATGGTAAACAAGCCCTTTCCACAAATACTGTAAACATTTTGCAGATAGACTAAAGATTCTGATAAAAATTCCACGTATAATTGCCATTGTTTTTTTAAATTAAAGTATCAAATAAAATTTAAATTGTCTTGCCAATTAAATAAAGCGAACCTCATAAAATAGCCAATCATTAATGCCTTCGGTCGATGTTAGAATTACTGAGCAATAGTTTATAGCCTTTTCGGTGAACCCTGTCGTCGGCCAATGTTTCCTTGTACTCGGAATGCCACCGGTATAATTATACTCAGTCTCTTTAGTTTGCGCATTTGGTAACGCATTATTGATATAAGTGGCCGCAAAACAAGAATCTTGCTTTTAATTGTTTTGAATATTGCAATTTCCTGAATTTTATTTTATTTTACGTGCACACCATTCGAAGCAGGTGAAGTGCTTGATAAGTGAAAGTAAATAACTGATGTACAGCGGATTTCTTGATCTCGTCGGTTGAGAAATAAAATCTTTACCTCTAAGAAAATCTAGAGCGACTCATTCTGGTATTCCCTTTAAACTAGCCAACCTAATGATTGATCGATTTCACAGAATCTGTAGCCTTATTTTCAAAGTTTAATATATCTGTTTTTGCTCGCCCATTGCAACTATACAATATTGTGCAGTGAACTCCCCTGCTAATGACTTCACCGTTTAAAATTCTGTACGGTGAGTGCTAAGCTATACAAGTCTCGCTCGCTCTCCTTTTTAAGTTCAAAACTTATCGCGTAATATACTGGAAGACCCAATAAAACCCATTCGAGCGAGACATGGAGCAAGTCTAGGTCATTAGTGTCTCTTATTGCTCAAAGGATATCGGCACTGAAAATTTAATATATTATATTATCAAGGACATTTACAGAATGTTACGTCATAAGTGGGCTCACGCATTATCTTAAACAACGTGTGTCAATGAAAATACATCCCGGAATACACCGTAGCATCCATTTCAGTTTGGGCTGAGAAAATGGACACATTGTAAGAGTCACGGTTTCGAATTTTGTGATTTGAAAAACTTCTTCGCAAAGGCGTGGAAGACAAAAACTTGAAGTTTAAGGAGGCTCGCTACAGTTTTAGTATATATCAAAGATTTAAACTAAAAGGCGTCTTAAATAAGAAAACTCGATGTTTTTGCATAAGCGTTTGCTTGCTCCAATATCAAAGAGTAATTTTCAAATAAAATTGTAACTCTTGACGTAACCATGGCGACATGTCGTCATCATTTTGATACAAAAAATCAGCAAAAAAGCCATCGTAGCGGATAAACGAGCACGGTGACCTATCATTTTTATTGCAGAAAATACATGATAATGACATTCTTGATCTTTTTAGAAAATTATTTAAAAATCACCAGTGTCGTATTTTTTTAAAAGCCAAAAATTAGTTTCACAAAAACTACACTGGCGATTTTTTTCAAATTTTGAAATTTTAATAGAACTTAATAGGATAAATACATACACAAATTTTGAGATATAGTCACCGTGCAAACAAGCGAGAAAATAGCACCTCTAGGTACCCCGAAGTGACTTTTTTTACTTTTTTACTCAACACGCAAAAAGTATTTTCACTGACCGTACACGCATTCATGAAATGTTTGCGGGCGCGTGTCGGCACGTTTTATGCGTGTTGTAATAGCCGTAGTATTTTTTCGTTTGGAATTTTTTGTTTAACTATGTTTAAGATGAGATTAAAAGGCATTCAGATTGGCAAAAAGTAAAAACACAACATAATAAGGCATCAAATGAATCCACTGTTTGTTGAATTTTGTATTGTCATTAAAAACTGACGCACGAAAATCTTTTCAAAACATTGAATTACCAATTTGACTTCATGGCTTAAATACATGACTTTATGTACTATATACACAATAGTTAAAAGATTATGTTGTTAAAACACGTAAAAAATCGCATCTACTTGAACAAGAAAACTTACATAAGCTTCGGTAATACTTCAGAAGAGCCATGAAGCCGATGGAGACAATATAAAATAGTTAGTCGGAGTCCACACAGTTTTCGTAAAATTTCGAACATCAAAACTTACATTACTGGACATAATAAGCAACCAAAAACTCATTTAAAACACATACCACTTGAACCTAGGAATACAAACGGTTGTAAGGAAGAACTAGCGTTTCTTGTGTGTAGAAACACGAAAACATCGGCAAAAAGAATTGTTTTTAAAATTGAAAACTTTAAGCAATTTCATAGCCGGCCGCGAGCATTCCACGCGTAATTCGCGCGGACAACGTCTGATCTCTATAAATCCGGTTGTAACTGAACCAAACTGTAGGGAGCGTCCTTAAATGCACCGACTTGTTATACAAATAAACGTACTCAATTACGAAAGAGTCGGTTAAGCCCACACGCAAAATACCTCCTGTGCCATCTTGATAAAGTGGGGAATAGAATATCTAGAATTGGAAATCCACAAGCTATTGTGACACTTCAAGCATTGTGTGGGGGGGGGGGATTATATTCATATATTCAGGTATAATTTCATTTGAAAGAGGCTGTTATTATTAGAGTTGATTTAAAAAGAATTTAGTCGGACAGAACATGCATTTATTATTATCACATACTTGTGCCTTTATCTGGGCGATGACATGGTGACATAAAAACGATATGTCCCGTGATATCGTTTTTTGTCCCGTGATATCGTTTTTTGTCCCGCTCAAAACAAAGATGGCGTCCGACTGAAGGATCGATAGAGAGATAACAATAAAAATATAAAATAATAGAAGGAAAATAATACAAAGAAATTTGCAGCTATTAAAAGATAAGTTATTTTTAGTTTGTTTTTGTAATTTCTACCTGTTTAGCGTATTTTAAACAATAATTTTGAATTCATTTTTAAATGCACTCGAAGTATGAATAACTTGAAAATATAATCTGGTTTTTGATTAGGAAGGCTTTCGACATAAATTTTGTTTGAACGACGTTTCGATGTCATCTTTGAAAATGATGTCAATGATGAAAGTGATGTAAAGATGACATCGAAACGTCGTTCAAATAAAATTAATTTATTATCGCTTTCATTTGTGACAGCTGATATCACCTCGCCTCTCATATGATAATCTATACATATACACCTCCCACGTCGATTAACTTTCTAGAGTCGGCCTTGCCTACTGTAGCTTCGATATTTCAAAGGCTTTCGACATTTTCACTCTATGGGCTAAGAAAACCATAGACTAAGTTTGGATCACAGACTGACATTTCAGTAAATTATTGCTTTAAACGGATTACTCTTTTATGTTAGGCGAACAAATGTTCGTGTCAAAAT
This sequence comes from Muricea muricata, assembly GCA_963855995.1. Classification (NCBI taxonomy): domain Eukaryota; kingdom Metazoa; phylum Cnidaria; class Anthozoa; order Malacalcyonacea; family Plexauridae; genus Muricea; species Muricea muricata. The sequence goes on along the minus strand of OY979716.1, from coordinate 102,413,541 downwards.
ATCTCAGGAATCAGGCAGGATATGAAAGATCTTTTAAAGTCTTTGATGACAATTTAAAAATTTCTTTCAGCATGATTGAAACTAATTTTTAGAGTCGCATCAAGGGGCTTATGTGTGAGTGCGATCCAGTGATCTCTCAGAATATGGCCTATGCTTAAATCTCATGTACGGGTGAAGAAGAATGTTAAGTTATGTCCGTTATTCTTGGATAAAAAACTGAATTTGATCTGTCTATGTTTGCAGTAATTTAGTTCCAAACAGGGAACCGGTGTGAAATTGACATGACGACAAGGAGTGTACTGGCTTTGCTGCTTTTTATTAAAACGCTTCACTTCCTTATTACTAGTAGGTTTATCTTTATTTCAATTTGGTCTCAATACGGCATTCAATTTTAATACGTGATATTTTTATCAAGTCACCTGCGCAAAGAGTTTCCTGTTCTTTCACGGGGTGGCTCACTGGAAAGGGAGGTCTAATTTAGGGGTGGGTTCATTAATATATTTATTTATGTGTGATTAACATTTTTAACAAGACATTAGCTATATTTCTTGGAAATGTCGAACGATCTTTAATTGTGAGAGAGAGAAGGAAAGGGTGTGACAGTAAGCTACATAGGGATTGGAGTGTTAGGATATTATTAATCATGAATAAATGTCAGCTAAATTAAATATAAAGCTTAAAAAAAGAAATCTGCTATTATTCCAGCTGGAACTCTACCCTCACACCTTAACCTCACACCCCACCCACCCTCAACATAATGCAGCGATGTGATTGTAGGGATTAGTAGGGGTGAAAAGATGCAATGATGCATTCAATGATACGTTTAAAATATTGCAGGTCGTTTAAAGTGAGATGAAAGTAACGACATAAAAGTAACTGTATTTTTATGATGCACAGTGGTTTGACAATACAGCTTTCGCATTTACGACAAGTTTCTACATTCCCTAGATTGCATTTCAGCACCAACTCTTCACGAAACAGGCAACAATACGATACATATACATGTCAATATCCCAAGAAAACGATTGTCTACTTTCTGGAGGAGATCCATTCCAAGCACTAGTTGGTCGTGGAATGGCGTTGGAGGTAAGGGTGCGCAGAGTGCGACGACAAGAGGAATGGTTGCTGCAGGTGCACTGGTAGCAATATTGGTGCAGCAGGTTTTGGATTTCCCACAGGTCAAAAATTTTCGTTAAAATTTGGAAATTTGCTTGGTTGCATTTACCCGGAAAAAGGTCGAGTTCCACCCATAAAATTACAGCTTGCAGAGGAATATCTTTCTGAGAAAGCGAATTTTTTTATCTGCGAGAAAGGAAATCTACAACACGTGGAAACTGGTTTCTGTGTCCAACCACTCGACGAAGAACTAAATGGATACTCACCAGTGGTTATTGACGAACCATGTGGGCAACGATGGGCGTTTGTAAGGACTTTTGCTGGTTCTGTCAAATTGGCTGCATTTGAAAATCGCATCCAACAATCAATTAGTAGTGGTGATGAGCCAGTTACAGAGTATCTTGTTTTCCATGATAACTGTAATGGAGCCGAGAGCATGTTTCAAATTGAAGGCAAGGTTAACATTTTTTTTAAATTTCTTCTTAGATCAAAAAAGTATTTTTTTACTAATGCATAGTCAACGAGGTCATAATCACCTGACATTATAATTATATTGAGATGGCTGCACCATGCCCATTTTTTTTTTTAAATTTCTTGCTAATATGTCAGCATTACGGTTGAGTGATTCGCCGAGTTAACCTTATGTGACGATTACCTAATGGAACTTTAACCTTTTACACGAAATTGAAAAAAATCGAAATAGGAAAAATATTACCACAGCTTAAAAGAGCATTCTAAACTTAGTAAAATTGCAAAGCTGGTTGCAAAATGTTGTAAACTATAGAAAATATAACCTAGCGAAGTTGGAAAATTTTCTGTAGTTTTGTATTATCCGCGAGAAATGAACACCCCTAATTAACAGGGTATTATTTTTCACCCGTAATGCAAATGTATACAAAATTTGCCAAATTCACAAGGCTATATTTCCATATTTTACAACATTTCACGACCAAACTTTGCAATTTTACTAAGTTTAAGATGCTTTTTCAAGATGTGGTAATATTTTTGCCTGTTTCGACTTTTTTCGAAATTTTGTCTAAAAGGTTAAAGTTCTATTATGCTAAATTAAAATTTGTTTTTGTTATGGTATACAAATCAGAATAAGCAAGCACAGAAACATGTCGCAAAGACGACGTCAAGATTTCAAACTATAAAACTTTATATTGACTATGATTAGGTACACTGTTTCTAACTTTGTCACAAGCATGCACAAGGAGCTGCCCGTGATTAACCTTCCGTGAGTAAACGTCTGCAGATTCGGAACCTCGTTTTGCCTATAGTTTGGTTTGGATTTCTGTGTTCGGTTAGGAACGAGATGCTGCCACCATAATCATTGACTTATGGGATGGTGGGTGAAGGTATCATTGACCGCGCTAGCTAGAGAGATTTAACTTTTTATATCTCATTATAAAACACACATGTCTTTGTCTATCGTTCACTTACTAGTATAAAGTTTAATCAACCATTTATATGTTGAAAATCCTATAACGCCATGTTTTGTTTAGATACAAAACCCTACGCTGCAGAGGTAAGCAATCTTTGTTTGCGAATGGTAGGAGGTAACACAATAGACGGCAAATGCAGAGAAGGACTTCCGATTGGTACTGCATTCGTCTTGAAATTTGAAAACGGTCGTTGTATTTTTCCTGAAAATGGACAAATAAGTATCGGAACAAATTTAGTAGCTGCTCAAGACGTTTGTCGTTCTGGTAAGCAAGGTTTATTGTAAACGAGATAGGTAGTCTTAAGCATATGATTTCTGCATCCCGAGGACAAGGGCGATGATTTCCCGCTGGTTATTACAGAGTCTTGTACACAAAAGTGGGCGTTTTCTATGAGATTTAGCGCTTCTCTAAAGGCAAAAGACAGTTGTTGATGCATTCAGTCAGCAAGCGGAAGTACACGACCATCCGATACAGAATATTTTGTCAGAATACACGCGTGTCTGGGGGTCATTTAACGCGAGTTCAGCTTTGCGACAGTCCCGCGTGCTAATTACAAGGAGTGATGAATAAGAAACTGGTATTTTTTCACTATGAAAAGTTCTTTTTTGGCCCAAAAGCAAGTCATATTCTGCGTTGATACCGAAATGATAAAGAGAAATCAAGTTTCTCATGATGATAAATTGTAATGTGGAAACAGGAGCTTGAAAAGACCTCAGGTCGTTTCAAAATATTGGGATTATTTCAACAAAGTTTTTGTAGTTCGGATATTTGAATATTTGCCTTTTGGAACTTTTAGGAAAAGATTTTTTGCCTCAGTTCCTTTATGTTAAATCAATGAAGTTTCTGGATAACCGAGCCATGGATGTGTGAAAAGAGTAAACAGTTTTCGAAAACTTGCATCGAAAAGTCTTGTAATATCTTTCGGAATGTCGGAAAAAGTAATCGCGGTTTGTAAAATTTTGTATTATTAAATATGAGTAATCAAAACTGTGCTTATGTTGGTTTTTATTTATGTTTGTCTTAGAGCACTTGAAATGCGTATAAGCTATACTAAATAAAAGGAAAAATAACTTCGAAAGCGAAACAACTTTGGCCGCCGTGACGATCGCCACTCTAGGCTGTACGCATTCGCATAACAATTGCTTTTTATTTAAATGAATTTGGTCAAGAAGGTTAAGTTTAAAAACTTTAGAAGTTGTTAAAACTTTATAAGTGTTTCAGCCCATTTTTGAAAGTTCGGGTGGCTTTTGTATACATTCCTTAGATGGCCGCGGATGTTTTTTCTGGTGGGGCCTAGCCTGGTGATGTTTGGCTTCAAATTTCCCGCCTCAGGTAGCCTTTCAGTTATATTGAGTTCACTGGTGGATGCACAGGCTTTTCCGGCCAAAAACCAAAAAACGCTTTAGTTTTTTCAAGACGGCTGTTTTTCAACAATTTTGCAGTTTTTCTGGTCGTATTTTTGTTTGAAATGCTTTCAAAGGCAGAAGAAGGATACTTAAATAATTGGCTAATGGTATTTTCCAATCTATTAATGGTTTTAATGATTATTTGAAGTTTGCATTAGATTTGTTTGTGTGACAGCCCCATGGCAAATTTCAAATTGACATTGTCGGTTTGCCCAAGAGCAAACCTGTTGCAAATTGCATTAGCATTAGGTTTGCACGCGAGGTAAACTAGTCGCAAACCTCATATTTGTCTTTGGTTTGCAGTACATTTGCACCATACGGCTTCCGGCCGATACGAGCTTTTTTAGGGGTTTGCACATATATGCAACTTTGTAGTTTACACGGGTGCAAATCTGGTAAATCCGTACAAACTTGGAATTTAAAATCTGCAAACGCGCAAATTAAATTTTTCGTGGTTTTATGTTTCCTTGTAGCAGTGAATTTAGTATTTCCAGTACCATCGTTAATATCTAGTTATATGTCAACACATTAAATTGGCTTTTATTGAACGTTTTAGGTTACAAATTTCTTTGTGAGCGGTTGACTGACTGGCGGTGTTTGGTCATCGTACGTGGATATTACAACCTTAAAGAGTACATAACTCATAAGTGTGCAAGCTTTGGAAGATTGGTTCTAAGTATACATTTCAGTGAACATATACTGTTATTTTTGATGTCGGCTATTTTGCGAGTTGCGAGTTGCGAGCTGCAAGTTGCGAGTCGCTTGATAGCTTCGGAAACGGTCGGACAGTAGAGAGTTCGAACGATCTCGCTTTGAATGATGGTTTAAAAGTATGTGTAAATTAAAGATGGACGACGTCGAAGTCGCAGGTATTTTTTTATTATACATAAGTATTTTATTTTCGTGCAGGTGATTCACAAACGGGAACAATTTATGGGCGTAAAATTTAAGATTCGAGGAAGTTTAACCGTGCTCTCACGCGTCTTGCAAACTGGATCCAGCACTTGATTTAGCACTTAATTTCTAGTGTTTTGTTATGTTACTGTAATTTCTTGAAATGACATTTGGCAGTATCGAGCTCTCGTTGAGCTTTGTGAAATTGTTGAGACGTAAAGAAGCATTTTGCGTTCATATCATATGAGAATGATTTTAAGAGGAATTTAACAGTTGTAAAGTACTATAAATATTACGCATCACACTGATATCATGTAAAAACGCCAGCAATATCGCTTGATGGTCAACACCAACAAACGTTTACGGTCCTCCCAAGAAGCGCATACTGCGTGTTATCGGTAGATTAAGGTGCCCTTTGAAAACGATTTGCCTTGCTCGCCCTTTTATCATTCTGGCGTCCCTGATGTAGAATTAGTTCGTACTAATTCATTCTATTTGTTCAAGAAAATAAATGGAATGAAGTTACAGTAGCCTTTGCATATGCCCGTAATGATTTTTGATACTTTTTAAGAGTCATTCAATTCAAAAAAGAAATCGATGAACTTATTTTTTATCTCATACCAGCAAATATGTGCATACCAGCTAAGGGCTGAGTAGCTTCATTGAAAATACATTGCAGCTATAGTATTATTTCATTTTGAAATCTTCTGTGGTTTACATAATTTCTCCCATTCTAAAAAATCGTGCAAAGGTAAGTTAATTATTAGAAATTAACAAGACACTCGCCACTTACAACTCACAACTCGCAATTTGCAACTCACAACTCGCAACTTGCAACTCGTACTTTAGTTAACCTCGTTATTTTTTTATTTATTCAATTAAAATCATAGACCGTAGGTAAATATCGTAAATAAGTAAATATTTTATTTTTTAAACTTGGCAGAAGAGCAAGGACTCAACAACAGCGATAGCAAATTACTGTGGCTCGTCTCAGCAAAATCACCCTGTCAACTTACCTACGTGGGAGAAAACTAGAGTGCCTGTAGAACTGAACCTAACAGTTGACACCATAGCTTTTCATAACCTTGTTGATCTTTCTGCAACAACAGCTATATTTCAATTGTCCTGTACATTAATAACTTACGCGTCACTGAATAATTTTTCGTTATAAAATTCCCATTTTTTGCTCTTTGCTGTGTTTGTGTATTACGCGCGCATATTTAATGATGGTAATTAATTAGTGTCTGGTTGCCATCATTTCGTGACCACCATCATTCCCGTGCTGACATTATACTACAAACAGGCTGCTTTAAAAGGTCTGGAAATGAAGCTTTCACAATTTTATTGTTACTGTCGTGTTTGTAGTAGAGTGTCGAAGGTAATAGGTTGACGGTGAGGGTAAAATGTCGAGGGTCGAAAAATTTGGTCGAGGGTCAGAGATTTACGTTTTCTACTTGAGACCTTTTACGGGGGGGGGGGGTGAAGGAGGCGATTACAAGAAGATTTTTGCACCCGCTTTGCCGAGCTAAAAAGCTTTAATGCCGTGATACATGACAACGGGCTGGCATGAAATTCCCGCTCGGCTTGAGTGTCAAAATGGAGCTATATTTCGACTTGTTTATAGTCTTGTTAGAGACCAGATATTACGTTTCAAACACAAACCAAAAAGAATAAAACAATCTAAACATAATTAAATCGTCCCGTTTGTAGTAATTTTGTGGTGCTGAAGTGATTAACTGTCAATATATATGCCTAGAAAACTTGACACTAAGTTGTATACAAAAATTTAAAGGTAATGCGATGCGACAAAATACAATAGTTCAATCCGTGCTAATAACTCTATATATACTTGCTATACTTGGTAAATATAGCTATAAAAGGGTATATGCAATATTTTAGGCGGGAATTGATTGAACAAACAGAACATTGAATGAAGCCATACTTTAAGCGAACGAAACAGTACGTCCGGTAGCAAGTGTCAATGTTCTGTTTGTTCGATCAATTCCCGCTTAAAATATTGCATACCTTTTATATGTATACGTACCAAGTATAGCAAGTAAATATATAGAGTTATTAGCACGCATCGCATTACCTTTAAATTTTTGTATACAGTTTAGTGACAAGTGTCCTGGGCATATATACTGCCAGTTAATCGCTTCAGCCTTCAGCGCCACAAAATTATTACAAACACGACCATTTAATTGTGTTTAGATTGTTTTATGCTCTTTGGTTTGTGTTTTAAACGCAATATCTGATCTCTAACAGGACTATAAATAAGTCGAAATATAGCTCCATTTTGACACTCCAACCGGGCGAAAATTGCATCCCAGCCCGTGCGCCGTGGTCAAGTATTACGGCGTTAAAACTTTTTAGCTCGGTAAAGCGCATGCAAAAATCTTCTTGCAGTCACCTCCTGACCCCCCCCCCCCCCCCCCCGTAAAAGGTTTGAAGTAGAAAACGTAAATCTCTGACCCTCGACCAAAATTTTTCGACGCTCGACATTTTAGGCCTGTTTTATACGTCGCACTTCAGTCGCATCGAATGCAATTCAAACAATGGATAATGAGGTGAATCATCTCATTATCTATTGTTTGAATTGCATTCGACGCGACTGAAATTCGACGTATAAAACAGGCCTTACCCTCAGCCTCGACCTATTACCCTCGACACTCGGCCCTCGACCATTAATCAAACTCAGTCATATTGAATAGCGATTTGTAAGACGGGTAAGATAGAAGAGAGCCATGGAGACAGCAATCCGTGCAATACAGCCTCTCAAATTCTTTTTACTGATATCGTGTCATTTACAGCGTTTAAAATACTCATGATCAATTACATAATCTATTTAATTTTTGCATGTATTGTAAAGTTCTTGCAAATTTAATATCAAATTTGCTTAATAAATTGAAGTGAGCAAACACATTGAAAATTTTCGCAAATTCAGCGAATAGTTACTCTTAAAACGAATATGCATATCAATTTGCTTCGCTTGTAAAGTTTTTGCAAAGTTGAAAATAACTTTGCACTTTATGTAAACCGCTACGCAAATTTGAAGCAAATTGGGTGCATGCAAATCTATAACACTCCATATGCAAATTTAGTTCACTAAATTTGCCGCTAATTTGCCCGCGTACAAAGTTATGGCAAATCTAATTTTTCGTTCCGTGGCAGTTAGTAGAAGTAAGTATACTAAAATAGTAAGTATACTGAATAGTAAGTATACTACCTCTATATAACTATGTTAGCTATAGGTAACTCTATATGACATGCGTGGAAGGTGGCTCTAGTCTACTATAGTTAGTATTATAAACACCGCACAAAAAGAAAGTTCACCCCTACATACATCAGAATACATTCTAAACGAATGAATCGCTGTTAATCAAACCTAGAACTAATTGGACCTATTCTGGGCATGATTTAAACGGCTTTACACGATTGCACTACGATTTTGTGTTTACCAATGAATGGTGAATCAGACGGGTCACACTAGCCTATTCAGCATGTTAGTTTTGAAATCGGGAATTTTTGTATTCAATGGGGTTTAACCACTAGTACTGAGCTTTATTACATCTGGAGAAAGCACGCGCCGCCATCTTTGAAGCCATTAAAATGGCGCCGATTTGCAAAATTGTTTCCCGATTGGTTCCCGGCTGCAGGTAGCTACCACTGACCCAAAATGCGATGCTATACGTCCGTAAAGTCCTTCGCCCCCCCCCCCCTCTGGTTTTTAACAAAAAATTGTTTACGAGATAGCGAGAAAAAGGAAATAATCTTAAAGGGGATCGGAACTCCAAACCCGATACAACTTAGGTTTAAATGAAAGGCCTTACCACTAATAGTTTGTGCGTAGAATATTTTGTCCTAATTCAGTTTCGTTAGCGAGATATTGTGCGCAACATCCATGAAAGTTTGCATATAGAAGGCCGCCATTTCGCCATTTTCCGTCGGCGTCAGATGTTGAGGAATTAATTCGCTAGTGGAAGGACACGCAATGTTGTGTTATTATGTTATGACTGCGTCTACGGGAAGCAACAAGTACGAAGTATGTGTTAAGTAAATCGGATTGTCAACGAAAATTGGTCAGCAAAATTGTAAAGCTTTTCCTGTAATATAATATAGAAAATGATCTATAGAAAATGAAATGTAGTAATAAAATTATTTCCTCTACCTTGTGCATGTATGTTGTATTGTATTTTGTTGGCACGCTGTGTTTAACTTACACTACAGTACGCCTCACTGTATGGTGCCAAATTGTTCAAAATGCTGGCGCAAAACAAAAGGCACAAATATAACTTACCACCGTGTACCGAGTAACAATATGAAGAATGTTTCGCTTCAAAAAATCCGGCGAGACAACCCTCGAGATGTCAAACACTCCTTCGTTTGCAGTGAACATTTTACCCCTGATAGTTACGTTACCTCGCTTGCTGAGACATTGTGCGGGCACAAGGGGAGATGGGTACTGAAACTTGATGCAGTTCCAACAATTTTTAAGCACTCTGAAAATGCACCTAAACGTAAACCTAGACTATCAAGTGAAAGGAGAAGTCACACTCGAGAAAGACACGAGGTAAATTATATCTGTTAAATGTAAATGTAAAGTTATATAACTATATCTATATCTATCTACAATAAATTTAAAAGCAAGGGTGCAGGTCATACTTTTTGACTAACAGCATTGTTCTTGGAAACTTGGCAAGGGAGCTCACCCAATTATCCCCAATCTTTTAAGAGAAAACAAATGTTAACAAAGGGGGCTCAATTGCTACATTACTGCACCTCAGCTTTAGCAAATACCAGTTGAAAATGTAAAAACGTTGTATGACATGCATGTCATTTTTGTATTACTTGTGTAGACTGTGCAGAAATTATTAGTTGAATGCCAAAATAACAAAGACGATAATGGTAGCAATGGTTCAGAGTCATCAGCAACTAATCCAATCTGTGAAGAAAAAATTTGCTACACAAGAACTGCCCAGCCTGTATTAATCCCAGAATTTAACCCCCTTACTCTAAATGTTGGAATACAGTGCTGTATTACTGCGAAAACCTTTGTTAATGTTGAAACACAAACAGATGATTGCTATCTACGTCAATTAGACAATACTATTAATAATGAATCGTGTTATCCTCAATCACCATCAGCCAACCATCATTTATTAGATCACAATTATTACGCTTATCATAATAAACATTTTTAATAAACTTTTCAAAGTATGTATTACATGCGGGCCGGCTATACTTGATCAGAGTAAGTTTATTAAACGTAGCATGGTGTCTGTTAAATCAACGTGCATAAATGGTCATATAAACACATGTGACTCACAACCATATGTTAACGGAATGCCACTATGCAATTTACTCATACCAGCTGCTATACTTTTCACTGGGTACACATTTACACCAATAGAACACTTTTCTTCATGCCGGATGTATATCGGAATATATAAGCACAACCAGAAATCATTCTCTAGGTTATATTACAGGAAAAGCTTTAAACTATTAAAGCATTGCTGACTAAGTGTCTAACTTATGTTGAACTAACTTACTGTGGTTGGCAATCCGTTTAGACGCATGCTTGATGCCTTTGACTTCCCATCGAGTGCATGCCATTTTAGCATGCGTGAGACAGTATTGACTTTTTTTTGTTAATGAAGCATAAACCGGACAGGTCGTAGACACACATATTTCCGTAAAATACTAATGGCAAAAGAGAAAAGCCAAACAAAATCGTGCTTATTTCGCTACGAAGCGACAAATCATAACACAGAACCATATTATTTAAAGAGCACTTCAAGCACTCGAGCACTCGAGTGACGTCAAACAACAAACCGCTGAAACTTTATGCGCCGACGGAAAATGGCGAAATGGTGGCCTTCGATATGCAAATTTTCATGGACGTTGCCCACTATATCTCGCTAACGAAACTGAATTAGGACAAAATATTTTACACACAAACTATTGGTGGTAAGGCCTTTTATTTAAACCTAAGTTGTATCGGGGGTGGAGTTCCCTTTTAAAACATTTTGATTTCTTTGAATATATTTTTATACTATAAATTATTTGCTTAACGGTTAAATAGGGTGTTTGCCTTACTTGTCAGAGCAAGAATCTGCTATAAATAATGGAGAATTCCTCTTTTAGGTATGTTTCACACAACATATACACGATTTTAATACAGATACGGCAACGCGCTTCGATATTTGTCCTGTTTGATAATAAAGTGTTTTTAGATTACACAAACTCTTAGATCTTATATACAAATAGTAAAAGATTATTGACCTAGTTTTTTCTTCTGAGCATTGTATTTTTATTGCTAGCTTGGTTTTTTTTTTGCTGAAGGCTGTTGCATTACTTGCATATGTTAACCTAACTTTCTAGGACCCAGCAGCATCTTTATGCAACTTTTTCTGGCAAAGCTGCTTATATGTAGAAAGTAGATACTACCAGAAGATTTATAGAAAGTACACACTCGCTTTGTTTTAGGTTTGTGCCTGCCAGTATGTGCAAATCCTAAACCTGAGAAAAAAGTCAGCTATAGAAAAGGGAAAATATCCAGGACATAGCATAAGAGGTTTTATCAAGGTAATTTACACTTTAACAACAGAAGAAATTTGGAAGTGACAGGGTCTAGAAAACTGCATGTTTTCATTATTAAGCTTTGTATTAGCCATTGATGCCTTTTAAAGATACAATAGTTGATTGCATGTGCACAGAAAATTAGACATTTCAAAACCAAATACAGGGGGCCAGTATTGAATGGGGTCACTCTGTAAAAATAAAATTGTGTAATTATAATTGTAATTATCATTGACTTATCAATATTTAAGAATCCTTGATAGTTCTTTGTGTATCCTTGTTTTGTAAAGACAAAAATGTACTACAATATGCTAATATACTTAAGCTTGTTAATGCTTTCTTATTTTGTAGGACCTATCTACTGTAAGAACATCACCTCAACATGGCATAAAGCATACATATGTTGTATTGTGTTGCAAGATAAATTGCGATTGCGGTTCGTGGAGATAAAGCATTCGAGTGGAAACCCCAAAGTGGAAGCATCGAGGTGGAAGGACAAAAGATAAAAAAGGACACCCAATCCGAACGTTGTATCCCAATAAAATTATTGTCTCCAATAAATTATTGGAATTGTTAGGGCTAGGGTCAGGGTTGGGGTTTGGGTCAGCTCATTTTATATGCATGAAATGACAATTCCAGTAACTATTGGAATTATTAACGTTGTAACCAGTAATTCTATTGGAGTACAACGTTCGGATCGGTTGAAAAGGATTGTTGTGTTGATGCTGTAATTAATTTACGGGTACAAGCGAAGTTACGCATTACATAACTTTCACATTTTACTGTATTACTTCCGGGGAGGACGATATTGGAACAAAGCTTCTTGTTACAAGTCGCTATTGTGTGATACAAAACATAATCCGAAGATTAGCATCTTGAAACCCAAAATATGAGTTAAGCAAGAAAATTGAGTAAGTAATATTTCGATTTTATTACAAAATCACCATCAAACTAACTACAGTTACAATATATACAAGGTCTTATAGACAAGTTGGCATGCCGTGATGACAGCATAGAAACGGAAGCATCAATCAGAACCACGACATGTGCAGTGAGAAGTACGATAAAATGTGGTTGTGTGGATTAAGAGAAAAGATTTAGCTCTTTGCTATAACTAAATCGATTTATCGTACTTCTCACTGCACATGTCGTGGTTCTAATTGATGCTTCCGTTTCTATGATGTCATCACGGCATGCCAACTTGTATATAAGACCTTCTATATTGTACATTGTAACTGTAGTTAGTCTGATGATGATTTTGTAATAAAATCGAAATATTACTTACTCAATTTTCTTGCTTAACTCATATTTTGGGTTTCAAGATGCTAATCTTTGGATTATGTTTTGTATTATATTTTTTAAATTGTCGGCTGGTATTGGTTTTTGGCTATTGTGTGAGTTATCAGTATTATCTGCACATTCTTAGTTTTGTTTTTATTGCATACTGATTACGAGTATTACATTTTATGTAGGTTTAAAACAATATTATTATATTACAAAGCAATAGCGTTTTGAAGGAGTTGATTTAACATATGTAAAACAACAGAGGCAGAAATTTTATCATGTCATATCTATGATATGATGAATAATTTAACAAAATGTCAAATTCTATATTGTACAGTAGTCACTACTATTCTTAAAGTTACATTGGTCATGTTAAGCTAGTAATGATACATGTAAAAAGCCAAATTAAAAAAGTACAAAATTAGCCCTGCATTAATGTTATTTTCAATCTCCAACAGATACTTCGCATTTATTTTAGACATTCTTTTAGAATACAAAAACAACAGGTAAGAGTCTGCACAAACAGGTGTCAACTTTACAGTGCTTACTAGGAACAAAACATAACATTGACAAGAAAGGATGTGAAATGATACACATTGGCATCACCTAGGGGATGGTGGTTGGATATAGGATTCATGTAATCAACAGAAAATTGTATTAGGAAAATAATGACTTTCACTCCCCTTCCTTAAAAAGGCATAGGACCCACAAATCAGGGTGGGATGTGTTTTTTTGCAGACATATGTGCCAATATGTGCCAGAGTAGAAAATGTATGTATTTTAATGATTGCATACAGGGTGGTTAGCTTTACAAACTGTGTGTCATGTATCTGAATAAAAGAGCTAATTTGGCAGAAATATGAGATTTTTAGAGGGTCTTGAAAAGGGTAAACTGGGAGCTAGGAATTGCATATTTTTGCTGGGAAAATAGGATTCCATGCACTGGACTTTCACAAAACAATAGAAAATTTTGTGCACTTGGACAACGGATGTTAGCATAGTTATAGTGTTTTTATATTAGTTATTACGTCACTCAATGTAACTAGTGCATGTCGGGATAGCTGTACTTGCTACCTCGTGTTCGTTAACGAGAGGAATATGTATACTGTTGGCGTTTGATGTAAATCTATATTTTTCTTATTGTTTTAATAAAGTTTTGTATACACCAGAATATCAAAATGAGTTCTACAACGGAATTAGTAGCTTTTCAAGACCTTGTTTTTATAATTCAAAGACATAAAATATACCAGAAGGTAATTTTAACTTTCTACATCCAACTGATCCAAGTTATACATAACATAATTCTGTACATTCAATGTAAGACTGTAGAGTATATTCAGGGGTCAAGCTTACAAATTTTATATAGAACAGCAATGAACATGAAAAGTGAAAAAATAAACGTAAAAGAAAGAAAATCTAATTTTCAAATACCTGTTAAATACAAAACTTCAAATAATTCAGGCTGGTGTTCCCCATCACCTCAAAAATCTTCCAATTGTTGATATTTTCAAGACTTTATTAATTTTCCGTCCCTGTCCAAGGCCAAGTATATAATGAACAACTTGTACATCTTTGAATAAATCGTAAAAGTCCCAAAAAAGTCGCCAAAATCATTCTCATTGACAAAAATAAAAATTTACTACGAAAAAGATAAACATATCATCCAGGGGGGGGGGGGGGATAAAAACCACCGCGGGCTCAAAATTGAGCCTAGCTAGCGGTTACTACCTTTAGCCGTTGCCATAGATATGGCGTCAAATGGCGTGAGATGGCGTCAAATGGCGTGATGATTCGTCAGAAGTCAGCCATCTTTTTGGCTTCAGCTGCTTGACTCAAGAGAGATTGGCGTGCCTTCTCCAGATGTATAAAAGCTCAGTGCAGAGGAGGTTGGACAGCTATCACGTGACTTTCTCGACCAATGAAACGCGTCATTTTGACATTGTTTTTGCAAAGCCTTTTACCACAAAAATTTGCATAGCGCACTAAGATACTCAAATTTTGAATCTTTTTATTTAAATTTGATGTGTTATGTACAAGGATTCTGATAGAAGAGTAATTTGAATTTCTATATCTGAAATATTTAGTAAGGTAAACGTTAATTTCTGCTTTATTTTTATGATGAAAGTTTGTAGGGTCATTTCAACTTGACGACTTTATTGTGTTGGTGTTTACAATTTTCAAGCTTAAAAATCTCGAATTCCTGTGGTTCGATTTTTGTATTTTTTTCGTTAATTTCAAGACAAATGTATATATTTAAACTCCACCAGAAAAGTCCCAAAAAGTCCCCACTACGCGATAAAGATACTTTGCTTTGAATCGACCGCACTCGTTTAGACAATTGCTAAACATGCGCTTTAATGTTATGACCAACATTATGCTAAGAAAGATTATTTTGTTGACTAGTAGTTGAATTTAGAAGCCTCATTTGACAGTTAATTGTTACACGAGATGTTAAATTGGTTTTACAGGAATATGAAAGTTTTTTTCGTGTTTTATATATATTTCTATTTTGGGTTGCACGGAATGCATCAATAGGGCCCAAAACAAAAACAACCTGAACAGAAGAATGATGTACAGTTTCACATGTTCTCAAATCTCATTACTTGTTCTCAAAGATGTGTTTGCACTCATTTTTGGTTTGGTTATTTTGCCTTTTAGTACGTGCCAAAATAATTTAATAAATGTATCTCATATATTTAATAGTAAATGGACTAGATTAGTATATTTTCATTTAAAGGAGCTCAGACAGCAATATGGAGTTGAGAAAGGACTTCTTCCAGAACACCCAAGAGCAGGATCAACTGATGATGTTGAAGGCATTTTTTCTTTTTTACATGGACTGTTAGGACCAATTTTTGTGTTTCCAAAAGTCATCAGTGAATACACCAAAAAATGTGATCCTGACCTGCCATTCTATTATCTACTGGCTCAAACGACCGCTACAACGATGGTTCACTAGCACCCTTCACCATACCATCAAGCACTGGGGAAGAACGTCTAGATCGCGTTCCTACATCTAGAAGGGCTGATCCTGGAGTATTCGTTGCTAATCGTGCTGTCATCCCTCAATGTGGTCAATTAAGTATATTTTCAGCCCATTTCATAAATCACCACCACCATCATCATAAAGTTCCTGAACATTGTACGTATTGTGTGGACACATTTAGTATAGTTTTTGATATTTATATTCAAAAAAAGTGACACATCAAATAAGTTTTATTCACATATTCCAATACAGAAATGACTTTACATAACACTATAAAATGGTATATCACACCCATAACTAGCTGCGAGTAAACTGAGTCAATGGACTTAGGTGGAAGTTCCTGAAAAACTCAAACTGAAAGGCTTTTTAGTTCAAAGAATTTATCAAACAGAATTTTAGTAGTTTCCCTTCGCTGTAATAATGTTCCACAACAAAAGTACATGTACTTCATGTACAATGGTAATAAAGTAGTCTTACCATAACTACCAGATTGTTAGATTGTACTGATTGTTTTTAATAGATGAATTTTCTTGTTCAAAAAATCAAATATCTTCAAGGGGCAGGGGCATGCTCCCTGAGACACCCTGGGATAGCTTGCATATTTAGTACTTGGCTCAGTAGATCTCAAATCCTAGTTATGGGTCTGAATAGTTTATTGTATCATAAACGGAAATATTTTACTATATTACATATATATTATAAAAAATGACATCATTGTTCAAAAGTTATATTTAGCACTGGCAATGTGTGAATATTAAATATGTCCAATCATGCATAATTTCTAATGCCTGCATGTATTTCATAGAAATGCATATGACAAGCATCTTTTACACATAACCTTTTTTATTGTTCTATCTTATTTGAAGTCTGATGAATAAAAATTCTAAAAAAATCTAAATAGTTAGTCATTGAAAAAATCTAAAAACACGTTTGCATATTTGGCAATTAAATAAAAATACTAAATAAAAGATGTCTGTCAATACACAAATACTGTTTATCTGTGGATTAGATGCTGCGATAGCTCTGAGAATAAGTCAAATTGCTAATAAGTTGACCATAAAATGCATGCAAATAAAATTATTAAATTTCTGGGCCAAAAAAAGTCAAATAAGTGGCAAGTTTTTATGATTTCTCAGAGATATGCCAATATATTAGAATACTTCACAAAGAATTTATACTAGTATGCAAAGCAATCATCGCACACTTTTGCTTTTTCTTACCACTTCTGGCTCCCACTCACCATGCCTTTTTATCCAGATTTCAGAATAAAAACCTACTTTAAAGACGTCCACCCAATACTTAATATGCTGAATACAAACATCAATAATATCTCCTGTAACCATTAGGGGGTGCAGATATTTGCAATGTTCTGAGGCAATATAGCCAACATGACACTAACCAGTACCGTAGTCCAAATCAATAGCAATTGCACTCGGGTCAAATGGATTAAAAGGCTCTGCCCTCAGGTGAACTTTCACTGATGTATTTTGTTTAAGAGTAAGGTATGACAGTTCCAAGAGATGTTGGCAATTTTGTTCATGAGCAGCACTGATTCATTTAAAAGGTACAGAATGGATATCTCTTGATCTTCATCACTGACATCATCATCATCATTGTTATCATCCAGTTGGGCCAAACAATCAAGCATGTCCCTTTCGACAAAGATATAATTAGATCATTCTAGTTATTGCTAAAAATAAGATTTCATGACTACTCAGTGCAACCAAGTCTCGATATCTAAAATAAGAACATAATTCAGTAATACATATCAATAGAAAACAAATGTATAAAAATACAAATTCTAACAAATATCGAATAATTAAAACTTCTTTCTAAGATTAAACACTCATACTCTGATTGCAATTAAATTATACTGTAGAAACAAAATCACAAACATCACACCTTCTAATTCTTGTGAGAACCAATGAACTCGTCTGAATATTAACGTTTGGGGCATCAACAGTATCATCATTTCCTGCAAGTGGTTGAGGAGAATTTCCTCTCTCAGGAGTTTCATCTACAGATGATAATAAAACCTTATCAGTAGCTGGAAAATTAGGACAATTGCAACTTACCGCATTAACATCTAGTAAGGGCGTAACACAAATATCATCCGTATCTGGGATGACTGCCCTTATGAAAAAAACACATGGAAATCACATGTGTTTCACATGTGTTTCACATGTGCTCACATGTGTTTCACATGTGGTCACATGTTGCCACACGTGAGTCACATGTGATACACATGTATATTTATTATTTTTATTTTAAACCACACCTGTTTCACATGTGACCACATGTAATTAACATGTGGTCACATGTGTTTCACATGTAGATTTATGTTGTTTATTGCAAGATACATGTGTTTCTCATGTGGTTGATATGTTCCCAGATGTTACTCATATTTGACCACATGTGATAAACGTGTTGTTCAAATGTGATAAACACGTAAGGATATGATTATATCCATAGTTATATAAGTCATATGATGCACATACATAGACATATATTGAATGATTGGGTCTGTAGTCAGTGGACCATAATATTCATTTGTCTTTTATGATGTCTACTATTCGCTTTTTACTAGAATCATACTAGTAAACTATTGCTCGATAGATAGTGAGTAGCAAAACAATAATTTTTTTGCTGATGTATTTTTTCCATTTAAAGAAAACTTGTAATAGCTTTTTTAGAAAAATGTTTAAAAATTAATTATTTATCTCAGATTCTACTAAAACAATTAGATTACTCGCTCTCAATTTTTTGCGTTGGCAGTTGTCCAGGCTTTGCCCTCATCAAGTATTATCACTGCATAGAAATCTCGAGCTCTTATTCTAATTGTTAAATAGTAATATTGTTTGGATAAGAATTTACATTAATTCTTAGAATAAGTACATATAAATTACTGATTTATACCAGATGTAATTCTATGTATTCTACTGTAGAATTTTTACACTATTTTCCAACATTTGTACAGTCACTTATAAAGATCAGTGGCAGTACTCCGCGCGCAAGGCTTACCGGGAAGCGTCATCGCATGTGGAAGCCATATTTGATATTTTTTATTCTTTCAAATGTGATGTCTAGTTATAATTTTAACCGTGTGATTTCAACCAGGAAGACAAGTGGAATAACCCCTTTTACACCAGGAAAGACAGCGTAATACTCAGGTGAGCATGGTGTTATGCTTTTTAAATGGATAAAGCTATTTTGAAGGGGTGATACTTTGTGCTCTGTGTTTCATCCTCATTCCTTACAAATACAAAATAGCAGTGAGCACGTCGCTGAACGTGCAATGTGTTTCACTTTATAACGAATAAAACATTGATATTCATACATTTTCTTCATACAAATGCTTATTTTGAATTATTACGGACGGTATTTGAAAAACTGTATTCCGTAGATAGCCAAATCAGGCAAATGAAATTTGAATTTCGCGCTACGATATTGCAATTAAAACGTTAATATTCACACATGACCTTCACACAAAGGCTTACTTTGAAACATTCTGTAGATAGTCAGATGTGACAAATTATATGCAGTAAGATGCTGAATGACAATCAGACATTCTGTATCAGTTCTATTTTAAAATCAAGCTTGCTTCTTGACTTACTTAAGTTCCTAATATTTATTTAGATATATGAATGGTAGTTTTTATTGTAACATGAGTAACACTGTGCATTGATGAAACAATTTGTTAGCTTTTGGACTGTAGGAACTAGTTGAGTGCCAGTAAACTTTGCCAGACGGCCTCAGCATTTAATATCCTACAAAACCTCCTTTGGATCAGCTTTTAAATAACCCTTCAGAAGAGAAGACCACAGTGCCGAAACAAAATACCCCAGAGGTTTATTCATCTTACCTCTCAGACAAGATCAAATGAAACTGACAATCATAACCCCCTAGAAAATGCTTCTGAGCAACTACTCAGAATATTTTCACTTTATTATATCATGTGTTAGCAGATTATTCATAGTTAAGTCATTTAGACACTAGGCTCTCCTTGTGATGAGTGCAATTGCCAGAGATAATTAAGACACATTAAAGTCTTCTGAAACCAGGGTAAAGAAAATCACTGTTTACCAGATAAGATTCAAATTTACATACTGTTAGTATAGCTTAATTAATCAATTACTGTCTTAATGACCACTGACCACATTTTGTACCAGTGACCAGCCTACTTAAATTTGGGTCACATGTCCAGGAAAGATATGAAGGAGTCTATGAAGCAGCTTGCTTAAAAATAAATTGTCAAAGCTCTGTTGCACTTTTGGTGCAAATTATTACTATTCTTCCCATGAATCGTGGAATGACCCATAGCCAAGAGCTGTTTTGAGTTTTGATTCAGATAAAAATATTTCAGATTGATGTCTGAGACACAACTAAAAGCAATATGGAGTTAAAAAATTAGGATTTAAGTTTAACAGCAGTCTTATTGCTTTATATTCTGAAAATTTTATGCAAATCAAAGTGATGCCAGATTATGTATTATGCAAAAACCCATTATTCTAGACATGCCTACAACAGTATTCAATTTTTGTTTTGCCTAAAATATAAGTAAATTTATTGAAATAAAGGTATATAAGCAAAAAATCTAGCATTGAAAATTAAATTGATAAAATATACTCTATACTCTTGAGATATTTTGTTTCTGACAATTGTGAATTTATTATATATAACTTTGGATATGGCATAAATTAACAATGATGTCTTGTCATTCTAGATTTTGTTATTGAAAGACTTGCAGATATTGATAGAAGGTAGCTGAAAGAGTCATGCCAAGAGGGAATTGAGAACAGTAGCTCCTGTTTAATGCATCTGAACAGTGTATAATATAGGACAGTAAATGTTCTTTGTGTGCTTGCAAGGTGAACATCAGTATCTTCAATTGCAAACACTGCATTAATTTATGATTGCAAAGCCTTCAGTCTGTCCCTTTTATAAATAAGTTACACCTCCCTTGTACAGATTATCATACTTTATGAATATAAGGGATGTGTGAATTCGAATAAGTCAAATTATTAGCACTGATGGAGATTTAACCTTGTGCACTGAATGCTTTGCAACAATGAAAAAACGTTGTTTCCACAATAGTAAACTCATAGTTTATTTTAAATTTTATGTCAGAATTGTTTTATAGTAGTTATTAAAACAGGCCTACTGTATTACAATTGATTCCATGATGATGAATTCGAATATATTTGAGAATATTATTGTACTGGTATGTGTTTTAGATTTGTTTAGCATTGAACTCACAATTGCAGGCAGTTGCTTCAACCAAATGCACATGTATTAGTCACATCTGGTTCGCATGTCAACCACATGTGGTTCAAATGTTAACCACATGTGGGTAACAGTTACATGTGGTTCACATGTTAACCACATGTGGTTAATTCACATGTTAACCACATGTGGTTGTTAAAAATCACCCATTGTAAAGCCACATGTGTTCCACATGTGGATCACATGTGAATCACATGTGTTTTTACCACATGTGGATCACATGTGAAATGTTGTTCCAATTTCACACGTGACTCACATGTGGGTTTTTTCATGTGGTTTTTTCGTAAGGGTGCAGCCACTCCACTTGTATTTGCTGACAATATTTGATCCACGTCAAAATCCCACAATAAGAGTATTCGCCAGTCTTCTTCATATCCTTTATCTTCTTCAACAGGATCTTTGGTATCAAACTCGATATAGAATTTTGCAAATCAAGAACATAACAATTGTAACAATGAACATTTATATTCAGAAATGTACAATCTTTTTAAAAAAATAAAAGAAAGATCCTCCCAAATAAAAAATTTTCATAGCTTACTAACCTTGAAAGGCTCAAATATTGCGCTAGCTTTCACATTGACAATACAAGGTGATTTCAGACCGTCCAGTTTTGAAATAAGAGCCTCGGTGTTCGAAATAATTAATAATGCAAGTTCTTCACTCGTACGGTTTATCAAGAAAGCAAAAATGACAGTAAATGACATGTAATCTTAAAAACGGTAAACTTGGACTTGTAAAAGCCTCGTCATAATAAGGATCACAACAATAAATATATATCGTGCTATTTTCTCGTAGTATTGTAGCCTGACAGTCCTGTCTTTCGAAAGCTTCCATATTTCTCTTTCGCACAGAGATGTTCGCTTCGCAACAGTCCACGCATGAATGAGACACTGCGTGGAAAAGCACGCAAATTTCCCATGATGCTTTGCGAGGAGCTGTCCAACCTCCTCTGAGCTCAGTGGGTTTAACTCATTATTGCACGCATGTGTGACCCAATTCTTCACACACCATTAAGCAACCTACCATAGGTCTAAGTAGTTCTAAGTTTGATTAACAGTGATTCATTTGTTTAGAATTTATTCTGATGTATTTAGGGGGGGGGGGGACTTTCTTTTCGTGCGATGTTTAGCTACCTTGGTAAATTAAGGTAACTCAAATCTACCTTAGTAGTAGACCATGTGTTCTAAGTATTGAAATGGTTTTGAATAATTTTTGAACAGTGTTTTCGGTTTTGAAATGTGCTATGGACATTGAAATATCTTTTGTAATTTGACTTGTGTTGTGACATTTCTGGGCCACTTTTTTGTTGTTCTCTTATAAAAAAAGTCCACTTGTGGCAAGTCTACCCAAGTTTACTTTTACTTTACTTTTATGAAGCAAAATCATGTCCTTGTTTGATTAAAGAAAAATATATGTGGAATTTGGAATCTGTGTCCAGGAGGTAGTATCGTGAAAGTACAACATGTTCTTTTGTTGTTTTTGTGTATTTTAAATTACAGCATAACATTAAATCAGTTTGAGCATTGGCGTCAAGAAAATTCTTTGGGGTGGATAATATCCTTTCTATTTAGTTTAAATGATTATGTTTTGGTATTATGTTGCCTATGTGCATGTGCATTATATAGATCGATGTGTCTAAAGTATATTGGTTAACAATTCACTGCGAGAAATCTACCGTGGAAGAAACAGGACTCTTTTACTTGGGCCATGTTTTGACAAAATGACACCTTGATAATACCAAGTTTTATCTTTGAAGCACACATTAAATATTTACGAAACTTGGTTGCCCATAAAGGTATTCTACCATATTTATTATTTCTGTAGTTAAAGTGACATTTGTGTATTATTTGCGTCGTTATGGACGATGAGAATGCTGAATAAAATGTATAATTAATGTAAAATCCAAATCTTGGTTAGGTATATGTATTTCTCTTGACGTTTCCTTGGTTAATAACAAACGCCAGAGTGTGCACACATACCATGTTGACCACCATGCTCAACTTGCTCTTGAGATTATCTGTCGTAAATGAAATGCACACAAACTCATATACATGTCCTAGACTCAATCTGCCTAGAACTACTTGTACAATCGTCCACAAAAAAATTTAAGACCCCCCTCAATTTTAATTTTTTTAGTTTTATATAAAACTAAAATATTGTAATATTGAAATACTTATGTTTGGTTTTGACTGGCCATGAACTAGACTCGATTTACATCTGACATTCAGTACAATTTACCAAGAAAGTAGAAAATCAACATTTAAACATGGGAAACCTGGCTTTTGATCTCTGTTCTCTGCAAAGGTTTTGAGAATTCCATTGATTTTTTTAGAATTCCTTTAGTTTACCGTAGTATTTGCGAGGAATTGCTGAGGAAAACCTCTGCCAAAAACGGTTGAAATTTCTCTAGATTGGTCGAAATAATGCTACAACGTAAATAACTTTGAATGTTTACCCACGACTGGCACAAATTTTTCTAGTAATTGTTATTTATTCAGCTATTAAATTACAATTAACTTTGTTTGGAAGAAGTAATAAAAACAGGATGTGCAGTAGATTAAATAACTGTGATGCATGTTGGATCTTCCTCCCCCGGTTTTTCGTGTGTCGGGCGTGTTTTTTGGCGAGGCGACGTTTCTCTTGGCAATTCCGCGCAAAAAACTCCAGAAAACTGAAGGAATTCAGAGAAATTTTCAAAACCTATGCGAGGAGAGATTTTTTGATTTAAAAAGTCTCAATACTTTTTGTACAATACATATTTACCTCACACACAACCATAAAGTTCGAATCTCATAGATATATGGCGGGACCATGATTGTGGATTGATACGTATGTAACGAGCAGATATTGGTGGTGAAAATGTGTTCTCGACAACTGAATTTATATCTTTATTTCCATTGAATATCTAAATAGGATAAGGTAACCATTTTATTTCATGAGCACATCACAACATAGCACAAAAATATGACGTAATACATCGAATCTTCCTGCGCTTTTAAAAGACCGATAGGAATTGAAAAAACCAAGCCGGAAACTTTTAGCTGTTTTGAAATCGAAGAAAGTCGTGCCAAACGAACCCGTATTTTGTGACAAAATTAAGAAAAACTCACAAATTTATATCTAATGCACTAATTATGACGCAGATCGTCCTGTGTCATATGTCTAATTCATTAACCTTGACAGAGATCGTCTTGCGTTATATTTCTGAGCGTTAATTGGGTTTACAAATGTATAGATGTAACCGAAATACTACAACGCGATTGCTAGATACGAACATTATTTATTCATAAATTTTGCAAAAATTATCATTGTAAATATGACTGCAGCAAAACAGTAATTGCGCTCAATATGGCAATTAATATGTTTTGTAGAAGAGTCGAGTCGTATCCAAATTAAATTTGAACATTCACAACACACGTTACCATAATAGAGAGTCGTTTCTTATCTCAGCTCGTTAAAAATAATAACGAAATAAACCATTAGCTCATCATTCTCAAACAGCCTCAACACAAAGAGCTTAAGTCAATTCCTAATGATGTTGTGGATACAAGATGCCAAAATTACCTTTTCAACACCGTCAACCTGGTAGAGTTTGAAATTATAACCATCCAAACTGTACGAAACCATGTACGACTCAACCCACTGGTCATGTTTTACGCGTCCTTGAGTGGCAATCTTCGTAACAACAACTGGTTTTTCGAAGCCCACTTGAATCCACTGATTCTTATCATTTCTCCCTGCTGCCCAGCAGCTGGGACCGTTTAGCCGGCCATTCTTAGCCAGTAATTCTCCCCCAATCAGATGATGATGTTACTTGGTTATCTTGGATTTTTCCATTTTCCATTCCAAGTTCTTTTTCACCGAACGGGCAACCGACACCACCGTAACCGCTACTTACTTCAAAGCTACCACCCCCAGAACCACCTGAAGTTCCAGGAGCACCACCTTCAACACCACCAGGCTGTGTAGCGCCACCCTGTGCTGCACCATCAAATCTACCAGCTGTCATGCCTGTTGCTCCCTGAGCTCCACTTGCATCTAGAAAAAAATTTTCAAAAGATGACTTTTTTCTTCGATGTGTGTTTGCTATCATATGATGAGACTAAGTTATGTGTTTTGGTATTTATCAGGATTTATTCGGCAAAATTATTGGAGATAAAAGATATTAAGTTCTGTTCTTTATACACCTTTCATTTCTCTCTACTACCAATGTAGGAAATGCCACTCAAAATCTAGATCAGAAAGTCTGGGCGTAACTACAGCTTAAGTGTTTGTGGTGAAGGGTGAGTATTCATATATTTGTGTTCTGCCGTCTGTTCGACGAGTATCTTTTGTAATGAAAACAGTTGTTTTAAGCGGGTTGCATGACTTTAAAGCACATTAGTACGACAAAAAACATGTACATTAAGAAAATTCAGTCCCATCATTAGAGCAGAGATTTTCGTGAAAAATAAACTTTTTGCCGCTAGCGTATCTTTATCGTAACCAGGAAGTTCGTGTCTCCTGGACACATGACCGAGCCATGTTTGCTGATGTAGCATACCTACACTGCAACCGAAAAGTTCCAATTTCATAGATATATGACGGGACCATGATTGTGCTGTGGATTACCATACGTTAAATCTGGCAATGAATTCTTTTGCAACAAAACTACTTGATGACAGGCTTGTAGCGTTTGCCAAATCAATGTCTCAACAAAGCGGTGACAAAATGGAAGAAGCCGTCAGAAAAACCAAGCGTGAAACGTTTGAGTGTAAAAGAAGATGAAACCAGCAACGATTAGATCACTTGATCGAAGGTTCATTCATCTCCTTGGAGGAGCAATTACTTGATTCTGTTGAAAACGCTAAACGTCCACAGGAAAGAAGGGGCAGAGCTTTGTAAGGAAGATAATTAAAGCAATTAAACTAGCCGATAAAAGTGAATTTCGCTGGGCCACCGTACCAGAATATTTATCTGACGACTTGGCATCGAACACTAGAAGCGAATCTACAGATCAGAGAGACGAGCTGAAAAAAGGATAAATGGTCGCCAACGTGCTCGGCGAGGAAAAACGACAGCTTTTGGGAGGGGGGCCAGCTGGGTCAACAGCAGGTTCTCAAAGGAACTGGGGTCATCCACGAAGTCATGGTCCATGTTTCAATATTTTTTACTCGACGTTTCCTTGCTTTGTTCACTTTCGGGCTTGTATATGACAATCGCTTGAACGGCCCCCAATACAATGATTCTCAATGTTTTGTCTGCTTGTGTGTATTTAATTCCATAGATTAGGGTGGAATTCACCAAACCGCGGCCTGTTAACTTTCCAGGGGGAAAGACCGTCAATAAAGTATAATTAATAGATTTGCTGTAATGTTTCTCGTCGGATTGCGTGGTGGCTAAAAGTGAACTACTTTATAAATATGAATAGTAAAAAACAGAAACTCCAAAGAAAGTGCGTTTAAAACCACGTTACGCTTTGCCTCGATCGGCTCGCGCTGTCGTCGTACATCATATATATAATTATAGGATATTTCACCGTGGCGAGGAAATATGGATTTTATGTTCGAGTGGCAACAACGATATCGTTGAGTTATCGTTGTTGCCAAGAGAACATAAAGTCCATATTTCTTCGCCACTGTATAATGTTCTGTTCATTATATGGACTTATTTATAGTGACACAAATACACAACAACTAACCTTTCAATAAATAGAATGTAAAACACAACATTAAATGGCTTCAAAATTAGCTTACAACTATAAATATAAATAATTAAACTATATAAGTGTTATTGGCTCTCTTGCTAGAGCCTGAAGAATTTAATGTTACAATAAAATAAATGACTGCAAATCTGTGGAGATAGTTGTTCAGTTGGTTTTCCACTTAGATAAATATTGATAGTTCCAATTGGGGAATTTTGAAAAAAGCTTCCTGTTGGCATATTTGTCGACAAATCGAGTGCCAAACCCGGTAAATAACAAGTTGATGTGCTGATTGTCTCATCGATCGAAACAGAATGACTTTTAACTGGGTTGCTAGCAGTTTGTACGGCCGTCGCAGCTGACAATACGCCAGAGATTTGCTGTTGTTTCTTGTCTGACAAAATTGAATAATTATTTATCAAGGCAACGTTTCTATATCCAGTTATTTGCATGATTTCGGTTGGCGGGATGTCGTTATCAACAAGCTTTGGAGCCAAATGCTTTCTTGTGCTGTGATTTACTAGCTTCTTGTCAGTTTCCAAGCCGGAATCTTTGACCATTTTTTACATATTTCGCAGTAAATTTACACCATGCGGAGAACATTTGTACCATTCTTGTTCTTCAAGTTTCGGAACTTCAATGTTTACACTCAAGTAGAACGGAAATTCGTAACTTTTGACTGGACAACGATCTCGACTACTCTTGTTTTCGTACATTTGAGGGTTTTTGCTCTAACAGTGACAGTGGGTCGGCAGCGTTTGGGCGATTCCCTTGGCCGAGAAATTTTAATTGTTTTTATATGTCTTTTTACAAGTGTGTCTTGGACATCGTAAAATACTTTTTCGTTCAAAACAGAGTAAACGTAGTTCTTTTTTCTCAGATAACGATCAATGCTTTGGACAATTGCTCTGAGAGACGACGGCTCGTATTCTTGGCCATTTTGCTTTCGTACAGACAAAATAAAATTTTTTACAATCAGTTGAAGTAATTCTTTCGGGGGGATGTCCTGTATCTCTCTGTCCTCAGAACTGTTGTAAATTGCAAAGATTCCTTGAAAATAGCGATATCTTATATCGTCTTTTTTGTTGTGTTTTCGTTTTCTTGTTGGTCGCAAAACTTAATAATGTCGTCCTCGCTTAAATCCACAAACCTTGAACTTGAAGCCATTTGTAAAACCGCGAAAAAGGCGGGAAATGTTATGTCACCCCTAAGCGTAACATACGGAAAATACGCCACTCAAGTCCCGGATGTAGTGGCGTATGAGTATTGCGAGTGTTTAGTTCTCAATAAAATACCCTTGTCCGTATAATGAATATATGTATTTATCAAGGCGACTTGTCCATTTTCAAATGTCTTCTAGGACATCTTTAAAACTTCATAATGAAAGTAGAGCGATCTACAAACGAGAAAGCTAGCTTGTTTTGGACAAAAAAAGTTATATTATATATTTTGGGAGAGAAGCGCGTTGAAACTAAGAAATGCCAAAAAGATTATTATTCCTCGGAAATAGCTGGTCAAAAATCTAATCCTAAGAAAGCTTGGAAAAGTATAAACAGCTTGTTATTCAAGCAAAACAAACCTACACTAGTATATGAACTAACTGTAGGTAATAATACATTAACATGTCCTGAAGATATTGCAGAGAGCTTTGATGAATATTTTTGAAATGTTGGTCCAGATCTGAGTAGCAAAATTACACTTTTAATTTGAAACATATATCAAATATGCTCAATCAGAATTTGCTGCATTTCAGCCAAATTTCTCAACTTTTTTCTGACAATAAAGCCACTGGCTTTGATAAAATTTCTTGCAAATTTATCAAATTACTGTAGCAGCACCAGTTATCTCAGACTCACTGACACTTTTATTACTATATAAATATACAACACGCTATTACTCTATCTTCCTTTCCTGACGAATGGAAAAAAGCTAGGGTAGTACCTCTGTATAAAAATAGCCAACGTAGTATTCCTGGAAGTTACAGACCTATATCAGTCTTACTAGCCATTAGTAAAATTATGGAACGAATATTACACGATGAACTATATAACTACTTAACAAAATTTGATCTTTTCCGTGATAGTAAACTTGGATTTCAAAAATTCTGCTCCACGGCTGGCGCATAACTAGACTGTACTAACGAATGGTATATAAATCTACATAGCTAGTTTAACCATGTTTAACAAAGTAGTTTCAATTGATTTGAAAAGCTTTAAAAGCTTTTGATACTGTTGATCACCAAATTCTATAGACTATTAAAAAACTAGAGCTTTGTGGAGTAAAAGAGCAAGCTACAAATTTGCTCAAATCTTATCTCACAAACCGTAAACAAAAACGCCAATTGTTTTATTTTCATCTGAGCGCATGATCAAATGTGCCTAACCACAAGTCTCTATCTTAGGGCCATCCCTCTTTTTGTTGTACATCAATGATCTACCTCATTGACTAAGAAAAACAAAACCTCGGTTGTTTGCTGATGACACAAATTTGACGGCTACAGCAAATTCTGTGACTGACCTCGAGGCTGCAGCAAATTCTAATTTGAAGAACGATAGAAAGTAAGATTGAGTTTATATTAATTGACTCGAAATCCTTGATAAAAGAATATTATTTTCTAATTCACATCCGAATGTTTTCATTTGACAAATAAACAAATTAAACAAGTTTATGAGTGTAAACTCTCGGGGTAAACATTTACCAGAATTTGTCTTGGAAAGGTAATACTGATGAGATCTGTAAAAAGGTAACAACGGGAATCTCCGCTTATTGTCAAATCAATCCGTTTGTTGATCAAGATACACTTATTTTGATATATCACGCTATTGTTTATCCGCACTTTGACTAATGCTCTGGGATGACTGAATGGGAAGTATTTGGTGAAGCTCAATCAATACGACTGCAAAAACTGCAAAATGGAGCAGCTCAAATTATTTTAAGTGTAAGTAATGACGTAGAACATACCATTGCTCTGCGTGCTTTGGGCTGGGAGCCACTTCAAATGGAAAGGAAAAAAGCCAATGCAAAATTTACATAAAAGTTATTAAACAAAAATGGGTCCTAAATCATTCACAAATCTATTTTCGTATAAGAGTGAGAAAACAAACTATCACAAATGCACAATTGCATTTCTATCCAACACAGCAACGTATCCATGCATGAACGACTTGGTTTTGAACGTAAATACTAGACTTTACAAAAGAGCTCAGAGCAACATGGCGGACGGAACTGGAAGTAAGAGAAGGGATTACGACCACTCAAAGCAGACTAATTATGTTCAGGAGAGGATTGTTGCAAGGGGATGCGTGGACTTTAACACGATGTTGTCGGAGAGAAATTCCGATTGGTCTTTTATAAGAAGAATCGAAAAGTTACATGATGGGCTCTCCGAGAAAAAGAGAAACCAAATTGACGTAAAATCTGTATAATTATGGCCTGAGCTCCATATGGGGCGAAAATGTGCAGGAGGGCAATATAAAAGGGACAAACTAGTAGATTAATTAGATCTCGGGGATAAAAAGACAAAGCACATAGACCAGAAGAGTTACATAAATTCTTCGAGGCGGAAAAATGCAGTGGAATATCGGAAATACTAGTGAAACTCAGGCTTTGTGAAGAATGGCATATAGAGTTTCTCGGAATTTTCAACTTTATTCGATGTGTAATTTACACAACTTATGACATCACTGTGCATAATGAGCATCGTTGAGCAGGCTAATTTTGTAGCACGTGACAATAAAAAGCAACTTAAAATGCGTTCAATATAGTTAAACCAATTTTTGTAAACTTCATTTATAAATCAAAAATGTAAAATATTTGACCCATATAACAAAAGTTACTTTGATAATTGTCAATGATACTTGTAGAAATTGAAATGGTAGCCTTTTTTCTGAGTTGTTAGGTAAATTGTTCTTTTCAGTTTGAAAAAAGGCAACATCCCTTCAAAAAGGCAAAGCAGCTCTTCTCACTAGACCTGAGCTTTCAACAGTTTTTTAATCGAGAATAACTATGCAGTACCTGTCATATTTGCTTTGCAAACCAGACATGTTCCATTGTACTCCTAAAAAAAGAAATATTAAAATTCTTTCTTGAAAAATATCTTGGACTTTGTAACCTTAACGGTTGAAAATAACATCCATTATCACAAAAGTGTCATATTTAGTAGTTACATATTTACTATAACTAACTAATTACCTAAAATATTTGGCATTTAGAAATTAAATATCACTAAAAATTAAAACCATGTTATGAGATTACGGATAATATTGAAAGTATTAAATGACGGAGTAAGACCGAATAAAATGAGTAAGAGATTTTTAAAAATACTACGATAATGTGTAAAATTTTCCTGTGATTATGAGTAAATAAGGGACATTAATCTGTTCAATGAACGATGGAATGAAAGAGTTTTTGAATTGATTTGCCACACATTCATTTGATTGGTGCGAGCTTGGTTAAAGCACTTAGAATTAGATTATATCCTGGATCTGTAGCAATTACCACCAAGTCTGTTATATGGCTGGATCCTGTGGCCACATTGTTTTTGAAAAATGTTCGACAGAGTTGTATTATATTTTCACTGCTCCTCCTTGCCGAACAATGCTCTTTGCTGAAGTAGCTAAAAATGGGGAAAATAAAATTCAGGCACAACTAATTGGCTTCAAGTCCATAATACCCATTATTCTTTTATTCTTACTCTTTCGTTTACAAAACATATAGCATACGCGACACCTATACTCTCCAATACTCAGAAACATCTAGTAACCCGAGCGTGCCGGAAAGGCTAATGAAAATCCTTGGAGGGTATTCTGTGAGCGAAACGTAGCGCCAAGTTGCTGTAGAAACTGGTTGGTAGTAGCGGGCGAAGGGCCGCAGGTGTGGCTGTGTCCCGTAAGCAAGTCAGATGTTTTTGTGGAGTGCATCACTGCGTCGGTTTGCGTGTAGTATTTTGCCGTGGCCAGACTGCGCCAGCCAACATGAGAGGCGGCTTATTAAGACGTGATCGTACTCTAAAATCTCACGGTGGCGTATGTATATATGTCAAGAATTCCATTTATTGTCATCCTTTAAATTACTTTTACAACGAAGATTTTGAAGTTCACTGGTCACTTTTACGTCCTTTTCGACCTCCACGTGGCATTTCTAATATAATCGTTGCAGTGGTATACCACTCCCCAAGTTCTGATAATTCATCAATGATGGAATACTTACGTGAATCTCTTGAAAGAATTGAACATACTTATCCAAATAGTGCTACTATTATAGCAGGTGATTTTAATAAACTTGATTTTAAACAATGTGGCAGAACATTTCAACTTAAACCAGCAATCGACTTTCCTACTCGAGGCTGAAATACTCTGGATCAAATATTTTCGGATTTACTGGAATTACGCACCTCCAATATCGTTATTGCCATTTGGTCTGTCTGACCACATAACTATTATTATGAAACCTGCTTTTCGAACAAAGTCTGATTGTCCTAACAAGATTACTATTAAATCAAGAGATAAGAGATCTGTAACAACAGCCCGCTATCTGATGGAAATACCATGGCCTGACTTGATGACTACAACCCACTCGTCCTCAAAAAAGTTAAGCATCTTGACTGAACTAATCAATTATGGTTTAAATACTATCATGCCCGAACGCTCGATAAAAGTTCATAAAACAGATCGAGCATGGATGACCGTTCAACTCAAGTTGTTGATCGCTCGTAGGCAGAAAGCTCTTGCTTCTGGTAACGAATCCTTATTCAAGTTGTTGCGTAAAAAAGTTAATAGGGAACGAAAACGGTGCCGTAAAATTTATTACCAGAGTAAAGTGAAAGAGTTACGTGATACTAAACCTCGTGATTGGTGGCGTGAAATTAAAGAACTCTGTGGAAATAATAAAGATAGAAACAGTAATATCCAATCGATCTTAAACCCTGACATCAATTATACAGGTAAAGAATTAAGCGATAAAATTAATGAGGTTTTTGTTAGTGTGCTGGAACAATACTGTCCTTCATCAGCTGAATTTTGATTTAATACTGAGGATGATGAACCTATATCAGTTACTGAAGAAACAGTTGTTAAAAAGTTAAAAGAGATCAGTATATCCCGTTCAAGTGGCCCTGACGATCTTCCAAACTGGGTGCTAAAGGAATTCGCTTATGTCCTTGCTCCATCAATTACGGATATACTTAACTCTTCTCTTAAGTTCTCTTTTTATGGAAAATGGCAAACGTTACTCCATTACCAAAAGACTCAATTATTAGTGATTTTAATAAGGATTTGCGGCCAATTAGTTTCACATCAATCTTATCGAAAATTGCTGAAAGCATTATCATTGAAAGAGGTCTTAAATCACATATATTGAGCTTTATCGACCACTGTCAATTTGGTTTTCTCCCTGGTTCCTCTACGACTTTGGCCTTGATTTCTATGATTCATCACTGGCTACGTGACACTGATGCAACAAGTTCAACTGTACGAGCCATTCTTTTAGAC
Organism: Muricea muricata; assembly: GCA_963855995.1. NCBI lineage: Eukaryota > Metazoa > Cnidaria > Anthozoa > Malacalcyonacea > Plexauridae > Muricea > Muricea muricata. Next base: position 102,380,377 of record OY979716.1, on the reverse strand, counting down.
TATAAAAAAGCATTTGATCTGGTTGACCATAATCTGTTGATGTATAAACTTAAAGATCTAGGAGTCAAGCCAACAGTTATTAATTGGATAGCAGAATTTCTCAGGAACAGAACACAAGGAGTTAAGTTAAATAATAGCTGCTTTTCAGATTGGTTGGACATACCGGCTGGCGTACCTCAAGGAAAAGATTAGGTCCCTGGCTTTTTTTGATAATGATGATTTATGATTGTCGGCAAATATCTCTTCAGCATATTTATGGAATTTGCTCAATCATATATCAGAATGGTCAAAAATAAATTCCTTTCAGATTCACTTAGAAAAGTGCAAAGAGCTCATCATTTCCTTTAAAAAGCAACCAACCCAGTTAGATGAGATGGAAATCGAAGGTCAAATAATTGAAAGAGTACAAAGTGCAAAAATCTTAATTATACTAAGAGATGATCTTTCATGGACTGATTATGTAAACATCATTACTCGGAAAGCTTCCAAACGACTTTACCTGCTTCGACAACTTCAACGTGCAGGGATTGATATTTTGAACCTTGTTAACATTTACTGTTTTTGTATCAGATCAACTCTCGAATATGCTTGTCAAGTGTTTCACAGCAGTCTACCTAAATTCTTATCTGAAAAAATTGAACGTATACAAAAAAGAGCTATGCGAATTACTTTTCCTGGTATTTCTTATTCATCAGCACTCGCAGAATCTGGACTTTTATCACTTCATGAAAGAAGAGAATTTTTGAGCAATAAACTTTGTAATGATATTGTCATTGGTAGCAAACATAAATTAAAGTCTTTACTACCACCAAAGTCATCATGCTACACTGAAAATTTAAGAACAAGGCGAACTTTTGAACTTCCTGAAATACATACCAATCGTTTTAGAAATTCGTTTATAATGCATTAGGCTTGTAAGCATTGTAGATAAATATTTAAATATTGGGGGAGGGGGGTCAAGGGAAGGGAGGGGGGTTTATATAATCATTAATCTTAGTCATTGCAATTTTCTTTTTTATAAACATGTAATTCAGTCTATGACTGCAAGATGTTGTATTTTTAAACAATTTATCTATTTTATCTATCTAGTATAGTATACTAGTATAATTCGATCTACTGTAATTATAAACACAAATTCCATTTCAATTTTGTTATTGTTAAAAACAGGTTCTAGACGTCTGTTCATCGTTTCATGACGGGGAGGTTTTTTATGTTTTATTTTTTATTCAGCTTTGCCTAATGGCAGGATCAACACAACAGCATGAGACAATTACTGTGGGTCCGTAGTACTTAGCTATCCCACCCTGTCAACTTTCCCTGTGGGAAGAAACCGGAGTACCCGGAGTACCCGGAGAAAACCCACGACTTTCGGCAGAGCGTTGACTACACTCTTTTCACATGAGGACTGGGTTCGAGTGCACTTTACTGGGCATCGAACTCGGAACCTTAGAGGCGAAAGGCGAGTGGTCTGACCACTACACCACCAAAGCCCCTTCGACAAGTGTTCGTCAAAGTTCAAAGTTCAAAGTTCAAAGTTGAAAGGTGGACTAGTTAACCATCAATGGAATAAGATTTCACGGTGAGCTGCCGTAATTCTTTTGCTTTATTACTCCTACGTTTATCAGTACTGGTTATGAAGGAAAATGAAGAAACAATTTTTGAGATATGCATAGTTCATAATTGGTCTACAATTTCTCTTTCTATGCCTTTGTTTAAAGAAAAAAGGTGCACAACCGCCTTCCTCCTGCCCACCTTCCCGTTATTTTACCCTAAATTCCATACCTTCTTTGGATCAATGAGATAAGCGTAATCATATGATGAGTTACTTTCCAGATCTTTTTCATATTTATGACACAAAACCATATGCAACATTTCGCAATTTGATGCATTCTGGAAAGTTGTTCTGTAGTTTACCGATCGGCAACATGGTTCCTTGACGCACGCTATTATGCATTCGAACTTGTCAGGAACGTTTTTGGTCATGAAAACTTCAGCATTAAGTCTGTGACCTAAAAGGAAAAATTAATAAATTAATACGTCATGGAAAAACAGAAATTTCGAACCAAACTCGTGACAAATAAATCAGGTTGATCTTGGATCATCGCAGCTTGCCTACCTTCAAGAGACGAATCGTAACAAAACCCATAACTTTCAGCAGCTTGTGGGATAATAAAAAGGAAATATCTTGCAAGAATAAACACGAAATCATAGAGGCTGTGCATTTCAGGTTTCTTTCTTGTTGACATGTTTCGCCGATAATAATGTTATCCCTACAAGAAACATGTATACGGTGACGATTAGAAAGGGTATATCATAATATTTCAAGTTTTCTTTTATTATAGTTTCCCGGTGGAAGAAATTAAAATAAAGTATATTAAAGTCACTTGTCTTGCATTAATGTTTTTGACATCCGTTTCTTTTGTCCAAAAAATTGGGGTATGAAGTTGCATAAAATTGGAAAATATTTTGAAACAAGGATTTTGAAACTAGAGAATTTCGTTAAAGTACATTTTTTAGAAAATGCTTACTCAATATATTTTTAACTTTTCACAGATTTTATGTCTTCTCACTGTAAGACACACATAAAGAAAGATGTATAAACTGCTCATGGTGTATTTTTCACCAAAGTAATTAACTGGCAACCAGACGCATCAAAACGAGGCCGATAGGACAGAAGCTATGATATTTTGTTCCAACTTGTTTCGAGTATTCAAATGAAGCAATATACATGCGTAGCGTAGATTTTCTCACTTTTAAGGCCGGTTTGCATAGTCATATGTAAACAATAATATTTTTTTCAAGTATCGGTCATTCAAATAATTTAAAAAACGTTTCAAAGGTATACTTTAGCAATTCTAGCTCGGTGTATAAGAAAATTGTAAGAATGTGCTTCACAATATGTAAATACTCTACGGATGCCCTGATGAAATTCTACAGATCTGCAGTTATGAAATTTTGAAAGTTATGAAAACAGTTATGAAACATATCATTCATACACACTGATCATTTATAAATTCAAGCGCTAGGGCCACGGGTTCGAATTTGAGTTTATCAACTCCCGTATGCGCCCATTCCGAGTTATTTTGGTGGAATGAATTTCTGCCAAGTGTTTTGTCCGGTTGTATAGCTTTATTTATCGAGATCAGAATTTGTCCGCGTGAATCACGAGTAGAATCTTCGTGTGGAGCAAAAAAATTTTCAAAACCAACAACCTAACCACCAACTACACCAAAAAAAAGCCAGCTCTTCGTTACAATTCGTTTAATTTTGTTTCAAACACGATAAAATCTTCACCAAGACCTTAATAAAACTTTTGATGACTTTTATCTTTGTATCATAAAACATAGTCCAAGTGGTGGTACTTGAAAGGTTATGTAATTCCACTGCCTATTATTTGAAGCTCTAAGTCTTAAATTGTCATTTCGCCATGGCTGTTGTTAGGACATTTTTTGTGAAATATTTGTCCTAGACCTATCGTACCTTCCATGACTATCCTTAAAGACACCATATTAGCACCTCACTAGATAAGGCAAAACTTTTATGGTTTGGTAGATAGCACTTTGGCGAAAGCGTCATATTTGCATTTGGGTGTGGTCATTTTCGGACGATTCGTCCAGGATTCCGGCAGTGTTGTCATGTTGACGCCATGGTCAACTTACCCTAATTTGCAGAATAACTTTGTTTATTCTATTCCTATATATCGAAATACGTTTCTTTTGGAGCATTAATTTCACTTAATCTCTTTTTAATTTTCTGACTGTTTGAACTCCTTCCCTGTAAAGATTTGCAATGGCTATATATAACAGCTGCTCATATCGCCATGTGTTTCATAATCTATATGTGCCTGTTTTGGAAAAACCTAAAGTTTCTACCAGCACGTTTTCAAATTATGCACTTATAAGTACGGTAGAAATTAACATGCCAGTCCTATACTGAATTGCAAGGTCTTAAATTCAAAATTGTAAGCAATGCCTTGCCTTTGCATTGGTAATTACTAGTGGGTAGACTTTCGAGTCTTTTCTAACAAGCTGTAAACGTCAAAATGAAAGGTGCTTCTTTCGAACGTGACTTATCCACGCCCTTTAAGCGAAACCCACATGTTATGTACATAATATTTTACCCGCTGACACGATGTGACATGTTGCATGCGAGCGCCATTATATCTCCATGTTTGTCAGTTACAGAAAAATTTAAAATTAATACTATTGTTCCACACATTTACTGAACAACATACGCCAAAATTAGAATCGCATGAGCCGGCCTTCAGAGTATCTAACGACAACAGCTAGGCTATCTTAATTTTGTTAGTAATAAAGAATACTATGAAAACAATGAATGCACAAATACCGATTATTTCAACCAAATGCAAACGTTTTTTTACAACACAATAATTATGAAGTTTTTATTAGCGGTTTCATTTCATGATTTCCTTTCATATTTTACGTCCATGCAATTTGCCTCAGCTAATTCATGCTTAAATATTAAAACAGATTTATACATTGCCTTGATCATATTATAATTTTAAAATGTATATAGTAAACAGAACGGCGACAGAAATTCACATTGAATGTATATTGTATGTATTATGTTTTCATGCAAAGCAATGGCAGTGTGAAATCGGACCATACGCAATTCTAATACTTACTTAGTCCACGATCAATTCATTTTACACAGGTGTATGTGTCCATGTCCATCTTAAACTCCTTATTACCCTGAGAGCTGAATATTAATCGTGGTTCCCTAAGTCGAAGGTTGCAATATAAATCGTCAGACATGCACGATGAATATATTTTTGTGTGTTATACTTTAGTTTTGAAACACTTTTGAGATTACTGTGTAGAAAGACGTACAGCGAATTTTGAAGCATTCCCGCAATTGCAACGTATTAATAAATAACGACATAATTATACTGTGGGTTATTATCATAATGCGACAATAATTTAACATTGGTAGTTTACAATTTAAAAGAACAACTCTAAACAATAATTCATTTTTTTTCAAATATCGATCGGTTATTCAAATAATTCAAAAAGTGTTTTAAAGGTATAGCAGTTATGCTCGACTTTCGAATAACTTAGGAATGCGCTTTCACAATGTGTAGATACTCTACGGTTGCCTAATGAATGAAATTCTACAGATTTACAAAGTGTATGGCAAATTCATAAAGCGCACTGATGCCGCGCGTTCGAGTTTGAATTTTTTAACTCTGAAATGTATGAGCCCATTTTGAGTCCGCTTCTGATTTGCAGCCACCTAATTGTAAAATTATCAAATCAACTCAATAGTTATAAGCAGTGCCAAATCAATAATAAATTTTAACTGATACAGTTATACTGTACGGTTGTTATCATAATGCGGCATTAGTGTGGCCATAGTCGGTCCAAATTCAAGAACAGACTTTGAACTTAAAATATTTTGAACAATCGCTGTCTGTTTATGGGTGCCACGTACAAGCTTTGTTACAATTCTGCTAAAAATTTGAATGGAGTTTTGATAATCACAAGCAAAAAGATACTTTTACTTGCGTCCTTTATGCTTTAAACTTAACACAATTATAATAATCTTGAGGTGCCTTAAAAAAACTGCTTCTAGCAAATTGCTTCTATTAAAGTCCTTCTTTACCCACGATAAACAAGTGACCTCGCATAAGACAGATAAAAGATCAGGCGAAAAATTAATCGGAAAATGGAGGAGTAGCAGTTTTTTTACTATGCTTTGCACTGTTGATGAGGAAAATGATAAAAATTTAGTGCAAAGTAAAGGAAAATACAAACTCATATACAGGTCCTAGACTAAAATGCTTTGTTTTGAAGAATAATTTGGTTTTTTTTTTATTTGGATCAAACATGCATGCAATGCCGCGCTTAGTGCAAAACTTTCAGTCAGATCTTTTTCCCATGATAAAAATAAATGTTTCTCTTTTTAATATTTTTGAAGGTATTAATACTGATATTTTTTGTTCTTATATATTTTGCTCTTGGGGGTACAAAAGCCTGCAATCCAGGGCAAATTACCCTTTTTGCCCTCTCTCTGGATGGCCCTGCAAACATGCATGCATTCATGCAATGATCCAAAAAGTTAACGAAACAATATGTAGCTACTTTGGTCAGAATGATAATAACTAACCGATGAGAATTTACTTTTACGCTATCGCATATCGAAATACGTTTCTTTTGGAGCTTTAATTTCACTTCATTTGTTTCTGACTGCTTGAACTCCTTGCCTGTAAAGATTTGCAATGGCTACATATAACAGCTGATCATATCGCGAACGTGTTTCATAATCTATACTTGCATGTTTTAAGAAACAAAAAGTTTCTACATGCACTTTTTCAAATTACGCGTCTATATAAGTGTGCTAGAAATTAACAAGCCAGTCCTAAATTTAAAATTGTGAGAATGTCTTGTCTTTGCATTGATTATTAACAATGTGCAGACTTCCGAGTCTTTTCCAACAAGCTGTAAACGTCGAAATAAAAAGGTTTTTTTTCGAACATGACTTATCCACCCCCTTTAAGCGAAACCCAGATATATTATACACACGTAAAATTCTCACAACTTGTAACAAGTCTGCAGACAAGCCGTCAACAAGATGTGTTCGCACTGCTTGTTCCAAAGTTGTCAACAAGTTGTTCCAAACTTGTTGAAAACTTGTAACAAGCTTGACGAAAATATCAGACTTGTTACAAGGTTGTTCTAACAACTCTGATACAATCCTGTTGTAGCAAGTTTGTTACAAGATTGATAACACAAAGCTGTAACAATATTGTTATATCATGCTATATCAGTCTTGTTGGAACAATCTTGTAACAGGTCTGATAGTCCCATCAAGCTTGTTAGAATTTGTCAACAGCTTGTTCCAAACTTGTTCTAACAAATTCGGAACAAGCAGTGCGAATACATCTTGTCAACAACTTGTGAACCGACTTGTTACAGCTTGTTTGCAGGTCTGTAGCAACTTGTGCGTTTTTACGTGTGTACAATAAAACATACCTTGTTGCCATGCAGATCTGCGGCAACATTGAACCGTTTATACACAATGTTTTGGAATATAGAAAAAATGTCATTATTCACTGCCGTTATAATTAAAATTTATAATATTTTCTACTTGCTAAATATGACGTATTCATCTTCTAATATATAAATGCACACAAAATTTTTTTAATCAACACGAGCTATATGTACTATTTAAAACACGAGTAGGAGTGTTTTATGCGATATAAAACGCGAGGCGCAGCCGAGCGTTTTATAGCGCATAAAACACGAACTACGAGTGTTTTAAATGGCTTAAAAAACTCATTAATATTCAACAATCATTGCGTCAAATACCGATGGGATATTGAATTTACAGCAGTGTAATTACTAGATTGAGGTGAACAAATAATCGGGAAAAATCAAGTTTGTTTGCTATAGGGAATCCGCATCAGGCGGAACGTTCAATAATTGTGTATTTAACTTTGGAAAATGATGATTAGAAGTACATTAGTGTGTCATTGATGTATTTTTTGTGTAACGAAAGTGTGTTGTAAATTGAACCTATTTCTACCATTGTTTCACGATTGTTTGCACAGATTCGGTTCATTTATAGATAATAGTAGTTTACGTAGGCGTGTGTTTATATAAAGACACGTGTGTCTTTATATAAAGGTTTATGTTCGTTCAATTTTGTACATATTCTACCCCATGATTTCCCTGGCCCGAATTCAAAAACCCTCCCCGGGCTTTTATAATCTATATATATATTTATAATATATATATATATATATATATATATATATATATATATATATATATATATATATATATATATATATATACACACATATATATATATATATATATATATATATATATATATATATATATATATATATATATATATATATATATATATATATATATATATATATATATATATATATATACAGCTAATTCAAAAAGGTTGTCATCACAAACTCTAAACCTTAAACTCTAAGCGCGCAAGGCGCAATGGGAACGCACGCTCTTTCATCCTCGCATTTAAAATTAGTTGCAAGAAGTGAGATTTTAAAATGCCTCGAGCATATAGCCAGGACATACGCGAGAGAGCAATTTGGTTGACCGAAATAATGGGTTTTCAAATCGATGAAGTGAGTATCTTACTCGTTTTGAAGCCTTGCAAACAGTAAGTCTCAAAAATACTCCATACAGTATTTTAGTAATTATATATGCCCTAAAATTAGAACGTAATTATTATGCACAATAGACAAGCTTGACACCTCTGGGCCTCTGGGAATTCATCCTTTTGTACGGCAAAAACATGGTGAAACAAGCATATAGCCAGGACTTACGCTAGGGAGCAATTTGGTTGACCGAAATAAAGGGTTTTCAAATCGATGAAGTGAGTATCTTACTCATTTTGAAGCCTTGCAAGCAGTAAGTCTCAAAAATACTCCATACAGTATTTTAGTAATTATATATGCCTTAAAATTAGAACGTAATTATTATGCACAGTATACAGGGTGAGTAAAAAAAAACTGATGCTCTTTCAAATTCAAATTAGCTGCGAGTTTCATTACGGTGTATTCCTATGGGTATGCAGAGAACAGATCGTGATTTAGTACACAGTACGTAAACCACAAAGTCTCTTTGTTCCGTTGTCAATTGCACCATGTTGTCGTGTTTCTGACTTTGTCTTGTTTCTGACAATTCTTGCACGGCTAAAATTATGCATTTTAACTTCCACTAGGAATTAGATTTTGTTTTAGATCAACGTCTGTCAAATTGAAAGAATGCAATGCTGCTAATTTGAATTTCAATAGTATCCGTTTTTTTACTCATCCTGTACTGTGTACTTAGTCACGATCTGTTCTCTGTATACCTATGGGAATACTTAAAGTTCCGTAATGAAATTCGGGCTAATTTGAATTTGAAAGGGCATCAGTATTTTTTGACTCACCCAGTAGTTTAATTGACAAGCTTAACACCTCCGGGCCTCTAGGAATTCATCCTTTTGTACGGCAAGAACATGGCAAAACAAGCGCTCCCATAGCCTGCATGATTGTGATTGCCAATTCAAAACGAGAAATTGAGCGACATCAACTATTAACTGTGAAGGTACAATTACAATCAGTCCACTTCTCACCCATTCCGACAAAGCGAGACGATGTAAGCAACTGCCTAACTTGTTTTGCCGTACAAAAGGATAAATTTCCAGAGGCCCAGAGGTGTCAAGCTTGTCAATTAAACTGTTGTGCATAATAATTAAGTTCAAATTTTAGGGCATACATAATTACTAAAATGCTGTATCGAGTATTTTTGAGACTCACTGCATGCAAGACTTCAAAACGAGTAAGATACTCACATCATCGATTTGAAAACCTATTATTTCAGTCAACCAAATTGCTCTCTCGCGTAAGTCCTGGCTATATGCTCGAGGCATTTTAGAATCTCATTGCTTGCAACTAATTATAAATGCGAGGATGAAAGAGCGTGCGTTCCCATTGCGCCTTGCGCGCTTAGAATTTAAGATTTAGAGTTTGCGATGACAACCTTTTTTGAATTAGCTGAGCTATTTCAAAAAAGGTTGTCTTTTGGAAAGTCAAAACGTTAAACAAAAAACTATGAGCGCGCAATGCATGTTGGGAACGCAGGGCCCTTTTTGCATAAATTAACTATTGCAAGACAAGGAGTGAAGGAAATATCAGTATGCCGCGTGCGTATAGGCAAGACCTACGATGAAAAGCAATTTGGTTGACTGAAATCTTGGGCTTTGAGATCCATGAAGTATGCCTTTTATTGCAAATATCAACGAAAACAATTTCTCGGTATGTTCGAAAGTTTCGCATGCTAGGTCATGAAGACACGGCTGTAATCGGCAGGCCATATACTTGCATAGCCATGCACCCGCACGAAGAGCTCGTTACCCTGAAGGTTTTGCTACAACACCCAGAGAAAACACTCTCTAAGTATACTGCACGAGGTGTATGAAGAAACAGGCTCAGAATATGCGTGTTCAACGCTTTTTTACTATTTGAAACGCAACAACATTACGCGAAAGAAGATTGGTATTTTACAACAACGTTGTTCCATTCATATGTTGAATTATTATTAAGATATTGTGTATAAATGTACTAGATGTGAATTAATGGAATCTAACTTATTTAGCTCGGTAAAATTGCTCGTCAAAGATGTGATGATGCAAGGGTTGAATTTAGAGCGGCACGTGGATTTTTCTCACAAGATATGTTCGTTTTCTTGGACGAGAGTGGATATGTAAGTTATTGGCATGCGTATGCATGAAACGATTGAAATATTCAGTGTTACCGTAATTTCTGTTGTAAGTAATTTTACCTTTCAAAACGTGTGCTACACTTAAGTTAGTGATATAAGAGTCGATCGAGCAACAAATGACATTCGTTCACTCATTTCATATGTTTTGCAGGATAAGAGAATTTTAAGATCGCATGGGTACAGCTTGAAAGGACAATGAGCGAAAGTCAAAAGACGTTATTCTCCTTGAGGACCACGTATAACCGCGATTCCCGCAATAAATTACAACGAAAGCTTGTTAGATGTCGGATTGTATGATCGAATTAGCCAGTAAAATCATTAACAAAATCAAGGAAAGTTCCACCGTTGACATGCCCTTCATACAATCCGACATCTAACAAGCCTTCGTTGTAATTTATTCCGGGAATCGCGGTTATACGTGGTCCCCAAGGAGAATAACGTCTTTTGACTTTCGCTCGTTGTCCTTTCAAGCTGTACCCATGCGATCTTAAAATTCTCTTATCCTGCAAAACATATGAAATGAGTAAACGAATGTCATTTGTTGCTCGATCGACTCTTATATCACTAACTTAAGTGTAGCACACGTTTTGAAAGGTAAAATTACTTACAACAGCAATTACGGTAACACTGAATATTTCAATCGTTTCATGTATACGCATGCCAATAACTTACATATCCACTCTCGTCCAAAAAAACGAACATATCTTGTGAGAAAAATCCCGTTGTCGCCCTAAATTCAACCTTTGCATCATCACATGGGGCTAGTGCAGTTTAGCGGACACCAACTTGCCGCTTTTTGTTTTCTAAATAACGCGGGCTCGCTAAGGCATTTTCAGCGGGAAATTTAAGTTAGCACTTTAAAATGCCACTCGTTTTCGAAGACATAGTTAAAATTTGCAGCGATGAGCACGATTTAAGGGACTTTCTACTACAAAATAGAATTTTAGGTTTATCCTCCTCAACCAACTAACCCTCACCCTGAACGTAACCCTGAACCTAACCCTAACCATGAACCTAACCCTAACCCCTGACCCTGAACCTAACCCTAACCCTGAACCTAACCCTAACCCCTAACCCTGACCCAACACCTAAAAATATAATCTGAATGAATATATAGTGAATAAATGGAATAAAATGTACATCATTTTTGTTTAATTGTCATTTCTAGCATATTATTCTTATTAAAGTTTGTATTTTCCCGCAAAAAAATACTTAACGTGAGCCTGCAATCCCTTCAAACACTTTCAGCGGCATACTGGTGTCCGCTAAACTGCACTCTAGCCCATCACATCTTTGACGAGCAATTTTACCGAGCTAAATAAGTTAGATTCCATTAATTCACATCTAGTACATCTATACACAATATCTTAATAATAATTCAACATATGAATGGAACAACGTTGTTGTAAAATACCAATCTTCTTTCGCGTAATGTTGTTGCGTTTCACATAGTAAAAAAGCGTTGAACACGCATATTCTGAGCCTGTTTCTTCATACACCTCGTGCAGTGTTTTCTCTGGGTGTTGTAGCAAAACCTCCAGGGTAACGAGCTCTTCGTGAGGGTGCATGGCTATGCAAGTATTTGGCCTGCCGATTACAGCCGTGTCTACATGACCTAGCATGCGAAACTTTCGAACATACCGAGAAATTGTTTTCGTTGATATTTGCGATAAAAGGCATACTTCATCGATCTCAAAGCCCAAGATTTCAGTCAACCAAATTGCTCTTCATCGTAGGTCTTGGGTATACGCACGCGGCATACTGATATTTCCTTCACTCCTTGTCTTGCAATAGTTAATTTATACAAAAAGGGCCCTGCGTTTCCAACATGCATTGCGCACTCATAGTTTTATGTTTAACGTTTTGACTTTCCAAAAGACAACCTTTTTTGAAATAGCTGTATATATATATATATATATATATATATATATATATATATATATATATATATATATATATATATATATATATATATATATATATATATATATATATATATATATATATATATATATATATATATATATATATACATATATATATATATATATATATATATATATATATATATATATATATATATATATATATATATACATACATATACATATACATATATATATATATATATATATATATATATATATATATATATATATATATATATATATATATATATATATATATATGTATATATAAATATATATATATATATATATATATATATATATATATATATATATATATATATATATATATATATATATATATATATATATATATATATATATATATATATATATATTTATCACATACTTGTGCCTTTATCCGGGCGATAACACGGTGACATAAAAACGATATGTCCCGTGATATCGTTTTTTGTCCCGCTCAAAACAAAGATGGCGTCCGACCGAAGGATCGATTGGGAGATAACAATAGAAATATAAAATAATACAAGAAAAATAACAGAAAGAAATTTGCAGCTATTAAGAGGAGATTTTTTAGAAAGTCGCGTATTTTTTGCGAAAACCGCTCAAAACTTAGCGACCAGGCCTTCGCGAAAAAATGCTCTGCCGCCATCTTTTTTTTTGAAAGTTTTCCAAAAATATTTGCGAAGAAAAACAGAATTTTACTGGATTTGTGGTCATGTCATTAGGCAAAACATTGCTAAATATAAAGAAGGATAACGTGGTAAGTGTAATATCGTATTTAATGGACGTTATTTGAATTATTATGTTAATATGCACACGTATCTGACTCAGGAGTGAGCATATTTTAGCTGTAAAATTATCTGCTATTTTAAATTATTAATAAAACTGATTGAAAGCGACTGCTTTCGTGCTCTGGATGATGATCAGCTTGTTCACAACTCGTTAATAACATAAGTACATGGAAAACGTTAAAGGATTTTGCATTTTTAAGGAAAATTTGAGTATTTGTAATTTTAAATCCCTTTACTTCAATTTACTGATTTTACAGGCATTTTGTTTTTTACTCATTTACAGGCATTCAGTACAACTTCATGCCATACACTATATAATCTGAAACGCCCTTTTTAGGAATGAAAATAAAATTTTCAGTCATATGTTTACTGTAAAGTTTTGAATTACACCAGCATCATGGATGCAACAATCTGGTAGGACTGGTCATAAAGCAGGGCCTGACAGTCAACTGAGGCAGCATGCGTTATTAGTAAAGACACCAGACAGGCTCAAGGAGCCAAGCTTGTTCACATCAAAACAAAATTGCCTATATGGTCATAAGGGCCAAATATTTTTTTTTCTTTGATAATTGCCTGGGGATTAACTCAGACCCTCCCCCCCCCCCCAATAACCTGAAGTAAATCAATTCCTCTACTAGTTAACCGTGAAAGTATTTTTTTATAGATCTCTGTGATATTACTATTACAATCTTGAAGATATGATTACAGTATCTGAAAACATCAACCTCATTCTGTCAATGCTGGGTGACAATTAAACCTGCACATTGTGGAATATTTTGTCTTCTGTATAAAGTTATAAACATTTTCATTATATTCACACAAGAATAGATTGTATCATAAATAATAATCTGTGATTTAATAAATATTCATTTTCATCTTTCATTTTTTGTTTTCTTTAATAGCCTGCAAGAAAAGATCTTCTTAGAAATTCTGATACTTTTGCACATTTATTATCATACACTGTATATGCATGATTTAAATTATGCCTGGCCTGGCAGAATTCTAATAATTAGGTCCCACCCACCCATGTGTTTATTTTCATGTGTTTAAAATGTGTTTTTATCATTTAAAATACAATTACCAAATTGATTTGAAAGGAACATGAGTCATGATTGTTGATGTGGACAGTACCTGTTAATGGTAGCACTCAGACATAATTTGGTTGGTTTTAAAAATCATAAAAACTGCCTTCGACCGCGCACTCAGATTTTGACCAAAACATTTTTTTGTACACTTGCATACACCTGCCTTAATGTGAAAAACAATTTAGCTTGTTCAGGTTTAGTTCTGGGGTTTATTTTAACCTGTGAAATTTAGGTAAAGCAGTATAAGGACAACCCCAATTTGAGCAGATATACTAACATGATATAAACACCCAGGATTGCACTAAAAATCTTTCAAAATCAAATATAAGTTTGAACTTGAGAAAAATAGTTGAAAATGTTTATATTTTTAAAATACAATGACTGAAATAATTTGAAAGGAACATGAACCATGAATGTTGGTGTGGACCGTACCTGTAATGGTAGCACCTGGCATAATTTGGTTGGTTTTAAAAATCATAAAAAATGGCCTTCGACCGCGCACTCAGATTTTGACCAAAACATATTTTTTGTAGACTTAAATACCTGTGGCTTAATGTGAAAAACAATTTAGCTTGTTCAGGTTTAGTTTTAGGGCTCATTTTAACCTGTGAAGTTCAGGTTGAGCATTACAGAAATAACCCCAATTTGACCAGATATACTAACATGATATAAACACCCAGGATTGCATTAAACATCTTTCAAAATCAAATATTCATGAGTTTGAACTTGAGAAAAATGGTTGAAAATATGTTTATATTGTTTAAAATACAAGGACTGAATTAATTTGAAAGGAACATGAATCATGAATGTTGGTGTGGACAGTACCTGTTAATGGTAACAGATATTGGACAGTTTTGAAAATCATGAAAAAGGCCTTCGACCGCGCACTCAGATTTTGACCAAAACATTTTTTTTATAGACTTACATATCCCTGGCTTAATGTGAAAGACAATTTAGCTTGTTCAGACAGAGAGTTATGGGGTAATTTTGGACTTTATTTTAGGACAACTTACTATTGTTGTGTATTTGATGATTATGCAAATTTCACAAAAGCAGCAAAAAGTAATTTAAAGGCCATATGATGCGCAAATCTCAATTTTTGAACAATCAGGACATTTCCAAAGTGTTTAGAGATGAAATACTTTTACAGTATTAGCATATGAGCAAAAATCAGATTTTCTGAGGTACAAATATTATGATGAACAATTCTACAACGAAATTTATTAACATGCAAATATTGTCAATCACTTGGCCAATGACGTCCTCCGAACAGTGAATTTATCAGTTTTAATCTTTCAATAATTGTTCTGTATCGTGAAAAAGCATTTTATGAACTAGATATCCAAATGAAATAGGGATATAAATGTAATATCTTACCTTCCACGTTCCATACTACCATAAGTAAATCAAACTCGTATCCTTATGACGGCAACATTCACACCAGTAAGACTTGATTTTCATCCATTCATATCAACGAAAAGCCTAATACTTTTTACCATGGATTGTTAGTCATTTGTTCAAAACATTTCTCATTTTTTCCATCATTTGCCCATGTAAAAAGCACTCAAAAAACCTTCGAAAGGAACACGCCGCCATCTTGTAAATGCGAATATCAATCCGTGCGATCTGATTGGTTTTGAGCAAACAATACGCGATTCTGTAAAAAATCTCCTCTTAAAAGATAAGTTATTTTTGGTTTGTTTTTGTAATTGCTACCTGTTTAGCGTGTTTTAAACAATAATTTTGAATTCATTTCGAAATGTACTCGAAGTGTAAATAATTTGAAAATGTAGTCTGGTTTTTGCTCTAGATAAAGGCACAAGTATGTGATAAATAGGTTATCATATTCCAGACTCGGTAATATCAGTTTCATCGCTCTCGTTACGATATTATATTTTGTCCCTCGTTCGCTGCGCTCACTCGTGACAAAATATGATATCGTCTCTCGAGCGATAAAACTGATATCACCTCGCCTCTCATATGATAACCTATACATATATATATATATATATATATATATATATATATATATATATATATATATATATATATATATATATATATATATATATATATATATATATATATATATATATATATATATATATATATATATATATATATATATATATATATATATATATATATATATATATATATATATATATATATATATATATATATATATATATATATATATATATATATATATATATATATATATATATATGCATTATATATATATACATATATATATATATATATATATATATATATATATATATATATATATATATATATATATATATATATATATATATATATATAAACATTTAAGCCCGCTGACACGATCTGACATATTGCAAGCGAGCGCCATTATTTGTCATAGTTGCACACATTTACTTAATTACAAACAGCAACATCAGAATCGTACGAGCCGGCCGTCAGAGTAATCAACGACAACAGCTAGGTTATCTTTATTTTGTGAGCACGGAATAATACTAGGAAAACAATGAATGCACATAACGTTTATATCAAGCAAATGCAAACGTTTTTCTTCACAACACAATAATTTAATCTATGTTCTCATGCAGAGCAAGTCAGGAACGGCAGTGTGAAATCGGACTACAAGCAATTGTAATACTTACTTAGTCCACGATCAATTTATTTTGCGCAGGTGTATGTGTCCATGTCACTATCCTAAACTCCTTATTACCTTGAGAGCTGAATAACAAACTTGGTTTTCCAAGTCGAAGGTTTCAATGTAAATCGTCAGACATGCACGATGAATATATTTTCGTGCTTTAGTCTTGAAACAGTTTTGACATTACTGTGTAGAAAAACAGCGAAGTTTAAAGGCTCCCCCAATAGCAACGTATTAATAAATAACGGCATAATTATGCTGTGGGTTGTTATCATAATGCAACAATAATTTAACATTCGTTAAAAATTTAAAAGAACAACTCTAAACAATAATTCATTGTTTCAAATATCGATCGGTCATTCAAATTATTCAAAATTAAAGTGTTTTAAAGGTATAGCAGTCATGCTTGACTTTGCAATAACTTAGGAATGCGCCTTCACAATGTGTAGATATACTCCACGGGTGCCTAATGAATGAAATTCTATAGATTTACAAACTGATATAGCAAATTCATACAGTGCACTAATGCCCGCGTTCGAGTTTGAATTTTCTAACTCTCAAAATGCGTGAGCCCATTTTGAGTCCGTTTCTGTTTTGCAGCCAGCGAATTATAAAATTATCAAATCAACTCAATAGCTACAAACAGTTCCAAACCATTAATAAATTTTAGCTCATGCAGCCATACTGCAGGGTTATTATCATGCATAATGCGGCACTATTAATGTGGTCGAACACAAAGAACAGACTTTGAACTTAAAATATCTCAAACTACCGTTGTCTGTTTATAGGCGCTACGCCCATGCAAGCCTTGTTTCAATTCTGCTTAAAATTTGAACGAAATTCATGTTGATAATCGCCAGCAAAATACTTTTACCAGCATCCTTTATGCTTTACAATTAACATAAATATATATAGAAACATAAAAGCCCGCTGACACGATCTGACATACACAGCAAAAAGCGCACAACCTGTTCTGGCCTGATGAAAACAACATTGAACAATGTTGTGCTGCCCACATTGTTCTAGGTTGTCAACAATATTGTTCTGTATTGTTGAGCCTGAATTAGCCTGCAATCAGGTGTAACAATGTTGAACAATATTGTTGACAACTTTGAACAATATGGGCAGCAAAACATTGTTCAATGCTGTTTTCATCAGGCCAGAACAGGTTGTGCGATTTTTGCTGTGTATTGCAACCGAGCGCCATTATTTGACATTGTTGCACGCACATTTACTCAATTACAAACGGCAACATAAGAATCGCACGAGCCGGCCGTCAGAGTATTTAACGACAACAGTTAGGTTATCTTTGTCTCGTGAGCACGGAACAATGCATGCTAGGAAAACAATGAATGCACAAGTACCGTTTATAATATCAAGCAAATGCAAACGTTTTTCTTCACAACATAATAATTAAGGAGTTTTTATTAGCGGTTTTTTTCATAATCCTTTCATATTTTACGTTCATGCAATTTGCCTCTGCTAGTTGATCATGCTTAAATTCCAAAACAGATTTATACATTCCCTTGATCATATTATACACAATGTGTAGATATACTCTACAGGTGCCTACTGAATGAAATTCGATAGATTTACAAACTGATATAGCAAATTCATACAGTGCACTAATGCCCGCGTTCGAGTTTGAATTTTCTAACTCTCAAAATGCGTTAGCCCATTTTGAGTCCGTGTCTGTTTTGCAGCCAGCGAATTATAAAATTATCAAATCAACTCAATAGCTATAAACAGTTCCAAACCATTAATAAATTTTAACTCGAGATATTTTAAGTTCAAAGTCTGTTCTTGAATTTGGATCGACTAATGGCCACATGCATTAATAGTGCCGCATTATAAATGATAATAACCCTGCAGTATGGCTATATGAGTTAAAATTTATTAATGTATCAAAGCTTCTGATTTGACCGCTACCACAACAAAACAGACAAGGAAGTAATTGTGTGGGAGAAAAGGGTCGTTGGGGGTGAAGTACTCCAGTAGTAAAAATTAATTACATAGCATTGTTAGTGTTAGCATAGACTCATAAACATGCAAGACTGTATAACCTAGCGGGTGTATATATGCCCGCTAGGCGACTGGAGGCCTTGGGGTTACAATCCCCATCAGCCAATGTTAGAGGGGTTACAATCCCCCATAACATTAACCTGTCCAAGGGGTTACAATCCCCTTGGACAGTTCCTAGAACTTGCATGGATTATATTCACAATAAATAATGCGAGTCTATGGCCAGAAAGTGATCGATAGGAGCACTTCAACCCCACAAATACACAGAATGTGTATTCCCCATAGACGAACAACCCAACTCCCACAATAGCTGTGCTCATATAGTGGACAGCTTTAGCCGGCAGTGGTAAGACCTGCTGTTTGAGCATTGCCATTGGTTATACTACAGTTGGATTATCAGGAAGGCCGGGAAAAACCTGAAAGACAGGAAACCTGGATGGGGCCATGACAATTACCAGCAGCTTCCCCACAAAGCTTCTATATTACAATTATACGAACAAACCATTGGCAATGCGGCAAGCACAACTGACCATGCTAGCTTTTATCATTTTTTTTTTTCGTTTAGAGAAGTATATTTATGATGCGTTTTAAAACTGTTCCGCCTACTGTCAAGTTTGAGTTTTACAATGAAACATTTTCTTTTAAGAAATTGTTTTAACTAGCACAGCTGATACCTCTGACAGTGTTGATGATGGGGTCTTGATGTATCTTTCATAGCAATCTGAAGACCACCGCCCTAGCGTTTTAATAAGCCATGGAGGTAGGTTGGCTTTTGCGGCGGCTGTAGCAGCACCAATCCTGTAACTGTGGCCCGCGTAATTCAACGAATTTAGACCAGCTTGCTCAAGCAGTTTTCGAGTTTCAGATGTTAAGTTTTGTTTCGTGAGAGCTTTCCCAGACGCGGAAATGAAAAGTGGACCAGGTAATGGCGGACGTAACATGATGTAGTTTTGTAATGCTTTTACTGGACAAATATCACTATCGGATGCCCCTACGGTTATTGTGTGGCCCAGGCGAAATGGATCGGTTTTTGATTCCTTAATGTGAACTGTCATGAAATGTGGAGTGACACCGGAATTATTATAGGAAAATTTAACGCAATCTGTGGTTAGGTGTACTTGCGGATTGAAAGCGGAATTACATGTTAGTTCCCCAAGACAAAGAAAACCAAAGAATGCTAATGTCATAGCTGCCCAGATCATTTTTGACTCAAAGTTCTGTGTGAATGGAATTGCAAGTAACATTTTAAAAAGTTTCAGGTGGTTGATAGTTATTGGCAGTCTTACTCGGGTTGGTTGTCCATTGGAACGTTTAATTCCTCTTAAAACGAGTTGCAGGCGTAGCATTTTGTTCAAATTAAGTGCAAAACCGTGGCGGATATGATAATGGCGTACTGCTGCCAAATAGGTTTTAATTGAAGGATATTTAATAGATTTTGCAAGGGAAGCGACAAATTCAGACAGGAGCGTTTCGCTCGCAGGCAGGCATTCCTCGACTGTCCTCCTCTTGTACATATGTACAAAGTTGATAAACCGCTTCTCACCCGAGCTGTAGGTTTGCTGTGTTGTAGATGCTATTGACAAACCAATATAGGTTTGGATATCCCCACTTAGAGAGTCAAGACTATCTCTGGAATTGGATAGGGACTGATATCTGCCTCTGGTGCAAGTTGTCGAAACCTTTGGTACTGAAAACGAGAAATGGCATCTGCTATGTCATTATGTTTCCCCGGGATATGGACTGCGCAAATATAAATGTTATGCTGCAAGGTTAAAAGCGTCAAGTGGCGTAACAGATCCATCATTCTTGGTATTTTTGAGCGTTTTGTATTAATTATGCTCACTACAGACTCATTATCGCAGTGAAACCTAATTCGCTGGTCATGGAGGAGAGTACCCCAGATTTCGCATGCTATAACAATTGCAGAATTTTAACATGCTTTACAATTAACATAATTATGTTTATTTACAATCTCGAGGTGTCTTTAAGTTAAATAGCCGCATGTTTCTAGCAAATTTCTTCTCTTAAAGTTCTTATTTGCCTGCGATAAACAAGTAACCTAACGTAAAACAGATAAAAGATTAGGCGAAAAATTAATCGGAAAATGGAGCAGTAGCAGTTTGTTTACTATGCTTTGCTGTGTTGACGAAAAAATGATAAAAACTTAGTGCAAAATAAAGGAAGATACAAACTCATATACAGGTCCTAGACTAAAATGTTTTGTTTTGCAGAATAACTTTGTTTTTCTTATTTGGATCAAACAGGCAATGCCGCGCTCAGTCTGCTAGGGCTCTCCCCCAACATAAATCTTCCCGTTTGTAATTTTTTGAGGTATTATTATTGATATTCTTTGTTCCTATATATTGTGCCCTTGAGGGTACAAAATCCTGCAACACAGGGCAAATTGCCCCTTTTTGGCCTCTCTGTGGATGGCCCTGCAAACTTGTATGCATGCATGCAATGATCCAAAAAGCCAACGAGACATTATGTACTTTGGTCAGAATGATAATAACTAACCGATGAAAATTTATTTTTACGCTATCGCATATCGAAATACGTTTCTTTTGGAGCTTTAATTTCACTTGATTTGTTTCTGACTGCTTGAGCTCGTTGCCTGTAAAGATTTGCAAAGGTCATTTGTAACAGCTGCTCACATCACGAATGTGTTTCATAATCTTTTCTTGCATGTTTTAAAAAACAAAAAGTTTCTACATGCGTGTTTTCAAAATACGTTTCTAATAGTGGGGTAGAAATTAACATGCAAATCCTATACTGAATTGCAAGGTCTTAAATTCCAAATTGTGAGCAATGCTTTGCCTTTACATTGATAATTACCAATGGATACCAATGGATACCGAAAGTGACAGACTCACATTCACGAAAAAGGAATTCAAAGCTTCAGCAATATTTTTGATCGTTTACCTCTAATAAGGTTGACACCTTTCCATAATTGATTTGGATCGTTACTATTATTCTTTATAGTATGTGGAAAATGTCTTGACTTCGCTTTTTCTACTATTTTGTTGGCTCTGTTTCGTGCTATCTTATATGCTTCATGAAAATGTCGAAATTTTGTCTAGGTCGCTTTTTGTTTGATGATTCATATGCTTTCGTTAGTCAGCCATGGTGTGCGTTAACTTCTAGATGCTATATGTGCAGCCTGATAAGAACGGCAGAGTTTTTCCAGTCACTACAAAGTATTGTGACAAAAAATGGGCGTTTTAATGTAGAGTAGAAACTTTATTATTTTGTTCTATCAAAGCAATAGATAACAGAGAATGCATTAATTCAGCGACTGGTAGTACGCGAACATCAGAAAAAGAATCTTCTTTGATGTGTGAAAATAGCTGCTCTGAACCTGGAAGATGATTCATCGTATTCACACTTATTGCTAATAAAACCTAAGATAGGCTGATTTAAAGCTAGAATTAAATAAAAACTGTTTTCACCGAATCAAGAACCATAGTAAAATTACAGTTTTTTCCTTCTTCCTTCCGGCCGTTATGTATTTTTTTATCTTACGTACATCTAAAAGCCGAGCGACGCTTATGTCAAGATTGTTCCATCTCGCCAACCTTTGTTTGTCTCATCCGGGGCTAAAAAAATGGCATCCCCTCCCCAGTATAATCCCATAATAATCCCATCCTCCCCTAGTTCGGTTGAGTCATAGTAAGTGCGTAACAGGTGTTAACTGAAGGCGTCAGTTTTGTGCAGATATAGTGAAAGGCGTGGACGTTTTCTAAATGTACCACCTGTTGCAAGATTAAATTAACAGTCTATTTACAAAAATGGAAGATGTCTAACAAGTATATTATATCATTCTACAAATTCATTAAATGCAATTGCAATTAAGTACAGTTATCTGGAAATTTTCATGAAATATCAAAAGGAATAAAAGGTAAATGCCGCACAATCAGATGCATGTGGACAAAACACAAGGAAAACGAATGTTACAATATTTTTCACCCTGGTGTGATGAAAATCATGACATTAATGTCGATCTTATTAAATTTTGAGGTTTTTTTACTATAAAAGTAAGGCTATAGATTCTTTGAAATAGTTTAAAGGGTATAATAGAATGAGGCGCTATCAAATCTGTTTAGAGGTAAAGATTGTTTTATTTCTGCACCGACGGGATCAGAAAAATCCGCAGTAGCTCAATTATTTACATTCGCTTAGAAAGCATTTCAGCAGCTGCATTGAATGACGTGCACGTACAGTCAAGAATCCTGGAAATTGTAGTACCCAAGCCAACAGAAAGCTAAATTCTTGCCATGCAACTAACCATTTATATTAGTAACGTGTGACTAAAAGGACAAATAAGAGTGTGGGAATTACAGTATGCATGGCATTCCAAATACAAGGAAACATCGGCCGGCTACAGAGCGCATTCAAAAGAACATAAAGTATTGGAATTACTTTCTAGCATTGCCCAAAGCCGTGCTGAACAAAAAAAGTAATTTCCTGAGGCAGAAAGAAAAAAAAGAAGGCATTAATGTTTGGTTATTGATGACGTTACTGTATTGTTAAATAGTAGGACATAATATTTCAGTTAAAAACAATGGCAATTAAATGTAAATAGTTATATTAGAATCTAACTCTATATCTGGAAATGTTTACAGTATAGAGAAGGCTTGTTCAGACCGGTATGCATTAATGCAGCAAAACAGCCCACTTCAATGTTATCAACATTTTTGAGAAATGTAATACTTTTAGCCGTTAAAAATATCAAATGAAACAAGCTGAGGATTCACCTTTAACCTGTAACATAAGTTACAACAGAACATTAGTATCACATTGTAAACTTCTATTGGTGTAATAGCCTAGGTAGCCCAAAAAAACATCCATTCAGTTTTACATTGAGGTCTGTGGCGTAGCAGTAGTTGCGTAATTGTATATATATCAATAAGGTTGGCAACTAAATACAAATTATTACAATTTTAGTTTGAGTTTATTGGCTGCTGAAATTTCAGTAATTTCAGCAGCCAATGAATTCACTGCTTCGTCATTTGAAGCGAAAACCATTGTCAGGTAAACACCATCCAGCATCGTCACGGCGAAAAAAAATATAACAACACGCAATACTTTGCTAAATTTTCATTATTTTTCGAGTCGTTTGCAACCAAAAAACTTACCAGGAAGCAAGTAAAAATATCAAATTTTATAGTTATGTAGTTTGTTTTGTGTTATCTGGTATATTTTCAATGTTTTTTGTCGATATTCTTGAGTTGATAGATCGTAAAATTGTAATAATTTGTATTTAGTTGCCAACCTTATTAATATATATATACAATTACGCAACTACCGCTACGCCACAGACCTCAATGTAAAACTGAATGGATGTTTTTTGGGCTACCTAGGGTAATAGGTAGGCTTTCGTGAACCTTTTTCGATACACAGATCCTAACACCAACACAAAATTCCCACAGCAGATGGTTGAGGTTTACGGTCCTCATAATTATAAAAAAGACATTCCAAAACCTGCATATTACACTACAACACAATAATTATTTAAGGATTACTGAATGGTTTTCCGTGCAGGATAGCGTGATCCATGCACGCGGGATGTTGCGAGATTTTCGGAAAGCGTAAAAATGCACGAGCCGCAGGCGAGTGTATTTTTACGCTTTCCGAAAATCGAGCAACATCCCAAGTGCATGGATCACGCTAGCCTGCAGGGAAAACCATTTAGTAATTGTTTTATGAAATAACTACAATAAAACAACGGTTAACACTTTTTAAACCATTGATGAAGTACGCAATTCTCCCAAGAATCGTCAACTTTAGCTTTGTCGGCATTCGACCGTACGCTACAATTCACACAATTTTAAAACTTTTCGCATAACTTTTTTGTTTTGAGTTCTTTTGCTCTAAAACATGGTGAAAATATAGTATTTTAACAGAGACATAGACTGGTACTAAACCGAAGAGCAGATGCTGTTAAAAACCGATGTTATTAACGGCCAAAAATGACAGATATGCTAGTTTCATTTTGTAATTTTGTATTTTTTCGTAAACAAAAAACTAAAAACTTATCGGCATTTGAAGCGCAGTATGTGTGTTAGAAAGCATAGCAGGGAAATAAAATTTAGTCCTTTATGGGCACTATTGTATACTGATTCGAACGGTTGCACTTTTATCGCTACAGCATAAACTGAAACAAAAATATGCGAGTGCCAAAAATCGTATTTCAGTTAAATTTATAACGTAAACAAAACAAAAATACAAGTATGCAAGACATTATAGAAGTTTGACAACATAAAAGATTATAGTTTCTGTACCTTGTGCTTTAGTATTTGACTTTATCTTCATTCTCCGCTAATTTCAGAAGCTGAAATGGTTTTTTGTCGGCAATTCTAAGCCCGTAACAAGCTCGTAAAATGCGAAGCGATGTCAACTTTCAAATTTCCCGTGCAGGATTGTCTCATCCTGCACGGGTATTGACCAATCAGATTGCGTGTTTTACTGTAGTTATTATATAATGAATGTTCTTTCGTGTTGGTGTTAGGATTGAGTTTGATATCCATACACCAACACGAAATTCCCACAGCAGATGCTTGTGCTTTATGGTCTTCATAATTATGAAAAAACATTCCAAAACTTGGAATAACACTAAAAGCCCCATATACTAAAAACTAAACAATAAGTTATTGATGTTCTGTAGTAAATGTTTTCAAATAATTACTGGACAATAGACATATATCCTCAGCTTGTGCTATTTGATCCTTGTAAATGAAGCCAAAATATTAATATTTCTCAAAGTGTTGATTACATTAACGTGAACCATTTGGCGAGCATGCACTAAGGTATATACCATGGTAAACAAGCCCTTTCCACAAATACTGTAAACACTTTCCAGATAGACTAAAGATTCTGATAAAAAATTCCACGTATAATTGCCATTGTTTTTTTAAATTAAAGTATCAATCAAAATTTAAATTGTCTTGCCAATTAAATAAAGCGAACCTCATAAAATAGCCAATCATTAATGCCTTCGGTCGATGTTAGAATTACTGAGCAATAGTTTATACTCTTCAATGAACCCTGTAGTTGGCCAATGTTTCCTTGTACTCAGAATGCAATCGGTATAATTATACTCTTTAGTTTGTGCATTTGGTTACGCATTATAATTATTGATATAAGTGGCTGCTAAACAAGAATCTTGCTTTTAATTGTTTTTGAATATTACAATTTCCTGATTTTTTTATTTTTCGTGTACACCGTTCGAAGCAGGTGAAGTGCTTGATAAGTGAAAGTAAATAACCCATGTACAGCGGATTTCTTGATCTCGTCGGTTGAGAAATAAAATCTTTTCCTCTAAGAAGATTTGAGAGTGACTCATTCTGGTATTCCTTTTAAACTATCCAACCTAATGATCGATCGATTTCACAGAATCTATAGCCACAGGGGCGGATCTAGACCGATGCGAACGATGCAAATGCATCAGCCAGAAATATTCAAATTTGAATCTTTGACTCTTCTTAAACTTATATTACACAGAACTATGCATAGCTATTTATCCATAAAACTAAAAAATATATAATTCCAAATCCCAGATCATTCATTAAAGTTCTCTTCAACTCGTAAATGTACCTTCAGAGCGATACAAAATCGTTTGTTTATGTCATTTTGCGCCAGAATAAATTAAGGTAAAATAATTCGCGCAAATTTTTCCATGTTTTGCCTGTTGTATTATACGGCGAGTGAATGCGTCACAATAGAAGCGAATGCATCACTACGTCACAGTTGATCTTGTATGCATTGGTGAATGCATCGGTTCCGAGTCTTTTTCTGCGCGGTATCTACTGTGACATCATCAAAACCATTGTTTTATAGCCTTTTTCTGCTTACGTCACAGTAGATTTAGGTCCGCTGAGCGATGCATCGCGTGCAGGTTGCGGGCGCTCGCATCGGTGCACTGATGCATATTTGCAATGAATCTACTGTGACGTAGGAAGCAGTCAACGATCACCGAAGCCACACGAAGCTTGTTCTTTCGACCCACGCTTTCTCGAAGTTAAGGCGCAACAAAAATATGCAAATGAAGGACGATCTATTGCACTTACTTCGAGACGAAAAAGCCTTCGAAATCGGAGCGGTAAGAAGACAGTGTGAAATTAAAGTTACTGATTTCATTCGAAAACCAAAGCTTGGAATCCATCCTTGAGGGGGCAAGAATGGAAGGGATAAATTGACTAAACAGTTGATTCCCAAACATATTGTCCAGGATTGGCAGCTGTGTGGAGAACTGAGGGCCCTAAAGTAAGTAAAGGTTCCTTTGTAGTTTATTCCATTTATTCTATATATATATATATTATTTATCTGTGCACTATATAAAATTAGTGGCAAAAATATTCCCTACCTGGGGGGGGGGGGATCCTGGATTTACCTGCTAGACAATTTAATAGTGCCTTAGTTTGGGATTTTGCTGGATTGTCTATTTGATTTGTTGCAATTTATACATGGTGTTTTATTATAAATTATAGGCAAAAGTTTTGAAAATAGGCAATCATATTAAATAAATCATTGAGGTTTTGTAAGCATGAGTTCAGTTGCATTACATATATGGGGCTGTATGCCTCATCCAGAGACCATAGGCAGTATGTTAATTAGCCTTATTCTTATAGTGTGATAGTTTATTATAAATTTTATTTTGTACTCACTTTTAAAGAACTAAAGGTGATGGGAATTGCCTGTATAGAGCATTCTAAAAGATACTTTGTGGTAAGGAAGATCTGTGTGGTTATCTTAGAGATTTGACAAGTATCGAGTTTTTGAACAATCAAAAATTGTATGCTTTCCAACCATACATGAAAGAAAAGTCTAACATATTCCAATAAAAAATAATGCTTTTCTGCCACAGTATCTGATTCTGCATTGGGTGATCCATGATAGATATGCCGGAAAGGATTCCAGGCAGCAG
The DNA here is from genome assembly GCA_963855995.1 of Muricea muricata. Classification (NCBI taxonomy): domain Eukaryota; kingdom Metazoa; phylum Cnidaria; class Anthozoa; order Malacalcyonacea; family Plexauridae; genus Muricea; species Muricea muricata. The sequence goes on along the minus strand of OY979716.1, from coordinate 102,352,710 downwards.
GGTGATAGTTGTAAAAAGAGAAGTGATCAGAAATTCTACAAACTTGCTCAGGAAGTTAAATTAATTCTGATGTGGACTACTGATGGTATTTATACTCTTCCAGGAGTAAGTGAGAACCTTTAGCCTAATCACTTTGCAATTGTACCACTTTACTGTTCCATGACTCATTAATTCCTCAACATGCGTGATTACACCATAGTGAATTTGAACTGCAGAGTGTATATACAAAGTTCATCATGAATAAATCACTTAAGTAGTATCACATTTACAGTTTAGAATATAGTGCTCTCGAAGAAACAAAATGAAATAAAAATAGTTCTTCATATAGTCGTGTATTTAACACAAAAAACTGTTGTAGTTTTGCGTAAACATGATTTAATTTTGAAACATTTTGCATTCCCGAAGCATGACTGAAAATTTCGCTATAAACAAAGCCAAAGTGGCCAAATAATAAACTGTAGTAAACTATTATGTTGAGTGTAAAATGTAATTGTATGAGCAAATATCGATTACTTGAAATTGTCATTGCCAAATTGCATGCCTTTTAAATATATTTTCTTAAGAAACCCAGACAAAAATCAACAAAGGTACGTAACCATTTCGTTCTTTGTAACTATCAATCATCGTAACTGTTTTCATGTATATGTATTTTAAAACGCTAAAACACACCTGTTGAGACTGTTTTTCATCCTCTGACTCTGTTTTTGAGTTTTATCTCTTTCGGCTTTTGCAGCAATCTTGAAAACTTGTATTTTGTAACTCCAATTTCTTTGTATTATCTGCTCAGGACTAATCCTTTCTCGTAAAAAACTCATAAAATTCGTTTTCCTTTGTTTAAAAATTTTTATGAACCCTTTTTCCATGTAAAGTCACGAATTTTTATCTTTCTGTAAACTTTGCTTGACAAAACAAACAATCGCACTCCCCACAACCACGCGAAATTCTCTGCGTAAGAGCCTAGGACTAGCCAAAATGCCCTTATAAATCCGCCATTTTGTGGAGACAAAATTTTTACTGAGAAAAGATAGGAGTACGCATTCTATATCTATTATTTCTATGGATTACACTTATCAGTAACATTAAGGTGGCGCGACAGTCAGAATCAGTTAAGTAGAAATTTTATGTCTCCACGATAAAATGTTTTGTAGTGAATGCTTGAGCTTCATTTTGGGTCATTGCACAGCTCTATAGCACTGTTTGCCGTGTTTAAAAAAGAATTTCTTCAAAGTTTGCCTGAACATAGAAATCACGTTTCTTGTTGGAACTCGATTCTAATTATAAGTTCATTTGCATAAACTCCACACCTTACCTATGCAACAATGTCTCTGTACATACGAACGGTAGGAGTATAAAACTTTTCCAATTATGAAGACAACCACTAGAGCTATGCAATGACCTAAACTAAGCTTTACACGCGCACTATAAAAGATTCTATGGCGAAAGAAGTATTATGTGCTATGAGTTAGACTATTGAGCCACCTTAATCTTGTTGGGGTTGACCAAATGATGTATGTGTTTATTGTAAGTTAATTTCCATAAATTAATATATATTTTTAGGCTTAATAATTTAGTAATAATAATATAGGGCACAAAAGGTTGCATTGCAGCATAATGAGTTGACCTGTATTTGTAGTAATTTATTAGCCATGGAATTAAAAAAATGTGTACAAAATTTGCGACTAATTTAGACAAAAACATCATTCACATTTTTTGCTTGCTAGTTGCTATACTCCTGTTTTTGTGGATGGCCATTCTTTTACCACCATGTTTAATCGTCGGCTGCAAACAGCATTCTTTCAATTCTTCTCCAAGTCTTCTCCTCACGTACTGACGTCTCTTTGTCCCAAAGCACCTTTTCCCATTGAATTAGACTCCAATTCTTGTGCTTTTGCGCAAGCTTTAATCGTTTTGTCTTATTTGCTTTTCTTAATAGCGGCTTTCGTTTTGCAACTCTGCCATGTAGACCGTTGCGGATGAGAGCTCTTCGTACTGTAAACGGATGTACTTGTCTTCCTGTTGAGTGTGCAAAATCTGCGGCAATAGCTTTGCTGGATTTTTTGGGATCTCGTAATGAATTGATCTTGAGATACTTTTCATCACCCTTTGTCAGCTTTCTCAGCTCACGCATTATCTTAAACAATGTGTGTCAATTAAAGTACATTACGGAATACACCGTAGCATCCATTTCAGTTTAGGCTGAGAAAATAGGCACATTGTAAGAGTCAAGGTTTCAAATTTTGTGATTTGAAAAACTTCTTAGCAAAGACGTGGAAGACAAAAACTTGAAGTTTACATGCAACGAATTGTTATACAAAAATAAACGTACTCAATTACGAAAGAATTGGTTAAAGCTCACACGCAACATATCTCTTGTGCCATCTTGATAAAGTGGGAAATAGAATATCTAGAATTTGAAATCCACAAGCTATTGTGACGCAGCAAGCATTTTGTGTGTGTGTGTGGGGGGGGGGGGTTATATTCATATAATCAGGTATAATTTTATTTGAAAGAAGCTGTTATTATGAGAGTTGACTTAAAAAGAAATTAGTCGGACAGAACATGCATTTATCAATATACACCTCCCCCGTCGATTAACTTTCTAGGGCCAGCCTTGCCTACTGTTGAAGGGCTTTCGACATTTTCACTCTGTGGGCTAAGAGAACCATAGACTAAGTCTGGATCACTGACCGACATTTCAGTAAATTATTGCTTTAGACAGATTACTCTTTTATGTCAGGCGAACAAAATTAATGTTCCTGTGAAAATATCTCAGGAATCAGACAGGATATGAAAGATCGTTTAAAGTCTTCGATGACAGTTCAAAAATTTCTTTCAGCATGATTGAAACTAATTTTTAGAGTCGCATTATAGGGCTTATGTGTGAGTGCGATCCAGTGATCTTTCAGAGTATGGCCTATGCTTAAATCTCATGTACGAGTGAAGAAAAATGTTAAGTTATGTCCGTTATTCTTGGGTAAAAACTGAACTTGATCTGTCTATCTTTGCAATACTTTAGTTCCAAACAGGGAACCGGTGTGAAATTGACATGGCGACAAGGAGTGTACTGGCTTTGCTGCTTTTTATTAAAACGCTTCACTTACATATTAGTGGTAGGTTCAATTTTATTTCAATTCGGTCTCAATACGGTATTCAATTTCAATACCGTGATATTTCTATCAAATCACCTGCGCAAAGAGTTTCCTGTCCTTTCACGGAGTGGCTCACTGGAAAGGGAGGTCTAATTTAAGAGTGGTTTCATTAATATATTTATTTTTGAAATTGTATGATCATGTGTGATTAACATTTTTAACAAGACATCAGCTATATTTCATTGAAAATGTTAAACGATCTTTAATTGGGAAAAAGAGAAGGAATGGGTGTGACAGTGGCTTACATAGGGATTGGAGTGTTAGGATATCACAGTCATGAATAAATGTCAGCTAAATTAAATATAAAGCTTAAAAAAAGAGATCTGCTATTATTCCAGCTGGAACTCTACCCTCACACCTTAACCTCACACCCCACCCACCCTCAACATAATGCAGCGGTGTTAATGTAGTGATTGGTAGTGGTGAAAAGATGCAATGATGCATTCAATGATACGTTTAAAATATTGCAGATCGTTTAAAGCGAGATGAAAGTAACGACATAAAAGTAACTGTATTTTTATGATACACAGTGGTTTGACAATACAGCTTTCGCATTTACGACAAGTTTCTACATTCCCTAGATTGCATTTCAGCACCAACTCTTCACGAAACAGGCAACAATACGATACATATTCATGTCAATATCCCAAGAAAACGATTGTCTACTTTCTGGAGAAGATCCATTCCAAGCACTAGTTGGTCGTGGAATGGCGTTGGAGGTAACAGTGCGCAGAGTGCGATGACAGGAGGAATGGTTGCTGCAGGTGCCACTGGTAGCAATATTGGTGTAGCAGGGGCTGGATTTCCCATAGGTCAAAAATTTTCGTTAAAGTTTGGAAATTTGCGAGGTTGCATTTACCCGGAAAAAGGTCGAGTTCCACCAATAAAATTACAGCTTGCAGAGGAATGTCTTTCTGAGAAGGCGAAATTTTTTATCTCCGAGAAAGGAAATCTACAACACGTGGAAACTGGTTTCTGTGTCCAACCACTCGACGAAGAACTAAATGGATACTCACCAGTGGTTATTGACGAACCATGTGGGCAACGATGGGCGTTTGTAAGGACTTTTGCTGGTTCTGTCAAATTGGCTGCATTTGAAAATTGCATCCAACCGTCTATCAGTAGTGCTGATGAGCCAGTTGCAGAGTATCTTGTTTTCCATGACAACTGTAATGGACCTGAGAGCATGTTTCAAATTGAAGGTAAGGTTAACATTTTTTTAAAATTTCTTCTTATAACAAAAAAAGTATTTTTTTTACTAATGCATAGTCAACGAGGTCATAGTCACCTGACATTATATATTGAGATGGCTTCACCGTGCCCAAATTTACTTTAAATTTCTTGCTAATATGTCAGCATTACGGTTGTGTGATTCCCAGAGTTGACCTTATATGACGACTACCTAATGGACGTGTAACCTGTATACGAAACTTAAAAAAAATGAAATTGGAAAAATATTACCACAGCTTAAAAGAGCATTCTAAACTTAGTAAAATTGCAAAGTTTGGTTGTAAAATGTTGTAAACTATAGAAAATATAACCTTGCGAAGTTGGAAAATTTTCTGTAGTTTTGTATTATCCGCGAGAAATGAATACCCAAGGGTATCCACAGGGTATAATTTTTCACCCGTGATACAAATGAATATAAATTTTACGAAATTTGCAAGGCTATGTTTTCTATATTTTAGAACATTTCACGACCAAACTTTGCAATTTTACTAAGTTTTGGACGCTTTTTCAAGATGTGATAATATTTTTGCCTGTTTCGATTTTTTTCAATTTGTCTAGAAGGTTAAAGTTCTATTATGCTAAATTAAAATTTGTTTTCGTTATGGTATACAAATGAGCATAAGCATGCACAAAAACATGCCGCAAAGACGTCGTCAAGATTTCAAACTATAAAACTTTATATTGACTAGGTACACTGTTTCTAACTTAATCACAAGCATGCACAAGGAGCTGTCCGTGATTAACCTTCAGTGAGCAAACGTCTGCAAATTCGGAATTTCGTTCTGCCTATAGTTTGGTTTGGATTTCTGTGTTAGGTTAGGAACGAAATGCTGCCACCATATAATCGTTGTTTTATGGGATGGTGGGCGAAGGTATCATTGACCCACGCTAGCTAGAGATTTAACTTTTTATATCTCATTACAAAACACACATGTCTTTGTATATCGTTCACTTACTGGTAGTAGAAATACGTGTATGTAGCAACCCCTTGCCACTAACTAAGAGCATGCTACTGTGTTCGGAATTGCATGAAGTACTTGCATAGGTTGTTGTCATAGCAACACGGCAATTGTTATTCTTTCTGTAGATTTTCTTAAAATGACAAAATATCAGTTTTTAATCCTTGTTTTATTGACATTTTTTTAAATTGCACAACATTTGTCATCGGTATGTTATTACGCCTAATGTAAGCTTAAATTTGGTATAAACTACGACCTATTAATTACATTAGACGTGTTGAAATATTTATGAAACTAAATTTTTAACATAAACTTTGAGTTTGAAATAAACCGTTTTAAGCCAATTTTATATCTTCGCTTATATTCTTTTACATGTAAAGTTCGTCAATATTTTGAAATACAGTAATAAGAAGACAGTCTTGCATTTACAAAACATAAACTTACTTTGGAATTTAAACAGTGAATAGATAGCTGGAGGAGTACGGCTACGCCGGCCTTTATAAAACATTAAAACACAAGTATAAATACGCATTATATAATTATCAACAAACTTGCCTTGTGTTTCACGCCATAGTCAATTCTTGGCGCTTCTCTGTATTTTTCCAGAATCTCTCTTCAAGAGTCTTGCCGCAGTTGTTTTCGTCTCAGTTCTCGCCTTTTCGAATGCCTGAAGTGTTTGCTACACCTGATAGTCCGCCACATTCTTGAGATCATAAATGACCACCCTTCGTTGGTTGTGAAAGTTGCCGAATCTTTTTGCAAAAATACAAAATATTGAAGTGCAAAAAGCAAATTTAGATATTTGCTGTCAGTTGAATTCGTGATTAATCAATCAACAATAAATTTTAAATCTGGCCAATCAGTGTTAGCCATTCATGATAGTCCGCCATATTGTTGAGATCAGTGAGGAGGACGTCATGACATACCAAACTTACTACCTGACTACCACGAGGAACGACTTTGAACTCCGTTAGTGCGAAATTAGTAACCCTCGTCCCGGGCTTACGCCCGGAATGGCGCTTCGCGCCGTTAGCTCGGGTGTAAAGTTTAATCAACCATTTATATGTTAACAATCTTATAACGCCATGTTTTGTTTAGATACAAAACCCTACGCTGCAGAGGTAGGAAATCTTTGCTTACGAATGGGAGGAGGTAACACAATAGACGGCAAATGCAGAGAAGGACTTCCGATTGGTACTGTATTCGTCTTGAAATTTGAAAACGGTCGTTGTATTTTTCCTGAAAATGGACAAATAAGCATCGGAACAAATTTAGTAGCTGCTCAAGACGTTTGTCGTTCTGGTCTAGCCAGGTTTATTGTAAACGAGATAGGTAATCTTAAGCATATCATTTCTGGACTCTGTATGCATCCCGAGGACAACGGCGATGATTTTCCGCTGGTTATTGGAATGTCTTGTACACAAAAGTGGGCGTTTTCTATGACATTTAATGCTTCTCTAAAGGCAAAAGACAGTTGTAGATGCATTCAGTCAGCGAGCGGAAGTACACGACCATCCGATACAGAATATTTCGTTTTGCGTAAAGATACATGTAACGAACCTGGCAGTCAATTTACCATTTTTATAGGTATATAATTTATTTTGTAGTTACGGTATTTTTAAGCAGCTTCAAGTGTTTTAGAAGAGTAAAATAAGCTCAACTATATTTACGATTCACTTGGTGCATGTTACGTCAGGAACATGCCGATTGATCTGTTTTCAAACGACAGCTGGGGTTTCCTTGTGTATCGTCCTGATAAGCTAAGATAAGTTCTTGTTCTATGTAATTATTCAGTTACTGGTGAATAACGTCATACTCTGGAAGAAATATATCAGCATGAATATTGTCCACCTAAGTAACAGTTCCTATAATATATCCTTTTGGTCATTATGCGATAAAATATTTAGGAAATTATGATAACTTCTTTGCTGTGTTAAACACATAATTATCCATAAATTTCTTCCATCCCAAACGTTAGTTTTCTTTTCTTTTCAGATGCAAATAATGTTCAAGGTTTAGGAGGTATGACAGCAGGGGGATTTGGAGGTTCAGGAGGTGTTGGCGTTGGTGGAATTAGTGGTGGTGGTGCTTTGGGAACTGTGGGTGGCTTCGGGGCTAGTAGTTCTGGGATAGGCGGCATAAACGGTGTTTATGGATTCCAGTTCGAGGGCAAGGAACTCGGAATGGGAAATGGAGACATTCAGGATTCCCAAATAACTTCATCAACTGCTTGGAATGGATTACCACCAGAAAAAGGCCGGCTGAATGGCGCTAGTTCCTGGTCAGCTGGTCAAAACGATGAGAACCAATGGATTCAAATTGATCTTAGGAAACCATTAACTCTCACAAAAATTGCTACTCAAGGACGACACGACACTGACCAATGGGTGAAGTCATATCTTGTATCGTACAGTTCCGACGGCGAAACATTTCAGAATTACAAGGCTGATGGTTCAGATAAGGTAAAGACGACGATTAACGACATGCAATTATAATTAACCTATTCACTAACAGCTACGATCTTGGAACGAGATGCACTGTCGTCTATCCAGGGTAAAAAAGCACTATTTAAAAGCCGCTATAGCTGGAAAAATACACCAAGCCGATTTGATCAGTACGCTTTTTTATTCAAAAATTCAAAATTCTGATCCAGTTTTCTTGTTTGATCCCGCCCTCGCCCTTCTCTGCACACATACACACACACAACCGTTTACGCCCGTATTGTGCACTGAGACTATGAAGCAGCATCTTACTCAAGATGTAAAGCAAGATAATTTTTGTCCCTAGATATTTAATGGAAATAATGACAGAGATACCATTGTGACCAATTTCTTATCACCATCAGTAACTGCTCGTTACATCCGCATACACCCGCAATCATGGTTCACTCATGTATCCATGAGACTCGAACTTTATGGTTATGATAGAGGTAAGCTAACTGTTACAATTCACTCAAAGAGAAAATGTAATGATCTCCATTTAAAGTTTGCGCGAAGGGTGGTTATTAATCAAACGTGAGGTCTAGACAAGGAAATAAGAACCTGTATTACGAAATGTGATATACAAGTACTATTGTGGAAAATATGTACGGTTAAAAAACAATTTCAAGACGTATTTTTCACAATAGTACTTGTATTTTACATCCGATTTCGTAATGTAGCTTGAAAAAGGAAATCATCCTCTTTTGAGAGATTGACTAGAAAAGGACCAACCGTCATGTCAAACATATAAGCAGTCCGTCATATATTTAACAAGGGGGTTTTCTATCCTAGCAATCTCTTAAAAGTGGCTCTGAAGCTATAAGTTTGAACAAAACATCAGCAAGTGAGTTATAGCGATGGACAACAACTTGTCAGAGTTTTTAAGTCCATTTCCTATCGATATTTTTGTTTTAATTTATGTACACAATATTTTTTAAACAAAACTCTCGTGTTGTCAGTTCTACTTTTCATATTTTTGATAGCGCTTCTGAACTCCCAACATTGTGACTCCTCCGAGTAAAAACTAAAAATACTAGAAATACATGCATGCAGCAGCCCCTCGCCACTAAGAGCATGCAACTATATTTTCGGAATTACATACTTGCATAGGTTGTTGTCATAGCAACACGGCAATTATTATTTATATTAATTTAGCTCAAAATGACAAAATATCAGTTTTTAATCCTTGACAATTTTTTAAAATGGCACAACATTTGTCATCGGTATGTTATTACGCCTAATGTAAGCTTAAATTTGGTATAAAATATGACCTACTAATTACATATATTTGACGTTTTGAAATATTTATGAAACTAAATTTTTATCGACATAAACTATGAGTTTGAAGCAAAACCGTGTCAAGCCAGTTTTGTATCTTCGCTCATATTCTGTTACATGTAAAGTTCGTCAATATTTTGAAATACAGCAATAAGAAGACAGTCTTGCATTTACAAAACATAAACTTACTCTGGAATTTAAACAATAAACAGTGAATGGACTGGAGGAGTACGGCTACGCCGGCCTTTATAAAGCATTAAAACACAAGTATAAATATGCATTATCAACATACTTGCCTTGCGTTTCACGCCGTAGTCAATTCTTGGCGCTTCTCTGTATTTTCCCAGAATTAATCTCTCTTCAAGAGTCAATGACCACCCTTCGTTGGTTGTGAAAGTTGCCAAATCTTTTTGCAAAAATACAAAATATTGTAGTGCAAAAAGCAAATTTAGATATTTGCTGTCAGTTGAATTCGTGATTAATCAATAGATAATAAATTTTAAATCTGGCCTATCAGTGTTAGCCATTCATGATAGTCCGCCATATTGTTGAGATCAGTGAGGACATACCACACTTACTACCTATCACGAGCAACGACTTTCAACTCCGCTAATACGAAATTACTAACACTCGCCCCGGGCTTACGCCCGCAACGGCGCTTCGCGCCGTTGGCTCAGGGATTAAATTTACCTTTTTCGTTTTACAACTATAATAACAAACATTGTTGATCGAAACAATTTGCCCAAAGAATTACATAATTCATCTTTTATCCCCCAATGATTTTGGTAAACTAATCCTGATAAATGCCAAACACAAAGCTTAGTCTCAACATATGATAGAAAAGATACGACAAATATATATTCTAGTAAAATCCAACTTCTTTACTATAGCAGTAATTATATTAAAGCCATTCTTCTATTTCGCTTCATTTTTTCCTTCTAGATGCAAGTGGAGCTCAGGGAGCAGCAGGCATGACAGTTGGTGGATTTGGTGGTGCAGCACAGGGTGGCGCTACACAGCTTGGTGGTGGAGGTGGTGGTGCTCTTGGAACTGCGGGTGGTTTTGGAGGTGGTGGCTTTGGAATAAGTGGCCGTTACGGTGGTGTCGGTTGCCCGTTCGGTGAAAAAGAACTTGGAATGGAAAATGGAAAAATCCAAGATGACCAAATAACATCATCATCTGATTGGAATAAATTACCGGCTAAGAATGGCCGGCTAAACGGTTCTAGCTGCTGGGCAGCAGGAAAAAATGACAAGAATCAATGGATTCAAGTAGACTTCGAGAAACCAGTTGTTGTTACGAAGATTGCCACTCAAGGACGTGGAAAGTATGACCAGTGGGTCAAGTCGTATACAGTTTCGTACAGTTTGGATGGTAATAATTTTAAACCTTACCAGGTTGACGGTGTTGATAAGGTAAGAATCTCTGTATCTTTTGTGCGCGAAATAATTAATTAGGAGTTGACTTGCACTTTAACTGTTTGTGTTGAGGCCAGAGTGGGATAAAGAAAATCATAAATAAATTCAGTATGTAAGCTGCGTGAGTATAATGATTTTCGTTAGTATTTTTAACGACCAGCGGTAATTCTTTACACGTACTTCCTAATTATTAAAGTAACGTGCATGCGCTTGTGTGCTGTGAATGTTCAAATTTAATTTTGATACGACTTGACTATGGTGGCCGAGAACTGCCAATACTTTTTTTACATTTTTTTGTAAAAAATTTTTATAAATTACTTGTTTTTACAAAAATTAAAAAAAAACAAAATCTACTTTAAATCAAAATTAAAACAAAAGTAAAATTAAAGTTAAATAAAAACAAAATATAAAATTAAAATAAAACAAAATTAAAATAAAATCAAAGTCATTTTCTTTATCGGCCGAGCGCTGCCACTACCATGATTCTTTGCGAGCCGAATAATTCAATACGTCAATACTTCATGTAATACTGCCCAATAATATATCAACGTCAATACATAGAAAATTTCGCAGTGGAACAATTTCGCAGAGAAAATCAAAGTCAAACGTATCATAAAGGGAAAAAGGGGATGAGTTGAGATGTGAGCGGTAAGGCTCAAGAATATAACAGAATTGGACCATGGATAGTTAAAATATCTTTTATAATCATTCCATGATTGAACCAAGAGAGTTCGTCCCATTGCGTCATGAGGGGTATTTTATTAGCGACATCCTTACGGACAGAAGGGATATCCTAAAGGGGTTAGTTAGATATCCTGGGGGGTTTCCAAAATTATTACATCCTAAGGGGATTATGAAGAAACCCTTCATGGGAGGGGGGCGGGGGTGACAAGTACGAGGAGCTCTCACTTCAAAACATTATTGATGCCAGTCAAAAGCATTTTTGCAAAATGCCTAGAGAAGATTATGGTGTGATGTTTTCGCTGGAAGAATGTTCCAGATTTGAAAGTGTTTTATGTACGCTTTTTAAAACGTTAAACGTTAAACGAGGTTGATAAATTGTTTATTATATGCAAAATTTGTATTGTCTTGATAATGAAACTTAATTCTCTGGTGTTATTTTACGACTCGTTTTTATACGTGGTTTGAATCTAATTTAATATTTGGCTCTTGATATTTGGTTTTGCTGGGGGTTTTTCAAATGTGTTGTTCTTTTTTGTAAGTTTTAAATCGTGTAAAAAATGTTTACTTTATTGGTTCCAATCGGTTTCTCACCTTAAAATAGTTTCAAAAGTTTGCTGTTCTAATATTCGTACTTTTTTGAAATACATATCCCTTCATTGTTTAATTCCATCAAAAGTATAGACTGATCATTGAAACAACTTTAACTCGCAGCTAGTTTGAATTTTTCCGTAGCGAAGAAGAGCTTACGAGGCGAAGCCTAGCTTAACAACAGGCTCGAGGTGCTACAAAACTCACTATTTTCCGAGGTTCCAGTAAATAACTGTCAGCAAATTTGCTTGATTGTAAGCCGTTCAAAACGTCGCGCAAAGTTCCATGTTCTCAATAAAATCGGCTTTGTACTTTCCTAATTTACGCAGTTACCTAATTTGACTACAACTCCCTAGAGACATTTAATTACAATTAGAAGTTTTTGTAAGAAAAGTACAAGTTCGCGTGGCGTTTTGAAGAATTTAAACTGGAGCAAATCCCTTAAAATTTTGAACAGCAATAAAACACCTACAAAATTTTATATGTTTGATGTTTGGATTCTATAATTAGAACAGTGAAATAAAGCTCTTACGTCTTGGCGTCAAACAAAGTGTTTACCAGAGAGGCGCTCGAAAAGCTTGTATAACTCCCGGTCGTATTTCGATTCTATTTCGCAAATAATTCTCACACGAGTGACACTACGCACGACCAGAAATTAGGAGTCGTTATACTGACAAGACTAGGACGCATATATGTATTGGCAACAATTTATTTCCAAGACTTGACGTCAACTAACAATATAAAAAACAAAGGATTACTTAAAACTAACGAACAAATGACAAATGACAATTCGAAGACATATTTACATAAATCGTACAAGTAAGTATACTGACCGATATTTCTCCTATTTAGTGTCACTTTAATTGATGTTATCGACGTAATAGATCACTTAAATATACATGAAGGTTCAACTCTAGTAGTTATAACGAAACTCATGCAAATGTGTCAGTTGTCGTTCGCATCCGCACCAGATAACAACACAAAAACCCGAGAAAGTTTATTATGCTAATTTATGCGACCGCACTTACATGGCTCCCCTAAATTGTCTGGCAATTTAAAATGTTTGGCTCCTCGATGGGGAATCGAATCCAATATCTAACTTTCAGCTTTCCATAACAAAACAAGTTTTTGTATTGGTCTTTCTAGAACACACTTCACTCTAATTCTTTCTCCTTTCTCGTTCAGGTGTGCATCACCCACCAGAACTCGAACCCTTCTTACTAATCCGTCTTCATCCTTATATGCTTCTTCTACTCTTGCTGATCTCCACTGGTTTCGCGCTGTAGAATCGTCCTTTAGCAGTACTACATCTCCCGGTTGAAGGTTTCTACGAGGAATGTTCCATTTTTGTCTTTCCTGAAGAGCAAGCAAAAATCCCTTTTTCCACCTATCCCAAAATTGATTCACCAGGTATTGAACACGTTTCCATCTCTTGACCAAGTACACGTCGGCGCGCTGAAACTCTCCAGGCGGGGGCAGTAGTACTCTCGATTTCATGGTGAGCAAGTGATTCGGAGTTAACGGTTCGTCTTCGGGCACATTCATGCCAGGGGCCACCATAGGCCGGCTGTTAACGATTGCTTCTGCTTCACACATCAGAGTCCGCAGAGATTCCTCGTCTAATTGTGATCCGTGTTCTTCTAACAGGCCGTTAAGCGCGTTTCGTACAGTACGTATCATGCGTTCCCATACTCCACCTGCATGGCTAGCCGTGGGAGTGTTTAGCTTGAATTCAAACCAATCGCATTCCTTCTTCAACAAGAAATTCCGCACTTCATCGTTATCCATTTTCTCGAGGGCTTCCTTTAGCTCACCTTTAGCTCCCACCAAGTTGGTTCCCTGATCCGATCGCAGTTGTCTCACTGGTCCTCTTCTGGCCAAGAAACACCGAAGAACACTTATAAACGAGTCGGTTTCTAACGTTTTAGCGACTTCCAGGTGTACAGCACGAGAGGCCAAACATGTAAAGAGGACTCCATATCGTTTAAGAACCTTTCGCCCATCCTTTATGTGCCAAGGACCGAAGTAGTCTACGGCACAGTATGTGAATGGGGGGGCTGGATGCAGTCGGTCACCCGGAAGATCAGCCATCTTCTGATCCTGCACACTACCACGAAGTCTGTGACATAATACACAACTTGTGATGTAATAACCGACGACGGAGCTTCCTCCAATGATCCAATATCCGTTTGATCGTAACTCGTTTAGCGTTATCCCTCGTCCAGGATGACCCACACGTCGGTGGTAATAACGTATGACTAACGTGGTGACGTGTCCCTTTCTAGGAAGTATAACTGGATGTTTAAGATGGTAAGGAACATCTGCTCGCTTGATTCGGCCACCAACTCTTAGAGTTCCATTGGAGTCAAGAAATGGGTCGAGCCTGTACAAACAACTGGTTTTCTTCATTGTAGCCTTCAGTTTGGACATCTCACGTCTGTCGGCGGTGTTCCCAGTATGTGCCCGCAGGATTTTTAATTCTTCAGGGAAGGCTTCTTCTTGTACGTGTCGGATGATGGTACCCTCTGCTTTGGTTAAGTCGTCGACGTTGACCTTGTTCTTGTGGTGAATTTGCCTTGTCCGAGCTCGGTCCTTGGAATCCTTCAGTTCATGATTCTTTATACGGATCATCAATTTTTTACAGTTCGCAACGGCTCGTTTGGCACGGTGCCAACACGAAAAGTACTCGAGACGGCTTACGAGTGATGGTAATCTCGTGGTAGTGGCTTGAGTGGTGAAGGATTTAGCTTTCTTCACTTCGGGGTCGCTTGGCATTGGAATCCACCCTTCTACGACGGTTAACGGTAGTTCTGGTTGCCATAAAAATTGTGGTCCCTTGAGCCAGCGACAGCTTTCACTCAATTGTTTAGCTGATAATCCTCTGGAAGCGTCGTCGGCAGGGTTGTTTTCGCTTTCGATGTAATTCCATTGGTCTGGTGAAGTATTTTCTCGGATTTGTTGCACCCTGTTTGCGACAAAGACATGGAATCGTCGGGCGTCGTTGCCAATGTAGCCGAGCACAACTTTACTGTCCGTCCAAAATACGTGGGTGATATCGTCGTAGTCCAGCTCTTCTTGCAACATGCAACTGACTTTGACGGATACCAGTGCTGCTGTTAGTTCGAGACGTGGGATCGTAATGGGCTTTAAAGGCGACACTCTGGCCTTTCCAATAACAAACGCGCAATGAATGTCGTCGTTCTCGTTGACCATGCGTAGATAAGATGACTGTCCGTAGCCGGTTGTGCTCGCATCGGAAAAGTGATGCAACTCCATAGACTTGGTCTTCTCAAATCCAGCAGGCGTGAGGCACCGCTGAACTTTTAGCTCGTTCAGATGCAATAGCTCATCTCTCCATCTCTCCCACCTTCGCTTGACATCTTCTGGAACTGGGTCGTCCCAATCGGCCCTTTCGCGACACAGATCTTGAAGGATTCGTTTTCCAACGAGTAACAATGGAGCAACGAAGCCGAACGGGTCAAATATCGAACTCACGGTTGATAAGATGCCGCGACGTGTAAAAGGCTTGTCCTGCAGCGTGATTCTGAATTGAAATGAGTCGGATTCTATACACCATTGTGTTCCCAAGGTTCTCTCGATCGGCAGGTGATCTTCGGTGAAATCTAGGCTCTTAAGATGGGGCGTTCTGTCTTCCGGTTTGACTGTTTCCAGTACTTCCTTGGAGTTTGAAACGAACTTGTGAAGTCGAAGACCGCCTTCGGCCAGCATATCTTTCGCGTTGTGGATCAACGACACCGCTTCAGGAACTGTTGCCACGGATTTCAGCCCATCATCTACGTAGAAGTCCCGTTTAATAAAATTCGCAACTTCTGTTCCATATCTGTTTTCGTTATCCTCAGCTATCGTTCTTAGCCCGAAATTCGCACACCCGGGCGACGATGTTGCTCCAAACAAATGGACGGTCATTCTAAACTCTTTCGGCTCGCTAGTAATGTTCCCGTTTTCCCACCAAAGGAATCGCAGATAGTTTCGATGGGCGCTGTCGACCTTAAACTGGTGGAACATCGCTTCGACGTCGCACGAAAATGCTATTGGTCCTTGTCGAAATCTGCACAGGACGCCAAGTAATCCATTGGTGAGGTCGGGACCTGGTAACAGGTGGTTGTTCAAAGATTCGCCGTGGTAACTGGCACTGCAGTCGAAAACTACGCGGAGCTTATCCGGCTTTTGAGGGTGATAAATTCCGTGGTGGGGAATATACCATGCTGTATTCGATTCGCTTGAAAGTTCGTGCTCGGGAACTCGTTCTGCATACCCTTTTCTGATCAATTCATTCATGACCGCTAAATAGTGCTGTCGATATTTCTCGTCTTTCTGCAGGCGTGATTTAAGTCTTTCTAGTCGCCGCGTTGCCTGAAGTTTATTGTTGGGGAGCTTGGGAAGGTTCTTACGGAATGGAAGGGGCATCTCGTAGTGCTTGCTGTTGGTCTGGTGGACGCCTTCTTGTAACTGCTCGAAAAATTTTCTATCGTCTATCGACAGCGGTTGTGTTGGTTTGCTTCCTTCCGAGAAATCAAGTTCCATCATTTGTCTTACTTGCTGGGGGTTAATCAATTCCTTGATGGTTCCCTTTATAGCGAAAGTACATCCCCTTCTGCTTGATTCCGGAACGAGGGTCACCGTTCGATGAACTACACCTCTGACGTCTTCTTCATTTCGGTACGATCCGTCTACATTTCCAACAATTCCCCATCCAAGATTGGTTAATTGCGCGTAAGGCTCGTTACCTCGGCCTGGAATAACTTGTCGTGGCATAATTGCTTGCGGACAGTTCGCTCCAATCAACAAGGCTACCTCGACATCATGGTGATAGGCTGCGATGTCGGACGCGAGATTTGCCAGATGGGGCCACTTATCTGCCATTTCGGGTCGGGGAATTTGTGATCTTCTTACAGGAATAGAGGTGCAGGAAAACGTACGAGGCAATCTAATCTGGATATCACGCTGGAGATCGTCAATCACTAGTCCATCAACTCTATGGCTTTGAATGATTTCGCTGTCGGCATGCATCGTTGATAGCGAGAGTTGTGTTTCAGGGCCCTTTGCACCAATGCTGTCCAGTGCGCTTTGCGAAACGAAGGTTGTGTCCGACTGATCGTCCAAGAGCGCATAAACTAACACTTCTCTTTCTGAATTGTCCCTGTGGTGTAGCCAAACTGGTACAATCATAGAACTTATTTGAGCTTGGGATTCACCATTCTCGTCACTGGATTTCGTGCAGTGCACTGTCTGTTCTTCCAATGGTGTGTCAGCTTGCTCTTGCTTGGTTTCTTTAGGGATGTTTTTGTAGTCACCATGTAAGGATGTTGGATGGAGCTTGCCACACGTACCACATTTTTTCCGCTTCTTGCATTCTCTAGAAAGGTGTCCTCGGCCGAGGCAACCGAAACAAAGACCCTTTGTCTTGGCAAGTTCCTTCCTGGCCTTGACATCCATCTTCTTGTACTCTGTGCAGCTCTCCAGCTCATGCATTCCATTACATAGTGCACAAATTTTAGCCGAACGTTCACGCTCCTCATAATCTTCCTTTTTGGTCTGGGTTGCCAAGGTTCTAGCAGGATCTGTTCCACTCCGTCCGTGATGTGCTCTGTAGTCTCGTTTATTTCTTAGTCCCTTGAACTCTTCTTCAGTTTTCCGCTGGCGACAATTAACTGGATCGCAGACGATGTCAGCTTCCATTACCACGTACTTCACGAATTCCGAGAACGGTGGGAATTCGCCTGTCTCTTTCTTCCACTTGTAAACTGTTCTACCCCAGCGTGTAGAGGCCCATTTCGGTAGCTTTACTGTCATTTTTTGATTCGCCTGGTCATCGTTGAGAACCCTCAAACTTCCCACCTTTTCCATAGCCTGCTCACATTGTACCAGAAAGTCTGCGTACCTTCGGAGACCGAGGCTATCAAAGGGAGCAATGTGTGGCCACGCGTCGAGTTTCTTACGGAACGCCGCTGCCACCGCAAACGAATCGCCGTACCGCTTGTGTAACACTTCTTTAGCCTTTTGATACGCGTCATCACCTTCCATCAACATGAACCCTTGAATTACCTCCTTAGCTTCGCCAGAGACATATCGGCTCAGGAAATAAAGTCGGTCGGAGGGCTTTGTTGCTCTGCTTTCAACAAGACTCTCGAATGCTCTGATCCAAGTTGGATACTTCAGGTGATCACCGCTAAAGATGCCGGGTTCGGGAAGGGGTAACCGGTTTTGACTTTGGATCTCCAACAATTTCGTTATCGCCGTCAATTGGGACTGAATGAGACTCGGTCCTACAATTTCATTGCCGTTACTTTCGGTTGGGGCATTGGCGTGACTGTGCTGTTCTGCTGGCGGCAGCTGCTGAACACTTCTACTGGTGGCTGCTGCAGACTCAAACATTGTAGCTTGGGGGTTTAGGTCCATTCCAGACGCTTCTCTGTCTTGTATGGCATTGTTAGCACGGTTGTCCTGCGTTGAAGCATTGATGTCAATGGGGATTTCATCTGCACGTTGTTCAGTTGTGATCGCAATTTCTTGTGAGTCCAGAAACTTATGAATATGCTCCTGAGCACCATCGTTGCAAGATACGTCATCGAGTAAGCCGCGAGCGACCTGCTCCTCTTCATACTTTGCACACACCTCGATTCGCGCTTCCGTTTCTGCTAGTTCTTTTCTTATCTTGAAATTCTCCTTTGAAGCTTCTATTTGTTCTTTCACTCTCATTTCTTGCCTCTTTATCTCTAGCAGTTTTTCTTGAATTTCCTCCAAGGCCTGCCGGTTTGCCTGATCTAGTTGCTCCTTCTCTTGCGCCAATCGAATTTTTGCCTTAAGAATTGCAGCCTCTTCTTCGAGATCCTGTCTTCTTTGGCGAGTGGAGGAACTTGTACTTGCCTTTGAGGATCGGGATAAAGTACTTTTCGCCGATTTACGAGACACCACGCTTCGATTTGTTCGTCTGGATAATATGGAGGACTTGTCTTCACGATCTGCCCTTAGGTCACGTATAGTTTCGTGCACATGTTTGACAAGAGCATTGTTCTCTCTACTCATATCCTCAAACTTTCCGTACAATGCTATTCTTTCTACAGGGGATTCTACCACACTTTCAAGTACCTCATAGGCTTGAGTGAGATCAAGCATGCACCGTTCTAGAGTACCGCATTCATTTTGTAAATGCGTTATTTCGCAGTTGCTAACCACTTGGGTATTTAGAAAATTGACTTGTTTTCTCCATGCTTTGCTCATAGCATGAAAGTTTTGTTCGACACTTTGTTTAACGTTATTTTCATTATCCATTCCGAGACTTTCCGCGTTGTTTTTCGCAATTTCAGCAATATCCGATACCTTTCCGACGGTTTTCCGACTCTTCGCCGATAATAACACGTGTAACTAATTATTTTAATTAATGCAAGATGGCGGGAATTTATTGATTTTCCTTTCACGTTTGACGATTGACCACAATTGTTTTGTTTATTAAGCCCTTTATTCGAGAGTTAGTATGATTGTAACGATAATTACGTGTCCTTTGTTCACTGAAGCATGAACTATTACGTGAATCCTATCGCAAGTCGTTTTTTAACGCAAAGTTCGTCGACCAAATATCGTTGACTATAACTCCCGGTCGTATTTCGATTCTATTTCGCAAATAATTCTCACACGAGTGACACTACGCACGACCAGAAATTAGGAGTCGTTATACTGACAAGACTAGGACGCATATATGTATTGGCAACAATTTATTTCCAAGACTTGACGTCAACTAACAATATAAAAAACAAAGGATTACTTAAAACTAACGAACAAATGACAAATGACAATTCGAAGACATATTTACATAAATCGTACAAGTAAGTATACTGACCGATATTTCTCCTATTTAGTGTCACTTTAATTGATGTTATCGACGTAATAGATCACTTAAATATACATGAAGGTTCAACTCTAGTAGTTATAACGAAACTCATGCAAATGTGTCAGTTGTCGTTCGCATCCGCACCAGATAACAACACAAAAACCCGAGAAAGTTTATTATGCTAATTTATGCGACCGCACTTACAGCTTGCAAATGACCTTATGCATAATGACGTCACAAGGCATCAAGCGCGCGGTGAATTTTTGTCTTTGTGGTCACGACGCGGGAAAATATTTCAAAATGGCTACTGTCGAGGGCAAGTGTTTTGAGGTCGTTATCTATCATTTAGACGTCATTCAAACCAACAAGGATCGTAGTTGTATGAAACTTTTGCACGGGTCCACAGTGGTTGTATAATCCCCAAAATCAGTGCAGCAGTTTGCGTTCTTTGTCCGATTTTACAAGGCGGAGTGGGGGTGGTACATCCCCTCTAGAACGGTTAGTACTAGAAACAAGTGCAGATATCTTTAATTTTGACGTGGTTGGTTTGCCCTTGGAGAAAATTTCAGGATTTACTCTTAAAAACCTGAAAAATAGCGTTGTAAAAATAGCCGTACGATGCCAGATAAGGTCGCTCCAAACGCTTATCGAAATATGAAGAAACGCTTAGGATTATAGAAAGAAAGTTTATGTGAAAAGTATCTTGGCAACATGGGAACAGCTCTGTAGCTAAACCAGTGCCAGCCCCAGCAAATCGAATGATTGAAGTGATCTTTAAAAATGGGCCAAATAACTACATACCTCCATCAGATTATGTTGCAAGTTGTGGGCTGGTAATCACTCCTGAGTGGCTATGGTTATGTTTTAGTCCTGATGGGATTGTTATAAAAGATGGTATTCCAGTTGGATGTACTGAAGTTAAGTGTCCTTACTATGCAAAAAAATGACGATTAATGAAGCTGCACGATCTGTCAAAGGTTTTTATTTACAACAAACTGAAAGCGGTCTAAAGGGCAGAAAGCTCTTATTTCTTCATTTCTTCTACAAGATGCTTAGATGAAAATCCAGCAAGCTCGTCTGGATTCGTGCTTTTTAAAATGGAGCTTGATCGACTGTTCGCCACAAACTTCGATGATACAGAGCGTCGCAATGCTGAAGGTAATTCTTCTTTTAAAGATTTATGCACGCAAAAAATATTTGCAATTGCCTGCCAGTTTTTTAAAGCAATATTTTTTATTAGCGTTTTGCATTGCTTGTCGTGAAGTATTGGAATAACAACATTACCACTGGGATAAATTATCGTAGCCTTAACCTGAGTTACACTATTTTCAGACACATTTGATACATCTATGTCCCGAAAAAGTTATCTTTTGTCCGGTTTCAACTTTGTCCTTCCACAGAAGCAAACAGCTCTCGCCGCGCTGAGGTTTAGAGGTAGCTACACGCAATCAGAGGGCTTCTTTGAGAGGGTGAAACAGAAGACGGTAAAAGCCGTTTGAAACGAGATGTGCCCTGAGCGTTCTCTTCTTTTGTGGAGTTCTTTATCAAATTAAAAAGCTGGAAAAATTGCGTTCTTTTCATATGCAGGAATTGCACACGGGATCCGTTAAGGGAGGCGTCTTATTTATAACAATGCTGACAGAAGCGCACATTAATGCTCATGTGGTCCCACGTTCTTCACGATTTGAAGTTTCGAACAGGTTTTCTATTGAAATTCGTCCTAATTTGCCTGACGTGTTCCAATTTTAGTCGCAAATGAATACTTGCAAATTCTGCAATTATTTGAATCTGACTTGATTGCTGTTTTTTTTTACTTAATGCAGGTATTTACACATTGTTTTTACTCTGAACACGCAGAGAAAACCCTGCCACATTTTAATGCAAGTGTGTTTACTTTTTGGGTTGCGCCATTGGTCCTTTTTTTATAATTGACGCGCAAGTAAGGCGTGTCTTAAAAAGAGGCGTTTTACAAAATGTACGGTCTTCCTTGCAGGCCCGCAACTCCCTTCACCCTACCCATGGGTCTGAAAGTTTAATAAAGTACGCCGTAAATGTTTAATAAAAAAGACACTGAACAGTTACTGTAGATATCATTCAGTTTAAAACATTCTTGAACTATGATATTTACCTGCAGTTTTTACTAGCTCGGTAGTATCCAGGGAACACTGCAGGGAACAACGAAAAATTCGTTGTCTCGAGCGGAAACGTAAAATTCGTTGTCGAACTCACACCTTCTGGTTTCTAGACGGCCGCTGTACCAATTGAGCTGTCGAGCCAACTGCACCAATCCCATGGGATTGGTTGCAAGTCATATCCAATTAAGTGCACGAAATATTTTCGTGACAACTTACCGCTTGTCTTTGAGTACGCGCAGTGTTTCAATTCTATTTCAGAAACATGCTGAGAGGTATGCAAAACTAGATTCATATTAACATGAAACTGCAGAGAACAACGAAAAATTCGACTCCAGTTTTTCATATCTCTGATGATTCCAAGTGGCGCGATAGCTGAATTGGTAGAGCGGCGGTCTAGAAGCGCGAAGATGCGAGTTCGAATCCCGCTCGAGACAACAAATTTTTCGTTGTTCTCTGCAGTCTCAGATTAATATGAATCTTGTTTTTCATATCTCCGACGATGGTTCAAAAATAGTATTTCGGTCACATGTACATACATTTGTAAACCCAAATAACGTACAGAAATGTGACGCAAGACGATCTCTATCAAAGTTAACGCATCCTAGATATTCCACAGGACGATCTGGTTTCCTCGTAACACAATTACATACAATGGTTCGTTTGAGATGACATCCTTTGAAATGAAAATCGTAGGAGTTTTTTGTAATCGTGTTTGAACTATCATGTACGACATATTTATGTGTCATACTCTCCATAAATTAGAATCGTTACCTTATTACCGTGCATCCCTGGCAACTCAATATAAATTGTTCCCGTTTAGATATTCAATGGAAATGCAGATATTAATTCAGTTGTCGAGAACACATTTTCACCACCAATAACTGCTCGTTACATACGTATAAACCCACAATCATGGTCTGGTCATATATCTATGAGATTGGAACTTTACGGTTGCAGTGTAGGTAGGTTACGTCAGCAAACCTGACTCGGTCATGTATCCATGAGACACGAACTTCATGGTTACGATAAAAGATACGCTAGCAACAAAAAGTTTTTTTATCACGAAAATCTCTGTTCTAATGATGGGACTGGATTTTTCACTGTACATGTTTTTTTGTCGTACTAATGTGCTTTGAAGCCATGCCACCCGCTTAAAACAACTGTTTTCGTTACAAAAGATACTCGTCGGGCAGAACACGAATATATGAATACTCACCCTTCAACAGCTGTAGTTACGCCCGGACTAGAGGATCTAGATTTTGAGCGGCATTTCCGACATTGGTAGTAGAGAAAAATGAAGGTTGTATAAAGAACAGAATTATTTTTTTATCTCCAATAATTTTGGTAAATAAATCCTGATAAATATTAAAACACATACCTTAAGTCTCATCATATGATAGCAAACACGCACCCAAGAAAAAAGCAATCTTTTGAAAAATCTTCTTTCTAGATGCAAGTGGAGCTCAGGGAGCAGCAGGCATGACAGCTGGTGGATTTGGTGGTGCAGCACAGGGTGGCGCTACACAGCTTGGCGGTGGAGGTGGTGGTGGTGCTGCTGTTGGAACTGCGGGTGGTTTTGGAGGTGGTAGCTTTGGAGTAAGCGGCCGTTACGGTGGCGTGGGTTGCCCGCTTGGTGAAAAGGAACTTGGAATGGAAAATGGAAAAATCCAAGATAACCAAATAACATCATCATCTGATTGGAATAAATTACCGGCTAAGAATGGCCGGCTAAACGGTTCTAGCTGCTGGGCAGCAGGGAAAAATGATAAGAATCAATGGATTCAAGTAGACCTCGAGAAACCAGCTGTTTTTACGAAGATTGCAACTCAAGGACGTGGAAAGTATGACCAGTGGGTCGAGTCGTATACGGTTTCGTACAGTTTGGATGGTAATAATTTCGAACTCTACCAGGTTGACGGTGTTGATAAGGTAATAATTATCTTTGCATCTTTTGTGCGCAAAATAATTAGGACTTGACTCGCACTCAATCTGTTTGTGTTGAGACTGTTTGTGTTAAGAGTATAATGATGGATATGACCTAATGGTTTATTTCGTTATTATTTTTAACGACCTGAGATAAGAAACGACTCTTTGTTATAATAGCGTGTATGCACTTGTCTGTTGTGAATGTTCAAATTTAATTTGGACTCGACTCTTCTACAAAACATATTTATTGCCATATTAAGCGCCATTACTGTTTTGCTGCAGTCATATTCACAATGATAATTTTTATGAAATTTATGAGTAAATAATGCTCCTATCTAGCGATCGCATCATGGTATTTCTGTCACATATAGGTACACCTTTGTAAACCCAAATAACGTTCAGAAATATAGCACAAGACGATCTCTGTCAAAGTTAATGAATTAGATATGACACGGGACGATCTGCATGATAAATAGTGCATTGGATATAGATTTGTAAGTTTTTCTTAATTTTGTCACAAAATACGGGTTCGTTTGAAAGACGTTTTTCGATTTCAAAATACCTAAAAATTTCCGGCTTGGTTTTTTTCAAATCCTCTCGGTGTTTTAAAATCGTAGGAAGATTCGATGTATTACGTCGTATTTTTGTGCTATGATGTCATAAGCTCGTGAAATAAAATGGTTACCTTCTCCTATTTAGATATTCAATGGAAATAACGATATGAATTCAGTTGTCGAGAACACATTTTCACCACCAATACCAGCTCGTTACATACGTATTAACCCACAAACATGGTCCCGCCATATATCTCTGAGATTCGAACTTTATGGTTGTGTGTGAGGTAAATATTTTGTCGTATTTGTAACCATTTATTGCTTGCTGTGCCGAGTAAAGGCCTTACAATCTTCCAGAAAATGTATTGAGACTTTTTAAATCAAAAACTCTCTCCTCCCGCAGGTTTTGAAAATTTCTCTGAATTCTTTTAGTTTCCTGAAGATTTTTGCGCGGAAATGCCAAGGGAAACCTCTGCCAAAAACACGCCCGACACACGAAAAACCGGGGGAGGGAGATCCCACATACATCACAGTTATTTATTATACTGCACACACTGTTTTTAATACTTCTTCTAAAACAAAGATAAATGTAATTTGATAGTTAAATAAATAACAATTACTAAACTATAAAATAATATTGATATTTACGTGCGATATGAATCACTAGACCCTAGTTCAGTAGTTCTGAGTTGCATATTTATAAAGTGCCATGAATAATGTCCAATTCATAACCATCGAAATGTATAAATATTTACCTTAAATCCACAACTCGTTGAACGAAACAGTCATATCACTATTTTCCATGTTGTTGACTTAAGTTGTCACCTAAAACCTAGTGTATATTCTATTTTTTAAACCTTTTTTTGACTTTGTTTTAACTTCATTAAAATAGTTCGATTTCAGCTTTAACATTTTCGGCGAAAATTTTGTGCCAATCGTGTTTAAACATTCAAAGTTATTTACGTTTTAGCATTATTTCGACCAATCTAGAGAAATTTCGACCGTTTTTTGACACAGTTCCCTCAGCGATTCTTCGCAAATACTACGGCATCCAAAAGGAATTCTCAAAAATTCAAAGCAATTCTCAAAACTTTTGCGGAGGAGAGAGACCAAAAACCGGTTACCCATGCTTAAATGTTGATTTTCTATCCTCTTGGTAAATTGTACTGAATGTCAGATGTAAATCGAGTCAAGTTCATGGCCAGTCAAAGCGAAACATTAATATTCCAATATGACAATATTTTAGTTCGATACAAACTCAAAAAAATTAAAATTGGTGGGGGACTCAAATTTTGTGGACGATTGTACAAGTAGTTCTAGGCAGATTAAGTCTAGGACATGTATATGAGTTTGTATGCATTTCATTTACGACAGATAATCTCAAGGGCAAGTGGAACATGGTGGTCAACATGGTATCTGTGCGCACTCTGGCGTTTGTTAGCAACCAGGAAATTTCAAGAAAAATGCACATACCTGGCCAAGATGTCGATTTCACATTAGTATACATCTTCCCTTGCCTTTACATCGTCCATAACCAAACAAGTAATACACCTATGTCATTTTACCTACAAAGACATAATAAATATTGTGGAATACCTTTATGGGCCACCAAGTTTCGTAAATATTCAATGTGTGCTTCGAAGATAAAACTTAGTATTATCGAGGTGTCATTTTGTCCAAACATGGCCCATGAAAAAGAGTCCGGTTTCTTCCACGGTGGATTTCTCGCAGTGAATTGTCAACCAATATACTTTAGACACATCGATCTATATAATACACACATAGGCAACATACCAAAACATAATCATTTAAACTAAATAAAAAGGATATTGTCCACCCCCAAAGAATTTTCTTGACGCCAATACTTAAACTGATTCAATGTTATGCTGTAATTTAAAATGCACGAAAACAACATCATATTTTCACGATACTACCTCCCGGACACAGAATCCAAATTCCAAATGTATTTTTCTTTAATCAAACAAGGACATGATTTTGCTTCATAAAAGAAAAGTAAACTAGGGTAGACTTGCCACAAGTGGTTTTTATAAGAGAATAACAAAAACCTTCAGTGGTCCAGAAATGCCACAACACAATTCAAATTACAAAAGACATTTCAATGTCTACAGCACATTTCAAAACCGAAAGCACTATTCAAAAATTATTCAAAACCATTTCAACATTTAGAACACATAGTCTACCACTAAGGTAGATTTGAGTTACCTTAGTTTACGAAGGTAACTATTATACTAACTACAGTAGACTAGAGCTACCTTCCACGCATGTCATATAGAGTTACCTATAGCTAATATAGTTATACACGGGCTATAGGACAGGCGCATTGCGATACTGTTTACGTACGTAAATAAGAAAATTATTAAAATGTTATAAACCGTATTGTACTTACTCATGAATTATTTAGATATTCAAATGATGGGAGTGTTGTAATCGGTCATGTGACACGGAATTGCGAACGTTGATTCGCTCAAAAGCATATCACGCCCAGAACACGCCCACATTGTTCCTACCCTTTTATTTTTCTCCTATTTTTCTTCGCCGTCTTATTATTTTGCCAGGGGGGGGGGGTGGAAATTGTGATTGATTCAATATGGAGACGATGTGTAAGAGAACAAGGATTTGCATTTCACTATTTCCGAACGAAATCACGACGTTTACAACACTCCCATCATTTGAATATCTAAATAATTCATGAGTAAGTACAATACGGTTTATAACATTTTAATAATTTTCTTATTTAGGCTACGTACGTAAACAGTATCGCAATGCGCCTGTCCTATAGCCCGTGGTTATATAGAGTTAGTATACTCACTATTCAGTATACTTGCTATTTAGTATACTTACTTGTACTAACTACACTAAGTGTAGTTAGTGTACATCAGTTGCTGCACATCTGTACAGTATGTCTCCAGGAATTGAACCTCGATGCCTGATTAGGTCCAATCTAATTAGGTCCCCTCCAGGGACATTTTTTTGGTTAAAACTAAGTAAAAACGTCACAGGTGTGACATAGCCACACCAAGTAGAAAATATAATAAGGTTACATGCATGATAGAGCAAAAAATAGTAAAAAATAAAATAATGTACCACTTATATTTTTGTGTGCTTTTGACTGCAACTACCGGCCTTTTTGTGTGCTTTTGAGTGCAACTACCGGCATTGAAACGCAAGCGGTACTGACAAAGAAAATGGAATCAACAAAATAAAATGAACTTACGCCAACTCTATCTTTGGATCGTGATGGCTTCGGTTGGCATCGTTTTATCATGCTGTTTATGGTTTCATCTGGTTGGCATTATCTCTTCACAGAACATCACGCCGGCCCAGTTAACAAGCTCACTCGTATCCAGTCAACTATCTTAAAATAAGGAGAAAATTAGTGCTACAAAATATTTCAAACTATTGGAAACTACACGAAAAAATGACGTTGAGAAACCGCACATTGTTGTAGTATTTGTATCTTGAAATCTTCTGATGGACACGGCTAGTGATTCACTTCTTACGTCGATATCAATTCTTTTCCATTTTTTTGTCATTCGTTAGTGGCTAAAAAATAAACAATTACGATGTTTACAAGATAAGCAACGAAAACTACGTCAATAAGCATTGGAGAGGACTAGATAATTATTTAATCAACAGTTAAATCACTCAGGTCAACAGCATCATTCCATATATTGCATAAGCCTTGCTCTGAGGCAGCTCGCTGTAATATGCGTGTTCTGCTTTTTCTAAGATAAAATGCCGCAAGAAACAAAAAAAACTACTGTGGTATACATTCGAAAGTTAAAGTTGAAGACATTTGGTCTTACTTTTGCTGGGAAAGCTTTCTGTAACCTATGATAGTTGAAAGGGGTCTTTAGCAAAGCATGCCTTTTTCACTTTTTTAAGTGTTGCTCAAATATGCAGCACGCAGGCCTTGGTTGTAATATTTTTGGCAATATGCTTTGCGCAGGCTAGATTAACGAAATGCAATTTGGCCTCTAATATTTGGATATTTCCAGAAACGAAAATAAATAATATGTAGGATTGAACGTTTTTCAAAAACGAGTTTGGTAATTAAACTAGTTAGTTGGATTATTTTATCATTATTCCGTCGTTGTACCCTTTAAGATAGGTTAAATTCAGGCATGTCGCTCCAGCACCCCAAAGCCATTTAAGCGATAAATATTCAGGGTGGTGTCTGGCAGGCTGTGTTTGGTCAACGTGACGTATTTTGACATCACAAGTTCACAAATAAACACACACTCACACGTTCATTAGTTTGGATGACGATATTTCGACATTGCATCAAACTAACTTGAGACGTATGATTATATATTTTGTTTGCAATATTTGTCAGAATAATGTTTATGGACATAAAGCTGTTGCCTTGAGCTACTTGATTGTGCTGATAAATTTGCATTCATTAATTTGAAACATTCTTTTAAATTTGCTGTATCTGTACAGTTCAGTTACACAGCATGTGTTACAGTGATAGCACCAACGTAAACGCATGTACGCTTTGTGTGAACCTATTTTTGTGAAATGTAAAGAAAAATTAAAAAACTACGAATCAAATAAAAATAACCGATTGAAATCGCATATTTTTACTTTTGAACATTTTTAAGGCAGGAAATAAGAAAAGCAACTTCAATTAATCACTGATCTGTTACGAGAAACAAACAACGAGGCTATAAATGAATTACTTACTACCTAAATGGGATTTTAATAAATCCCCATTGCAATTATGATGTATCCTGTACAGGGTGGACCAAAAAACCAGGAAACTATGAGAATTGTCTATTGTTAGAATTTCAATGCCTAGCATTAAGTTAATTGAAACCTACGAGTGCATGCATAAATCATTGACAAAATATTTTAGGTAAATATGTGTCTGTTCATCGTGGCACTTGACTTTATAATGAGAATCACTCTTTGGTTATTAATATGAATTATATGATATAAGGAATCTTTGTGCTTTCAGATTCGTTTTAGTAAGCAGGAACGGCATGTGGTACCTAAAAGAACAAACACGGGAAAGCCGGAACACAGGAGCAGCAAAATCGGGAACGCCGGAACAGCAAAAAATCTTAATTTGGAATAAATTATGTAATCACTTACTGTGGGTGGATTAACTGTTTGAATAATTATTGTGTGAATCCTAACTAACAGAGCACAGAAATCAGTGTATTCGATTTTTCGACAGATGAATAAATACGCAAAATAGACTACATATCATAAAACATATTCACTTTTTTATTCATTCTTTTGGACGAACTAACTTAGATGGGATGCTACAGAAGTAGTAAAAACATTTCAAAGGTATATTACGCCGTTGCATAAACTGAAATATATTCGTATCAAAAAAAGTATAGAATTGTACAAAGTTGTGCGATGCGCATGCCGTGTGCTAGTAAATGAAGTTCAAATTTTAATGAAAGACAGCAGAGCATTTATACGAGTAAAAAAACCATGGCCTAAATACCGAACTTCTACACCATATTGTTTTCTCCAGTTCGCAGGCATGACGTTTGCGCTTAAATGGCACCATACAAACTTCACAAAGCATTCGCATTTTATTTGTTTTTGTTGAACAGAAAAACTAGCGTCACACTTGCTGCGCGGGCAAATGCCGCTAGGGGTATTCAAACAGGTCATCGATCCGAGAAATGACGAAGAAGGCAAACATTGAAACGCTCATTCTCTGCCAGAAGTTGCTTCATCGTTGTTTCATTCACAGCAAATTTTACGCTTATAATTACGTTAGCTTAAACTTTTTACTTTATATTAAAAGTAATGTCTGTTCGTACATATGAGCGGTAGCAAACAATTAAGATTACCTTTACAATTAACAATGAACACTTTTTACAAATTCATGGTGCTGCCATGGGGTCACCTATGGCTCCAACCAATGCAAACATCTTCATGGCAAAACTAGAAAGGGAACTTCTTTTGAGAGCACCCAATGGCCTTTGACCTATTCAATGGATAAGCTTTAATGGCAATGGTTCAAAGGACCAATGGCATTGAGAAACTACAACAATTTCTAACATACATTAATGAGTTCTACCCACCCATTAAATTTGATTATAAATACTCACATGAAACTGTGGATTTCCTTGATACAACGATTTACATTAACTCGAACAACAAACTTGAAACAGACTAAATAAAATTTTACGATCAGAGAACGTTTCAGAAACTTTATTTCGAATCCTGGTCGCGCTCCAGCATTTTTAATACTACACATACTGTATCCCTAACAATCATGAACTGACACGGCCACTGTCCCTTACCAACCCTCATCCTTCATATCACATATATAATTACTCATGTGCATAAACCACAGGCACGCAATTTATTCAGACGCTTAACAAGATAAAGAATATAATAATGACCAATGTGTAAGTTGAAATAACGATACGTTTCATTGAAAGTAGACGATACATTTATCTACGCGAAACAACGAATTGCACACTCATGCAGTAGGAGAACTGATAGAGTTACTGTGTACACTGAAAATTTTACCCTAAACGTAAGAATAATAAACGAAGGGTGCCATTCATTTTATTCAAGCAATAACAAACATTGTTTGCCAAATGCTGGACGTTCACGTCTATTAAGAAAGCGTAGATCGTTTCATGTAGATGTTAAAAAATATCGCATTTAGTATTATTGGTTTGAAAAAAAAATAAATGATAGGTTGGGGAGCAAAATAATTTGGGAAATTTCTTGCTAAGCGAAACTCACAAGTGAACTGAGTTTGGCAACAATGATTTTCATAATCAGTGTTGCTCGAAATAGTAAAAACAAGATTGCAGCATTGTATCGCAATATTGCAAATGCTATCGTAATTTCATCCAATTTAGCAATCTTGCATTGCTGTGTAAAATTGGTGGTAGTAAACATCAAATCTAATCTAACCTAAAAACAGAGATCTATCTCATAATGGGAATATTGTACTTACAAATTCTCTTGGTTTTCGTCGTATCAATTATCAATTATCAACGTCATTCGTCTGGCAATCAGCTTCAAATCGTCACCTAGTTCGTGAGGATAGATGGTATTAGTTTGGGTTTCGATCAAGCAACGTAACGTAAGGAAGACGTTAGACAGTAGCTGAGTAATTACATAGTTCCTTATACACGCCAAACGGGAACAATTGACCAAACTAGAAGTCACTATTTGTTGATTCGAAATAAATACCATGCACATATTTTGGACCCATATGCATAAACCTACCCAATCAATAATGAGGTTTTTTCAGGGATGGATTTAGCATCATCTGGTGGAGGGTTCTCTACCAGCTCTAGTAGGGGGGGGGGGGGTACTCATCGAGTACTTGAGCTGTGTTAGTCTTAAACATATATAGTCGTAAAAATGCAGGTCTGGAGTAATTTTCATGATCAATGCAGGATCACACATCCAAAGGGCTAAAGTAATAATGAAATATCAAACACGATACTCAGATAGTGTACAGGCAAATGATGGACGAGATCGTAACATTGTGACAATAGTTTATGACTCTAGTCATGTCATGGTTACAATCACTGAATCACCGACAAAGCACCTTACTTTTAATTATAATATATTGATATATTATTATTTTAATATTTCATCTAAAAATTGGGGAAATAATGGAATTTCAAAATTACAGTAGGGAATTAATGGAACATACATGTACTTTAATTATTATCATGTTACTGTATTTCAAATTACTGCATTTCAAAGTACTCAAATTACTGCAGTATATCATCGCTATAATGTGTATTTCATAATGTGTATTTCATTTTCTGCTTAGCATGAGAACAGCGCCCTCTCTCCACCCTATGTGACCACGGCGAGAAGGAGGGGATGCGAACCCCTCCGCACCACCTGATTTTGTTTTCGCCGAGTTCTCCAAACGATGCATTTCATCAACTGTGGCATTACCTGTACTTATCAAATGGAATACCACATTATCATCCCATGGCATCTGGTTCATCATCTGTTTCATCACTTTTCACAAATCATTCTTGGGCTCGTACTCAGACAACAGTTGTGTTAAACCAAGGTATCACGTCTACAAAAGCTTGCTTTGTTGTCAATGTTGGCGATGCACCTAGAAAAAATAGGACACGGCTGAAAAACAATGAATCATTGCTGTCGCATAAAAACAAGAATAACGATTGCTGTGAACCGTTAAAAAAGCATCATCACAAGTTCGAGTTGTGCGTTTATCAGGGGCGGAAAAAATAAGCGAATACGCGAGTGGTAGTCTGCATGCGTGCAGCCAGACTGTCACCCACCAGAAAGTGGGTCTGTGAATCAGTGCGCGAAATCGTATTCTCGCGACAGTTGAATAGCACGGATTTCTGTACTCATCTGTCATTGGCTCAGTGTATTTCAAATCAAATCTGTATTTTGATTGGCTAAATTAACTACTTAATAGTCCAAATAAATTAGCGTTGAAATTTTGAATAGCATATCTCTTGCGAGCTCGATATCCCTGGTGTCATTGCTCTTCATGGCCTAGGGATTCCGCCACAATTTTTTTTGCAAATATTTTTCTTATTACTCTTCCAAGATAAGTGCTGGTCAATTGCAACTCCGAGAGTTTTGCATTGACAAACTTGTTTAATTTGTTGATTTTCAATGTGGACATTCGGATGAGGATCAGAGATGTTTTTTTTATCATTTGTTTTGAACCAATTAGAATAAACTTGTTAGCAACTACCATTTTCTAAGACTTTCTAAATCAGAGTTTACTGCAGCCTGGACGTCATGTATAGAATCTCCTGAAGCTGTCAGAATTGTGTTGTCAGCAAACAAACAAGGTTTGAGGCAAGTCATTTATATATAACAAAATAGCGGACCTAAGATAGAGCCTTGGCGAACGCCACATGTAATCAATCGCTTAGACGAAAGGATGTTTTGTATTTGGCATCTCTGATTTCGATTTGTAAGATAAGATTCGAGTAAGGTTAGAGCTTGTCCTTATATTGTATAAAAGAGCAAGACGGGAACACGTGCCCTTCGTGTGCAGATAGTTGTTGATTTCAGGAGGATCAGAGCAACAGTCTGCCTGTAAACATTGCAAGCAAATACACTAGCTACAATACGGATTGGGACAGGAATACTGTGAGCATGAATAGTTGAAGAAATGGATAGAGAAAACTAGCTGGCGTCAGTGTTGAAACCTAGTTGCGACTCTTGATGCCATGCACGAGTATTGCTAATGTTGTAACGGTTTTCGACATTTTCTTTATTTCGCTATATTTTTCGATTTCAAACAGTAATATTGAACCCTAAATTGGTCTTATTGTTTTACATACATGCCTATGCCACGACAAATTATTTGAGGTAAATGTTCCACGTCTTTCTAAATGTTAACAGCTCGTTCCAAACTTGTTGTCAAAATAATATTTGAGGGGTACAAATTTATCAGCTTTTTAGCTATTATGTGGTTTACCCTCTTGAAATAAAGTTAATGAATATCAAATTTTAAAAATTTCTGTGAAATTCTCTGCAAAATGAAAAATGAGATCCGAAAAACTTTTTAAGCGTTAGATTTCCAGGATCTGATATTTTTCCAAATCTGATAGTTTGACTGCGAATATCTAATAGCAAGGTTGTTTTGCACACACAGAAAGGAGTTGGAAATTAAGAATTTAGAAAGGATAGGGAAATAATTCACCCTACTTTACGACCAGCAGGTTCATATAAAAGAAATGAACTTTCCTTAGTCACTTACATATTTGAGCCAAACATTCTAACAGCGTTCATCATTTTCATATTTGCTCACATCTTGGAACTCCTTGATACACCGTTCTAACAAGGTTACCGTTTCTCGCCCTCCTTTTGGCACGTTTTCCTCCGTCCAAAGAATGTACCTAAACATTGAGAAACATTGCAACAAAGCTGCACGGGTTTATGTACACGTGGCTCACACTAGTGGGGAACCGTATAGAATTAATGGGTCATACTAAAGAATGCCCGGGAATGCCCGGAGACATTTTTGAATGCCCGGGAATGCCCGGGAATGCCCGGGAGTCGGGAAAGAATGCCCGGAGTAAAATCATGTTAGTTATAAGCGAATAAATCATTGTAAGAATACATATATGACTCCTATATATGTATGAAATAAACTTTCAATGCTTTCAGTAAGCTATGTTTATACTTATTTAATGAAAAATCACGATTTCTACAGAACGAAATCTGTTTTACTGTAAAAACGCATATGTCTAGGCGTGAAAAGGCCCGGGAGGCGGGAAACAATGCCTGAAGCGAAATCACGTAATAGTTGTAAAAGAAAAAACATTGTATGAAGTAAACTCTCACCGTTTTTCGGTTTTTCTTAACTATGTTTATTATATGTCAATACCTATATTCTCCATCAATAATCTCTATCAATTAAAACCGTTTCAATTTGTACATATAATCAATTTTAATTTCAATTAGAAAATATAAACGAATCTTTAAAATGATATGATTTTTACTGTGATTTTTCCCCACCTCCTGCGCCTTCTCACACCTAGACACATCAGGCCCGGCCAGGGGTTTTGGGTATTCCGGTATCCTGGACATATCCTAGACATATACGTTTTTACAGTGAAAATGCATATACTCAGTAAAACAGATTTCGCTCTGTATAAATTGTGATTTTTCATCGAATAAGTAAACATAGTTTAATGAAAACATTGAAAGTTTATTTCATACAATGCTTTTTTTCTGACATAATTTCGCTCCGGGCATTCTTTCCTCTCACTCGGGCATTCCTGCCCTAGAGAGATACGTACAAGTACGTAAGAGTTTAACTGCATCATCATTGAATCATTCATCGAATAACTAAACATAGATTCAGAATTTATATTTAAAGTTAGGTTATGATTAAAAACCAGATATAGGAGTCATATATGTATTCTTACAATGATTTATTCGCTTATAACTAACATGATTTTACTCCGGGCATTCTTTGCCGATTCCCGGGCATTCAAAAATGTCTCCGGGCATTCCCGGGCATTCTTTAGTGTGACCGGAATTAATGGCGCATTCGAGGACTCACATCATCATCTATTAGAGAAATCAGTCAAGTTGAAGGGTTATCTTAAATAAACATAGATTCTTGGAAATCTCATGTAAGGCATTTGTCAAACAAGATTTCCAAATCTAGCAATTGGCATCGTGTGAAAATCATGCACTGTTTTCACACAAAAATTATAAACTATTACAGCAGTTTCGACTGATACGCGATCACCCAACGTAAAATGCTTGACAGCAATAGCTGTTTTTGACATTTGCACGTCGTCACTAATTTAATACACTGAAACACTTTATAACTGAAAAAGCCGACAAGTTCGAATTAACAAAGCGAGAAAATTTTTATAATAAACAGTTATTGTTGACCAAAAAGCGAGAAACCGTGCCTATAGTTTAATTAGCAGCGGCGCTCAAATGTCAAAAACAACTAATTGTTGCCAGGCATTTTGCGTTGGGTGGTCGCGCATCACTCGAAACTGCAGTAAATGATTTATCGTTGTTTGCAATACTGTAATATTGCCTCGGCTCAAACATGATGATGTTTTCAACTCCACTACATTGAAGTACAATGGTGCTGTCGTCAATACGGGCCCGACCCTCCCTTTCCACCTTCCCAACTCATTACTATTGTTATGCAGTACAAATCATTGTGTTGTTTCTAGTTTATTAAACTGCATGGTTTAGGAAAGTGAGCCATCCGTTGCCTACATAAACAGTTGGGTAATTCAAGAAGAATGCTATTAATGGATTTTGAGCCTGAAACAATTTTCAAATTTGTCTGGAACATGTACATTTCCAGTCGAAATCAAGATTTGATGCGAAAATTTCACATTCGATTGGATTTTGTTGCTTCAGTTTTATCCTCCGAAATCCCATGAAGGGTGATTTCTAATTGACACACCAGATTGTATTTAGTTTCTAAGTAATAGAAAACTGTTTGAACAAAATTTTCGATAAATTTTGCATTTGGCCAAAGAAAACAGATTTTCGTTGGAAAACTGCCGACTGCTAGCTGTTACTT
This sequence comes from Muricea muricata, assembly GCA_963855995.1. Taxonomy (NCBI): domain Eukaryota; kingdom Metazoa; phylum Cnidaria; class Anthozoa; order Malacalcyonacea; family Plexauridae; genus Muricea; species Muricea muricata. The sequence continues at coordinate 102,316,423 of OY979716.1, read as the reverse complement.
TAGACCCTGTCATAATATATACACGTGACGTGTCAATTTTTATGTAAATGCTATGTTATTCTAACGAGTTTCCAATCCATCAATTGAATTAACTGTGGGACTTGCTGCAGTCATCTTATCGTATTTCTTTAGCTGCTTTACAAGTTAGAAATACTGTGATGTGGCCATTTTATAATGTACTGTATAAGGTATCTACATGTATGACTACACCCAATTTGTTTGGGTATGCCAGACATAAGGAGTTGATGTCTTGGGGATGGTGGTATGAAAAATGGATAGCGCTATCCACCAAATACATAGTGTTTTTTTTAACTGCCACAGAATGGCATAAAAAGCAATGACACCAAGAATATTGAACTCAGAGGAGAGTAAAAGTCAACTTTACCTCAACAGTGCTGAGTTTGATGTGGATTATACCAGTTACTGACCATGTTTTTAAAAAGTTTCAATAATCACTATCCAGTGGATAGCGCTATTCACCTTTCCTACAGCTGACCCCAGGACATTAAGTGACCTCATTCAGGAGGGCTGTGTCACTAAAAACGTAAATGACCTGACTGTATGTTTGAAACATGCCTAGTGATGTGCTTAACCACTAAGATCATGTTTTCCACTCTTTACTGAAGAACAACAATCTTTGCTTATCAGCCTCCAAAACCAGCATCTGCCAAAAGAGAGTTGTCTTGGCAGCTTTTGCAACATGTCTGTTGATATTTTGCAGCAAGTCTGTTTACATTCAACAACTTGATAAGTCAATATTAGGATGTGTTTGCATAGCTTGCGGTAGCTTGTACAGTAGATGACAGGTTGGTTAAAAGTTGTCAACAGACTTGCAGCAAGTTAATTGTCAGAACTTATATTTTGACAGGCTTACAGCAAGTTGCTCTTACAAGTTGTAACACCGTCAAATGACAAGTTGCAAGCAGTCCGATTTTGACAGATTCTACAATTTACAGCTTAAAATAAAAATTAAATAAAAAATCACCCTTACCTTTACCAAATATCAAGAAATTCATCAAATTTCAGCTTCAAAATTCTTCAAAAAGTTGAAAGGTAGAAATTAGTGAAAAATTCAGACCTAGCTTTAGAAGTGCAGGCATTCATTATTTGTGCAATTGTGAAAGATTTTTGATGCGAAAAGGCATAGGTTGGCTTTGCCATTTTAGATTTCATGTGAAAAGAGAAACATTTCAATCAACAGATTTACTCAAGAAATCTGTTACATTACTGGTACTACAATACACTTTGTTTATCTCCAGGTGTACTGAGGTACAATTAATTGACACAGACAGATTTTAAATACATATTATATAGTTATGGAATTAAAACAAAATGTTCATCCTTCCTAAAATAACCCCCCCCCCACCCCACATAATGCACCAGCCATGCTTGTTGCTAATGTCAATACTATATAATTCTACATACTATCATGATCATGCAGTTAATCGGATGTGATATGCCATTCTTTTGATTATCTTAAATGTTTTTATCAAATGATTTAAACTTTGTCTAGACATCTGGTAATTAAAGACATTCAGATATCTTATCAAGCCTACCGGTACAACAGACTACAAACAGACTTTAGTTACGAATGATTAAAATGTTCAGTATCAACATTGTCACACTTTAGGTAGAGTGTATGTATTTGTAATTTTTATGCAATGTCTTGTTGGAAATAAAAAAACTTCCATGCATGTAATTTTCACAGTTTATATATTCTCTAAAACTGATTGTACACAATCGATAAAATGTAGTCGCATATACTGTAATACTACTGATGGTAAGTAGAGCTCTATCAATAAAGCAAAAATTATCCCAATCACAATAATGATAATGTCAATCACTAGATAGCTTCTAGTGTTTGAATGAGTCTAGAGTCACTGACTTGTGCTTAGTTGACTTGAGCCCTGAATTTCAATTACTGGACTCAAGGCCATTGTGCAAAATGACTTGACTCAAATATAAAAAGCTAAATATCTCACTTGACTTGTCTGGAATAAGTTGAAGATGTATAGGCATGAATATCCTTGGGGTAATGCTATGGTTTATGGTATCTGGGATGAGTTTACTTGACATGGTTGCCAAATCACATGAAAAACATCCTTTTTTTCATACCCACTCTGTGCACATTTTAAAAGTTTTCAAAATTTGTAGTTTGAAAGGAAGGCTGGAAAGAAAGCTAACGACCAACTTAGAATGGCCTAACTGGAATGAAAATTTTAAAAAAGAACCTTAATATACAAGACATGGTCAAGATACTCCTGTCTTGTATAGCGAAGGCCAGTGTCGTTTGTAGGGAATGCATATAGGATTAGATTAACCGCTTTTAGATACAGTTTCCTGTGTATTCTAAGTAATGTAAATTTTACGTTATATTATGTTATAACACTCACTGTTTATTTTTCTGTAGCTTCCAGCACAAGGAATCGTCTCCACTCTCCAACACCTAATCCATCCACCGGACCACCGCATGGCGTTAACGCTGCCGTTAAATTGGGAGTCTTTCTCCCTTGTTTTATCGGTTGTACATTCCCTTTACTTAATTCCCACTTACTGGAATCTATGTTAGTAAACATTTGCTGGTTTAACTTTAACTGAAGCACAATATTCCAAAGCATCTTTGCGTATAAAAAAGAGCAGAAAATATGTCGCCCAAATTTGAAATTTGGTGACGACTACGTCATGTAAGAAAATATGTACATGATATTTACCAGCTGGGTAGTCTGTGCCGAAAAAATAGAGACCTTAAGATGTAAGACGGGAACACGACGACGACGGCAAATGCAAACTGACTCAAATAAATTGTTGTACAATTTTAAAAGCATATCGTTTGTTATCGATTTTACAAAATAGCGCTTGAGATAATATGATTAATGTTTTACTGTTAAAAAAAGTTCCAGTGTAGTTTTGCTCATACTCTAGCATTCTTGCGGTTTGGAATGCCGACGTTGTAGACACGGCTTAAAACTGCGTCTCTTAGCGTTGTAGCTTGAGCAAAGACTACATCTTTATCTCCCCTGGGACTTTCATTATTGATATCTTTGGCTGAATAATTTTAAGTTCATTGTATTGCTAGCCGTCGTCGTCGCGTTGCCGTCCTTGCACCTTAAGGTCCCTAATATGCTGTCGAGGCCTTTAATACCTGCGTTCACCGTAAGAGCCTCCTATGTTATATTCTACTTATACCTATTATGGAAGGTTTGGTCACAGAGTACTACTCTGTGGTTTGGTGGCTGCTGACCGAGATGTGGCCTAGGAACTAGCAATGGTTTAGAGCAAGATCCATGCCAATCTCGTTCCCCGAGCCTGCGATCCCTTGGGAAGGAAACGGAGGCTCTGGGATAATCCGACAAAAAACTGTATGTCGCCCGTACTGCGCATGCGTTGCAAATAAATAGATTCAATAAGCCGCAATAGGGAAGAAGCTGGTATATAAGTGACTTTCCATGATCAATAGGCAATATACAAATCGTATCTTTCCGGTCGACAACAACAGCCTTTACCGCTTCGTATTGACACTTCTTCAATTTGAGATTCTTCTTACCCAGTCGCTCTAACGCTTCGTCCAACATAGAATGAAATAAAGTCATATTTTCCACTAACATTACAAACAAAATAGTACAAATACTGTTCCAAAAAACTTTAGAAAAATGCTTTTGTGGCTTATTTCCTACGCATGCGCAGTACGGGTGACATACAGTTTTTTGTATGTCGATCACGGATTATCCCAGAGCCTCCGTTTCCTTCCCAAGGGATCGCAGGCTCAGGGAACGAGATTGGATCCATGCAAATGTCAATCTCGTACCCAGAGCAATGCCTGTTCGCGGGTTAGGCTGGCGAACAGGCATTGCTATGGGTACGAGATTGTGCAAATGTTATCTTGAACTGCCAACTACCCTCGAGCAGCCTGCACCCATCACACCATTGACCCAATGGTGGCATAAGGCGCACAAGTACAATTAAGAGTACGAACTTAGCCAAAGAAATTATAATTTAAAATAACATGCCTATTAGAGTACCAAAGACGATGAAGCATGCTTACAGACGAATTCTCTGTCTTGAAATAATTGGAACAAATGGTTGGGGATTTTGAATGTCTGAACACGCGTTTAGCTTAATAAAATCAACCCAAATTCAGGCCCTTTATCTCCGAAATACGGTATAGTGTGGAGGCTTACACTGTCCTAAAGACTCGCATTTCATCGTACTCTCTTTCATTCAAATACTGCTTTTTAGCTTTCACACACAACGAACGCAAAAATATGCAAAGCAACTGCACTAACAATATATTGTTATTAGCAGTTTATACACGAGTACCTTGCGTGACGTCACAAATTACCCTCGCCCCATTCCCATTTTAGTGAAAAACTCTCTCGGAAGTACTCCAACTAATATGGCTTTGCTCAGATTTAAACTGCCATTGAAAATTAAGCTTTTTAGCAAATTCAATTTCATTTTCGCTAAAAAGCTAGAAAATGTTTCTAAATTTGGTATAGCTAAGAAAAATATTTGTAAAACAGGCACTTAAATACAGAACCAGAACACATTTTTCGCATGTATTTCTCCCTATTGAATTAATACAAGGTTTATAATATAATAAGTATTACGTCCACAAGAGGTCCACTTTTTTGACGCTGTATTCAAATGTCTAGGGTTTTTGTTTTTACCCGGTTTTCTCGAAGCAGAAAACAAAATATAAAATCACCAAAAGTAAATTGTGCAAAAAAGAACAGGGGGAGAAAATATCTTTTCATGCTTAAGATCACAGTTGGTCAGTGCGTACCAATTGTGCAGGCATATGGTAGAGCTCAGTGCGTTAGAAACAGAGACCCCGAGATTTGGAATTCTATTGTCTGCAATCTAAGAGCAATAAAGGCAAATTAGAACGAGACCCCGAAACTTGGAATCCAATTTTGAGTGCAAGGAGATACTGTAATTGTAGCAAAATGGTGAAATGGTTAGAAACAGAGACAATGAAACTCAGAATCCTTTTTGTTTACAAAAGAATCATAAAGTAAAATTGGATTATGAGACCCTGGAAGTCGGGTCCTATTTCGCCAGATATAATTGTAACAAAATGATGTAATGGTTAGAAACAGGGAGTACAAAATTCTGATTTCAGTAAAAGAAATTAAAGGGCGCCAATTCTCAATTAGTTCTCCAGGAAATTGACGAATTAGACTGATAACTAATGAATGGAGTATTTATTCACACATATGAGTGCAGCCAGGAATGTGTGCATAATAATAAACATTAAACCATATTATTTATTTGCTTTCAGAATGTGTTTGTCAAATGGTTGATTGGTCTAATAATTAAAGTGATCAATATATGAAAGGCAAATGTAAAACTGTTTTATCAATATAATTCATTTTATTTGTAATTAATTGAAAAATATCATATAGAGAATAATACATGAGTGTGCGAAAATACCAGATTTATTTCGAGTGTTGAACTTGACATCTCACGAGTGGGCGCCGCGAACGAATGAGATATATCAGGTTTAACACGAGAAAGAAATCTGGTATTTCCAAGCACTGATGTATTGTTCTGTTTATGATATAAACATTCGCATGTATTTTAAACAACGGCAAAAATGGTAAACTATAACTTTAAAACAAAATGCCATTTTATGACAATATATAACGAGTATTTACAGTAAAAACGATATTCAACAAAAGTTTTCAGTTCACTTTTCCTGTGTATCGAGTTCAGACGCCAACAGTTCTTCCATTCTTGCATACGTGGCCCAAAAATCGGTGGTTTTTGACCTCAAATAAACCAATCTTGTACATAATATTCCTTTTACAGCTGTCGGAAGCTCGCGGAATTGTTCTTTCTCGTGCGATAGTCGGCCAGTCTCGCGCGACGTTCGTTTAGTATTATTAGTTTAATATATTCCTAATATAATGAACCAATAATATTAAACGAATAATCCGCGAGCCGCAGCGCGGAGCGCTGCCCGGGCGAAGCTTGGGGCGAGGGTTACTAATTCTGAGATGCCAAAGTCATCCCCTATTATGTGTTGGTTTGGACGTTCGCCCTTTTTGCTCACATCATTGAATTCCGAGGATTATTTTAAATAAATGTTGAGAAATCTGTAGCGAAACAAATCGAAATGATTAAAAAACAATAAAAATAGATCAAAAATACGGAAAAGACGATCGACGAAAAATGGGCCAGCAGAAGGAAACGTACATATAAAAAAATAGCGATATTCAGACTATTCAGTAGCAATTTTATTATAAGTGTGAATTAAAATGATTTACAGGTAAAAAATACGACCGTAGCTTTTTAATAAAAAATGCATGACTTGAAATGGTTTTTATTGCAAAACAAAGATTTAATATATATAGTTTATAAATATTCATCAAACGTTTTAATGATGAGGGGTAATAAATTATATTTCATACGTGCCAAAGTTCAAACTACGCATGATAACATACGGACCACAGACATTTAAAAAATTAAGTATTTTTTTCATTAAAACTGGTAATTCTTTCATTTATATTTTCCGCGTTATTGAAAATTGCCGAATCGGCGTGTTGCTATGACAACAATCCTTCATGTTTCAAAAATGTAGTTGCATCTTTGATATATTGAGGCGAGCGGGTTTGCATGCATGCATGTATTTCTAGTAATAAACGAATGTTACTAAACGAACGTCATTTAAGCGAACGTCGAGACTGGCCGACTATCGCATGAGAAAAAGCAATTCCGCGAGTTTCCGAAAGCTGTAAAAGGAATACCATGTACAAGATTGATTTATTTAAGGCTAAAAACCACCGATTTCTGCGCCACATATGATTCTCGGTGGTCTACGGTGCCTGGCTACAATGGTTTAGCATTATAGCAAATAAGAAATTAAATTGATAGGACTATAACTCCAGAGTTGTTTCATAAAGTTTTAATTAGTGATTGCATATGTTTTAATCAATTTTATATTTTGCACCTTAAAAAATGTTCTTGCTAATCTTTTTGAAAATTTCCGTATGGGTAAACACCCAACACATAGCAGACGGCAGTTCGGCGCTAAGCAGTTTGGGTTGTCCTATTTTTAAAGGAAATATATCAATTAAGAACTTACGCCTCTTGCATTTAAAAACAGTCCATCATAGTCTTTTTATTCTTATGATATATATACCATATTATTGTTTAACATAAACGCAAAATAGCATAAGCTCCTCATCCGAATTTACTATATCAGTAAATTGCTAAAAGCCTCTAAATTTACTCATATGATAAATTTACGACGAGCCTAGCCCTAATCCTAATCCTAAACCTAATCCTGTTAGTTCGAGTAAAGTGTGATTGTAGCGATCACTTTATTTAATATCGACGCACTTAATGCTCAGAACATTGACCGAGAAGGGGCTGCACATTTGCACTGGAACTGAGAAGATATTGTAGAATAGAAAGTTATCGTGTAGAAGTGCGTTTAGACCTAAAGAATATTAAAAGAAAACAAGCTATTCCGCGTGCAATGTAAAAAGGATCGTTTAACAAAGGGAAACGGAGTCAATTAAATTCGGCAAAGAAGACAAAATATCGATGTTTGAATGACTTTACTGATATATTTGTAGATAAACAACGTGTGTTCTTTGGAAAAAAATTTGTTGTATCCTATGTTTAACTCTCAATAATAGATGGGCCGGGATAATATATTATATGTTTTTATTGGTTCAATAAACGAAGTTGATGTTGAACTGGGTTCGCTGCGCGGTCGCCTGGCTGGGGATTGCTTACCGGGTCTCTGACCCATCTAGGTTAATATAAATATCACTTACCCCTGCCTCTTAGCCAGTTGCTACAATCATTGACAAAATCCTTCGGGCAGTTTGGGTATATATTCTGCTATGCTCGTGCCCCATGCCCCCATTGCAATGTTGTTTTAAATCAATTTGTTCTCAATGTGCTGTTAAAGTACTTGACATCGTACACCAACATTGGTAAGAGGGGAAGAGGGATATATACAGCTATTAATAATCTTTGATTGATAGTCTCAAGTTTTAAACAATTTTTTAAGAGTGCCCCAAGGTGTTTTGTCAATGATTGTTGCTTTTCGTTCGCCCCACCTCCCACATCTGCTTGCCCCTCAGTCGGACTCTCAGCATTGGGGAGCTAGGTTGGGCCGTGTTGTCAGTTTTATCAGGTTTTATTTAGGGCCGTGCACTCGTTCTCAACTCCCACACAATTGGACTTTGGTGTCATTCAGGTACTCGTCTTTCGCCGTCGGGGTAAGTGTGTCTCGTTGGTTTTTTTTGTCTCTTGTCTCTCTTCCACGCGTTTCACCTCGTGTGCCTCGCGTGTGACTGTGTGATTACGAGATGGAGAGGGTACCGTCTAGGTCCAGGTGTGGTGGTGATAGATATGACCGAGGACAAGCTAGCCTGAAGAAGGTTCACATCTCCGGTGCCGAGCTCGATTGCATCGCCAAGTTCGATTGCATCGCCAAAACTCGATCGCATCGCCCAAGCTCGTTCGCATCGCCGTGCTACCGTCTCCATCCTTACCAATCGGCAGTGGGTATAATTAATTACCAAAAGTAGTAATAGAGCTGCTTGGTCACTTAGCCTAGCTAGCATAGGTTTAGGTATTATCCTGTGAGATCATTAATTGGTATTTATTTAAATGTGCTAGTTTTGTCGAAAATTGACCATATACATAGGGCCGTACCAAGGCTTTTGTGCCCCTAAAAGCCCAATAGGAACAAAAAATAATACTAAATTAACTGATGCTGCACAAATAGTCTAGAAACGAGTACCTTTACAGCTTTACGTTGGACGGAGAGGGGCTGGAAGAGGGGTTTCTACGGGCTGCCAAAGTTGTCTGGGTTGCCCTGCATATACAGGCATAATGGATAAGTTGATTACATTATGACAAAATTAACATGAGGTTACTGTCAGTGGCAAAGGAAAATTGCCAATTATATTGTTATAACTTCTGTTCGTGACTCATCACATCGGTATGCGACATGTACGATTTAGAACATCGATGCTTGTTATAGCACTGTTAAAAGCCGATTTTAGCGTAAAGCAAAACAATTTTTGCTGTACCATCCACTCGAGCAATTGTATTTGTTATAGAATATTGATGAAAATTTCTGGTGTATGATATTGGCGGTGATTAGGGTTAGTCTATCCTTTTAGCAGTTTAGATCTCTTTATAAGTCGACGTTTATGTGATAAGACACGCCCTCAGACTGGATCCATCAGTAAGCTTACAATGTGGGAACGGGAGTTTTTTGTGAGACAATAACAGAAAGAATTCGACTGCAAGCCTGAACGCTCTATTTATATTTTTTATAGAATATTTTTCATCGTCTCCTATTGCAAATCAATATATTTATAGTAACAATTTCCGTTCCGATGGGCTCTGTTTGCTGTGCGAATCATCAGCTATAACTAATAAAACATAGACTGAAGAAATATTGGTTATATGAAAATTAGGTTGATATTTTAAAGCCGCATGCTCCAGTCATATGTGCCACATGCTGCCCAATAAAAAAACACTGCAAGTGCAGGCAATAAATTCATCAATTGTTGACACAAATAACTCCTCTAACGCCTTCTATTGCTAATAATTATATTTCCAGTAAAAATTCCCGTTTCGACATATGAGCTCTGTTTTCTTTGTGAATCATCAAATTTAACTCAAAACACATAGACTCCTCTCAAGGAATAATTGCTGTGTGCGAAAGCACATGCCGATTTATTATTCTCAATAAAAAGTGACAAATGAGGTAAATGTAGTAACCATTTCAATTTAGCATCAGAAAAGATGAGGTGCTAACAACGCCACAAGCCTACTTGAAAAAGAAGCACCCCAACCCTCATTGAAAGAGAAGTTGCCATTAAAATCTAAAAGCAAAGACCTAAAAACCGTAATTTCAAAAATTAACCAACTTTATTGACGTGAGACTTATGAAACTGCTAATAGCTGTGTTACCAATGGCAGCTTAGCCTACGCATGAGCATGCAGACATGAACGATTCCAAAAGCTTAAAAAGAGCTAGAGCTCAGTATCGGAATGTATTTGCGAAAGACATCTGATGCATATATATATCCAGATGAATCAAGGCCACTTGAGTAAAGGAAATACGTGAAAAGCTGTACCATAGGACGTCATAAACAATGGGTCAGTTGATACGAATCATTACGACACAAAGCACTAGGCATATGTCGTGATGTCAAGACGTGATAACGTAAGAGAAAAATCACCCTTGTTGCAAGAATGTTTAAAATCTTGGAATGTAAGCGTAAGTCCTAAAATTCCCACAGCCTGATCATGAGTTGCTTGACGAGTTGCTCAATCTGGAGCACAAATTCATGGGGACGGGAAACAGATCGTGCAGATCTTTCATGCTCGCAAAAAGGCAAAGAAAGCTGTAGTACATATAAATGAGTCTCGTACAGTGCAGTTTTTCACATTGATGGTATCGGCAGCGTGATTTGCAATCGTGTCCACACGCATGTCCATTTTCGTATAACGTTTTAATATTTCAAGAATCCAAAGTATTTTAGTGCGATCACTACACCCAACAAGTCGACGATAATAGCCCAGTGCAGACACAGTGAAAGAGCCTAATCAATGTCGCTAATATTTGAACATAAATGAGATAAATAGACCCAAATTTGACGGTGATGGGATAGTGAAATATCGGATGAGTTAAGAACCACGTGGGAAAAGTGTGTCGACAATTACTATAGCTACCTGACGATAGGCTGGAAGGACTGCATTCAAACAAGTGATATTACAGTAAGTGTAGATACTTTATCACATCGGTCACTTTGATATGTTAACGGCTTCGCGAGTTAAAAGAAAACTAGGCTTTACTTAGATTCCACATTGCCACATTCGCAGATACATGTACGCATAGCGTACCTATTTTTTCAAAACTGTTCCCCGGGTGGGTGAACAATCAAACGCTTGGCGAATTTTGCTTCGCAATGATAGGAAGAGCCGACATCGAAGGATCAATCAATCAATCAATCAATCAATCAATCAATCAATCAATCAATACAATTTATTTCAACACGGTGAAATCTTCAGTTACAAAAATGGTAATACGATACATACATTACACAATACAGATTTTGAAATAAATACAAAATAATTAAAATATTAACTGGTTTACAAGATTGCCGTGTGGGAGTCAGATTAGGTTATCATTATGATATTTATTAATTGCCTTCTTAAACTGTGTAAAGACTGGCATTTTCTTATATTTTGCGAGAGATTATTAAACAATACAGCCCCACTATAACAAAAACTCTTTTTCATACACTCTAAAAAAAGGTGTGTTAATTTAACACACCTTTTTGTCCAAATTTTAACACACCTTAAGGTGGGTTTTAAAACACGCCTTAAGGTATGTATAACACACCCTAAGTTGGGTTTTACAACACACCTTAAGGTGTGTTTAACACACGTTAAGGTGTGTTAAACACACCTTTACGTGTGTTACAAAACGCACCCTAAGGTGTGTTTTCTGCCTGTCCAAATTTTAACACACCTTAAGGTGGGTTTTGTATAAAGGTGTGTTTTCTAGCACACCTTGGTGCGTTTTCTAACACACCTCGGTGTGTTTTCTAGCACACCATGGTGCGTTTTCAAACACACCTTGGTGGGTTTTGTTACACACCTAGAAAGCGCTTTATATCACACCTTCGCAGAAGGTGTGTAATATAACACACCAATAGACATGCTTTTTTACACACCTTTTGAAAAGCACATGATTCAGTTTTACCTGAAGAAAACACACTATATATAGTTATATGAGTACAGATACATAAACTTGTTGAGAATGTATTATCCTTTAACTGGTAAATTCATAAATGACACTTTTTATTTCTATTGTATCAGACTAATAACACAAGTTACAGAATATACACAGCACATGCAGTTAGGAAATATATAATAATCACTCAGTCATCAACCTCAATAAGCATTCTTACTGCAGTTCAAAACAATTTCATAAAAAACAAACAGCACCACAATCATACTGAGGGTAGGACTTGGCAAAGACATATAATACTAAGATCATATCTATCAGAGTACTGACAAGGCCAGTTTTCATACAGTTAGATGCATCTGAGTTAATTGGTTAAAACAGCCAAGGAATAAATGGTCCACAAAGTAAATTTTTTTGTTGTTGTTGCTCTAAATAGTTGTTTTTGCCTGTTTTAACCAACAAATTTATGAATAATTCAACCAATTAGTTTTCTGGTTGTGTCACAGACATGTATATCAACAATTTAATGGTCTTGGGTACAGTTAGTATGTTTATTACATATATCAATAGGTAATCACTACATAATTACTAATTAGCGCAGAGTTCAAAATACTTATTGTCACACCAGAGTTGTCACACATTTTCAAATAACATTTTCGAATGCTGTTAAACTGCTTACTGGAGTTACTGGTCTGGAATCCCATATCTTCCAAGGCTGAATCATGAATCAAAATATCTTGCATCTAATTGTTGAAGCCTTGCAGCGTTTGATTCAACTCTTTTAAACGAAGCCTTGCATCATTTGCTTTGACTTCGCATGCAAGTTTACCCAAAGCTGTTTCCAGGCAGTTATATGCATGCAATCCAAATTTTGTAGGTCTATAATAAGATATGTCATATATTAAGATAAGTATTATATCTGACATAACAAGGTATAACTTAGGCATTCAATGCAATAATACTATACATGAGGTTATCATAAATCACCCTTCTATGCAAAATATTCTATCATTTGATTTGACAAAAAAACAATGCATTAAAGAAGTATCAGCACTCTTCCTAGTACATTTTTCAGAAATGAATAATAAAATAGCAAAGTTTATAATTTTACATTTAATTCAACAGATTTACAAGTAGCACTTTTTCATTGATGAATGGAATTGTTTGGTGTCAAGCAAATTGACATTATAAAATCAAGTACTGTATAATGTAAGACACTAAGTATGGAAAAAAACATTATGGCATAAAGGTTTACTGTTCAACACAAGATGCTCTGCCTCAGAAAAAGCAGTGAGGCTAATTCATGGTTAATTAGGGCAAATTGATATGTAATTTTAGACATTTGCACCCTCCCCCTAAAACTGATTTAATTTCCTTTACCAACATTTCAATGTCACACAATATTTTATCATTATTATGAATTAAACACTATTTCTTTCCTCCCAGTTATACAGCAAGTTTGATTAGAGGGGCAGGAAGTCTTTATTCGAATGACACAATCTAAGCATTATGGTGTCAAACATGTTCAGTGTTAAGGATTCTTCAGTATCTGTAATAGGATGTTGACAGTACGCCAATTAGTATCTTTGACTTTACACATCACAGTGCTTACAAGCATTTATGCTTGTAATAATAGGTGATATAAGGTTAAGGATGTAATTCTAATATTTTGTTGAGAAGCATTCCAATAGTTGGCCACATTAAAGCCAAGTCATCATTGCAACCAAAATATTTTACTGCCATTCAAAACTATAAACCCAGAGTAGACTTTTACATGACTATAAATGTAGTTTCAACTGGATAGCCAAAAACTTTTTTACTGGAGCATATTAATGCAGCATAACAAATCTTACAATGAAACAGTTTGAGCACCAATGAAATTGTTTGAACTATGAAAGCTTTAAGTACTTATATTTTTGTTAGTAAATAAATGTTAAAAACTCAGCAATGTAGAAAGTAGTTAAAGGCCATTAAATTTCCCAGCTTAGATGATCAGTCAGCCATGGAGTCTGGCTTCAAGCCTTTATGACCACATCATAACATGACCCATCAGGCAATCAAGGCAAGAGACACTATTAAAACCTTGCCAGTCCAAAAAAAACAGGTTAACAGAATCGAACTAAATGCTATGCATCAAGGAAAATAAAGTAAATGAATTTAAATCTATTTATTTCCAAATACTATCGCGCGAAATTCAAATTTTAAATGCAACACGATTCTATTAAAATTATAAACGATGGAAGGAATTCAAGGAAGTAAATATTACACGTCAAATTTGCTTTATCCATACAAAAATCAAAACAATGTGCTTACCTGACTTTTACACCTTCCTTTGTGATGTATTGGGAGTTATTTCTTTGACAATATTGGCTAAAATACTGTTTCTTTTGCTATAAACATCACATTTACAATACAACGTGCAAATATATGGAGTCCAAGTGTGAAGATTCCCGGTGAGCTTTGCGCGCGTAGTACTACCACTGATCTCTAGAAACAACTGGATAAAAACCTACTTGCCCGCGGAACGAAAAATGAAATAGTTAACATTTTTATCGGGTAAGGAAAAAATAAATACATAACATTCTTATCTAACTGCTACTGGACAACCGGGCGGCATAGATCTGATGTGTTGTGAGAGTTTTAATCATATTTTGGCTAATATTTTTAACACATCAAGATTTGAATATCTAAGACTAAGCTCGATATTCTGAGTCGCCATGTTAGGACGGATAAACTGAAGTTAACACCATGTTAATATGATGATGACAAATTATATATCATTTATATTTACCATATGAAATTCTTCATACTTTTGCTTCGTAACATACCAAAAACAAGGTGTGCTTTCTAACACACCTAGCTGTGTTTCTCAAACTTGTGCATGGTGTGTTCCAAAACACACCATGGTGTGTTTTCATCGAAAAGGTGTGTTTCCTAACACAGCTTGTATTTTTCAAAGGTGTGTAATAAAAGGTGTGTAAAAATAGGGTGTGTTTTTGTACACATCTTGGTGCGTTTTCTTACACATATTGATGTGTTTTCCAGCACACCTTGGTGTGTTTTCCAACACACCATGGTGTGTTTTCTGATTATAAGTAAAAAGGTGTGTTAAAATTACACACCTTTGTGTGCTATTGTGCACACCTTGGTGTGTACTAAAACACACCTTGGTGTGTTATCAAACACACCTGTTTTTAGAGTGTATAATCTGTCCGTGGTCTCGGGACATTTAGTCTCATTTCAGAGTTTCTAATATTATACCGAGTGCCACGAACAGAAAAAAGATCCTGCAAATAAGTAGGGGCTTCTCCATTAAGAATTTTAAACATTAAATTAGCCTTAGATTTTTTCCTACGCATGGAGAGATTATACCAGTGCAGCACATCAAAAAGTGCAGTCGCACTGGCATTATAACTCGCTTGCATGACAATCCTTGCTGCCCTATTCTGCAGCTTTTATATTTTACAATTCAAAGTTTGATTAAGACCATCCCTGACCCAGCGACAATCAGTAGCGGAACCAGGGTAAGTCAAAATAAATTATAGCAGCTCAATTTTAAATTCAAAATAACTCTATAACAATGTCATAGGTTATGAATTTCAAAAGAATAAAATCCAACCAATGAAGTTGCTTTGAAGGTATTTTAAAATGTAAATGTATCCTAGAATGAGCTGTGGTAATTTATTTTGACTTACGCTAGATCCGCCACTGGCAACAATAATCAAAATATGGTTGTATCAACGCTCGCCGGTAAACTTTAATGGCCATATCAGTTGTTACGTATGACCTGATACGCTTTACTGCGCCAATTGCCGAAGCAATTTTCTTGGATATTTTCTCGATATGTATTGACGAATTCAAATGTTTATCAATGTATACCCCCAGAGATTTGACTGAATCAACTTTTTCGACCTCACAATCATTGATTTCAATAGTTATTCCATCATCCATAGCACTTATCCTTTGCCGAGATCTCCGTTTTAGCAATATTTAGGCTCAGTTTACGTGTGTTCAACCATTTGTGAAGGTTTACCAATTCAGAGCTTGTGACACTTTGGAGCTCGTCCATAGATTTTGCTGCATAACTGACGCTAGTGTCATCCGCGAACATTCTCGGGATAGCCCAATTAAGGCAGTTTGGTAAATCATTAATATATACAAGAAATAACAATGGTCCCAAATTGCTCTCCTGCGGGACACCGCAGCTAACTGGATTTGAACTTGACAAATGGTCATTTACACGACATTATAATAATAATTATTATGATCAATTGTATCGAATGCTTTCTTTAGATCTATAAAAACAACTCCATTAACCAAACCATTGTCAATGTTCACAGACCAGCTATTTGTAGCTTCGAGTAAAGCCGTTAGAGTGTCATGTAACGATCGAAATCCTGACTGACAGGTGGTCAGAAGATTACAATTATTCAAATATTCGTAGAGTTTCTCGTACACAATTTTCTCAAAAATTTTTGCAATAACAAGAATAACAGAAGTATAGGACGATAATTACTGGGATCATTCCTAGCACCGCTTTTGTAGACTGGCGACACCCTGCTCTCTTTCCATTCTTGTGGAAATTTTCTCGCATTGATAGATGCTGTGAATATTGCCGTTAGAGAAGGTGCAACAACATCAGCAGCTATCTTCAATAATTTATTAGGGATGTTATCAAGGCCAACGGATTTTTTTTCATCAATTTTTATCAACAAGTTATAAACTGTTTCAACAGTGGGAGGTTTCAAAGAAAATATGCTATGACTTGGCTCAAGATAATATTCTGGGCCATATTGCGTTAAAGGGATATCAGAAGCGAGGTTACTACCAACAGTTGAAAAATAGTTATTGAATGCTTCTGCTATCTCGATAGGCGAGGTAATTACTTTTCCCCCGTTCTTATTTCCGATATTTTTTGGTTTTACTTAAATGTTTTTAACTAACCTGATTAATTATCTTCCACATCTTCTTCATATTTCCTTTGTGTAGATCAAGGTTTGTGGTAAAATATGATGCCTTGACTTTTTTAATTTCATTATTAACATGATTACGAGACTGTCTATATTCGTGCCAATTAAGCTTGAGGATCCTCTGAAGAGATAGCTTTCTTTTTTAAATGGTCTCTTTTAAACATTTGACGTTTCAAATCATTTGTAATCCACGAGAACCTCTTTTTACCAATACGCCTTGATCTACATGGCGCATGCTTATCAATAGTGTCCTTAAGTATGCTTTTCCAGGTAGCCCACATCTCATTTTCATCCCATTCGGATCTTCAGAACAATGTACATTACCCCATTGTTTTAGTTCTAAATCTCTTAGAAATTAACAATTCTGGAACCATTACGTTTGTATTGGGCTTTACGAACCATGTAAACTAATGAATGATCGCTTATTGAGAGATGGAGGACACCGGAATTCACAACATTAACAGGCGAATTGGCAATGCAAAGATCTATGAGAGTACTGGATTTATCAGTTATTCGAGTGGGCTCATTTATCATTTGTGCTAGCCCATAGATATCAAATATTTCAGTGATTTTGTCTCTGTTTGGCAAGTTATTTATCGACAAACAGTCAATTTTCAGATCACCCAGCAAAAAGTATTCCAAATTCTCTGCATCCATGAAGTCAATCATTTTCTCAAATTCCGAAAAGTGGCTTGTAGGAGAATCAGGAGGCCTGTACCAGGTACTAACCAAGATCGATTTAAAGCGTGGTTTTTTAATTTCCACAATTAAGTTTTCAAGAGTTTCAGAAATCAGGATGTCATTGGCTGTCACGAGCCAGTTATCCCTGTGGTAACTTTTCTGACACCCCTTGTGAAGTATTCGTTACGCCGTACAGTTTAGTGACTGTTATTTATGTGTTTAAAGAATCATGCAAGAATTTAAAATTGAATACCAAACTCGTTTGAATCGTATATCGCTTATTAATATTTTGTTCCAATTATGGAAATCAAAGCCTAAACTAATCCTTTGGCCTAGATAATGACATACTTTTTTCAAAAGCACACAATACACAAACGTCTCAAGTATAGCAGCAAGTCCTCGTGATATTCAAATTATACCGACTAACCTATCCATACTCTAATTGGTAAAAGAAATGCAAGCGAACACTGTGAATAACTGCTGTAGGTGCCAAAGACGATGCTAATCCGTTATTGACTGGATATATATATATATATATATATATATATATATATATATATATAAATAATATGCTTTTCTATAGTCTGCTTGAAGTGAATATCAAGATCTAGAACAATATTGAACTGTGTTAGAAAAGATCAAGGTAAGCATTTATCTACAATTACTTAAGATGAATCTCACAACTTAGCTACATACGAATTGAAATTGTTAACAGTTTTTGTTGACAAGTTGGAATAACTCTGACATAAGAGTTTTGCTAAAGTACCGATGGGACCGAGCGAGTTATATGTTAACAGACTGCGGTATCTTGTAATGATTTCGTTAAAACGACATAAAATTGTTTCAGTGTCAAAATCTATCACAAAGTCTTTCTATAGCCTGCAGCTCGATTTAAAGATTGTACATTTCACCAGCGTACAGACATAAGCATAAGCAACAAACATAAGGCAACAAACATAAGCTATGGTTCAGTAAAAGCAAATTCTGAAGAAAACTCCTTCTGCTTTTTCTCTTTAAACCCCAGCGCCAGAGGAAACTTTATCCTTCGATCGTTTTAATTAATAGCTAACGCTGATGTCGCTATTGAGGTGTCTACAAAGGCAAGATATTGAAATGAGCTATTGTCAGAATGACAGAATTTGATTGCGAAAGATAGACATGGAGTATTTATGGCTTAAGTACTTAAAAATCCGTAGCATTATTGCCTTCTTAAGAAGTAAGAATTAAGCTGCTTGAAATTCCCAAGTGCACACTATCGCGCGTTTTAAAAAAATATTTTAATTACTCGATCAATATTTAATAATCATACCTGCAGTGTACACTACATACACGTTTGAGGCAGTGGATCTGGGGACCAATACAAATAAGACTATGTGCATATGAGGTTGTTTCCTAACGTTTTCACAACAGTCAGAAGGAAAACGATATGAACTATAAAAATTCTGACGGCATGAAGTTTTTTGGTTTTGTCCTGAGACGAGATTTATGCTGGTTTTCATTGTGTAAACCAGTCAGCAGCTTTTTAAAACAACTTGGAATAAAAACGCTCGGAAGACGATACCATGTGCACGTGGCTTAAGTGACGGACCAAGAAGGCAATAGATATTGAGGCTAGTCCCTCATTATCTACTGTTTAAATTTCACACAATGCAGTTATAAATCCAATGTACAAACTAGGTCTTTAGCCTGTTTCCTGTGCATGGTGTATAAAAAATCTGAACCCTTTCAAACATCAGGGTACCTAATTGTAGTAATTTGACATCTCTAACTGTTTTGAGGTAAAGGTTGGGTAAGTACATAAGGTCTTTTAAACTCATGGGACAAAACTGTGTGGAAGAACTTGGAAAATAGATTTAAGTGCGATTTTACATGTTGCCAGACAAAGATTGAGTGGTTGACAAATTTAGCGATGCTGTACGTATAGCATCTCCAGTTATAAAATGAGTTAACTGCATGGCAAATATTTTATCGTCCATGAGCGTAGCTGTAGGGCAAAAATGTGTACATATTTGTATAAGTGATTTTGATATTGCACCAATCGACTTTTATTCTTTGGTATGTGTAAAATATCAGATATTTTAACAAATTAATGAAACGCTTAATCCGGACCACAAAGTTAACTTAAGCTGAAGCCTACCTGACAATTTAATTAGTTCCACTATATGGAAATTTGAAATTACTATCGGTATCATTAGATTTAGATTGGTATTATCTGATTGTGTTTACAGTTTATAGACTAGGTAATATTTACATTATTTACAAGTAGCGATTACCGGGACCAAATTTGCGGACTTTCTTAAGTGTTTCGGACTTATTTACAGCACTATACCTTGTCTGGCAACGTTATAATTATAATAATATAGTATTTGTGAGTCCTGAACGCTGATTGGTTAAGAGCCGTGTTTACATAACTCAATGTAAACACCGAAAATTTCCCGCCATGCACTTGTAAACACGGAAATTTCTCGTATTCTTCGGGCTTTTCACATTGCTATATTATAAATACAATTTCTCGTTTTCCCAATTCCACTCGTGTTGATATAACTGTATATCAACATGGAAAATGTTTTATATTTGTTAAATATAACCCGCTTAATAACTAGGACACTCGTCGCATGAAGGTTCGTCAACTGTTTCCTGCTGGCTAGTACTAGGGTAATTTGGGGCAAAACGAGACAGCAGGGCTAAATGAGATAGTCAAGGATAAACGGGAATCCTTGGTGTGTGATCGCATTTTTGACAACGTACATTTTTGGGACGAAATTATTTTGTATTTTGTGTACGAAATCAGGAACGTGACAGCGAAATTAAGGTACGTTATTACTTGACCATTTTCAAAATTGCTTTCTCAATTAAAGTGAATCGCAATTTGAAAATATACAGCGTCTATCAGGCACATAAAATCAAAGTGTTTTTCGTATGGCATGTGTATTTTGAACATACTTGCATTATTTTCAGCTATTTGGACCTATAGATACGGCCACCAGCATTGGTAGAAAATGAGACAGGGGACTTTCTTTATAAGACAGTCTGTTTTAATAGGTTTGGTTTGTTAAAGCTATTTATTTTAAAGACTCTACATGCCTTATGGCTATTAAAACATCACATATTCATGATGTAGCTTATTTGTTATCATTGTTTGTTCATGACAGAATAATATTTTACAACTAAGAACTTTCATAAGTTTACTGGTGTGCATCAATTTAAACAGATTTAATTCATCCTGAAATCTAGAAATAAACTAAGGCTATTCATTTATGTGATCACTGAGCACTTTAATTAAATTGGCATTTTCTGATTCAACAGTTATTGTTTTAGCTAATTTGCTTTCTACTATCATGTTAAACTTGAGAATGGTGAGAAACTACAAAAGAAAAACTGACTGGGCGAACTGGACTGAGAAGCAAATGGAACTGGCCATTTCAGCAGTGGAAAAAAGGAAATGTCAGTCCGCAAAGCTGCTCTATTCTTCGGTGTTTCCAAGGATTCCCTGAACCGTCGAGTAAATGGTAAGCTAAAAAGTTGCTCCTTTGACGAAAGATATAAAAATGTGTTGGGGCGATATCGTGCTGTCCTTACACATAAGCGAGAAAAAGAGCTTGAAGACTACATTTTAGAAATGGATCCAACATTCTATGGTTTGTCAATTAATTACATCAGAACTGTAGTGTTTGAGTACTGCAGGAAAAATAACATTGAAAACAATTTAACAAAGATAAGCAAATGGCTTGTCGAGATTTGGTTTGTGGGTTTTTAAAGCACCACCCTAAATTATCTCTAAGAAGGCCAGAAGCAGTTTCCCTAAATCAAGTTTTCGGCCTCAATAGAAATTCAGTAAAACTGTACTTTGATAATTTAACTTCTGTGATGAATGAATACACATTTCAAGCTCATCAAATTTTTAACTGTGATGAAAGTGGACTGACATGTTTGCACAAAACTTTGAAAGTATTGGCACCAAAAGGGAAACGATGTGTGTCGTCAGCAACAAGTGGTAAACGTGGTTAAACAACAACGATTGTCATTGGATGTAGCAGTTCAGGGGTGTATATTCCACCAATGATGATACTCAAGCGAAAAAGGAACAAGCTGGACTTGGTTGAGCATGCCCCAGCTGGTACCATTGCATGATGTTCTGCAAATGGTTGGATTGATGCGGAATTATTTTTAGATTATGTTAAACATTTTGTGGCCCATACAAAGTGTTCCAAAGATGCACCAGTTCTTTTTGTCTTGGATGGTCACAAAACCCACACCAAAAGTCTCGCCACCATAGAGTATGCTCGGGATAATGGTGTTATCCTTGTCTCACTGCAACCCCACACATCGCACAAGTTGCAAGCCCTTGATCGAAGTTTCTTCAAGTCATTGAAAACCGCCTTCAGTGCAGCTTGTTCAACTTGGTTACGAGAGTATCCTGGTTGTAGGATAACAGTTGAGCAGCTGGGAGAGCTGTTTAACACTGCATACCTAAAAGCAGTTACAATGGAAAATGCTTTTTCTGGGTTCAAATGCACTGGCATTGTCCCATTGAATCCCGACATCCTATATGTGTATGTCCCATTGAATCCCGACATCCTATATATGTAATGCGCCGTCATGGCTGCACGCTTTTTTAACGGCTCTCAATATTATCTCAATTTAAAGTCTGCTCTTTGATGTCTCGTGAAGATCTTTGGCAACACTTCTTCGGAATAAAGTTCTTACTTACAATGCTGGACGTTTTGGTTCCGATCAGTTTCTTGTTTTGGCATATAGTGTTTGGAAGATGCTGCCGTTTTCAGATGTATTCTTGTGTCAACCTAGGCGTGACGAAACGAAGAAGGGCGCATCCCGATGTGTTTATAACGCAAGAACTTTGAAAGATCTTAATTGCCCATCGACTATAACTAAGAACCTATACTGTGATTTAAAGAATTTGGATATTTTAAAGCCTTTTCGCGGATGTAGAAGTGGAAAATCTGTAAAATGCAAGTTGAAAGCCAGAAAGCTGAATATTCAAACTCATCACCAACGATGCGAATTAAAACTTCATGCTTCAAAGAGCACTCGTACTCGCACTGTAAGAGGTCAACGAGGTGGTAATCATGTAAGACACTCTAATGGTATGTTTATTAGCAGTATAGAACCGTTCGTACGACGTAAAGGACATGTTTTTTCAAAGCAATACGGTGTAAACCGAACGAACTTATTAACTATCCAAGTTTCGACTACGAGAACAATCAACGGCACTGAAGCTGAACAAAACCATAATAGCTATTATTCCAAAATGAAAATTCCTCGGTTTAGTTTGATGAATGTTCGCTCATTATTACCGAAGATCGATGAAGTTTCTGCGCGCATATCTTGCCAACCTACAAATGTTATACCTATTACAGAGTCTTGGTTAAGTGAGGACATTGATGATAATTTACTCTCTATCGAAAGTTTTAACATCTACCGAAAGGGCAGAGCCTTTGGTCGAGGTGGCGGTGTTTGCGCTTATATATCATCTGATATCCCAAGTAAAAGAAGGCTAGATCTTGAAAATGCAGCCTTTGAATGCTTGTGGATCTGGCTTCGTCCAACTCGCCTTCCCCGCCCCTTGTCAGGCATAATGTTGGCAGTTGTTTACAGTCCCCCGGGTATTTCTGTGCAGGAAGGGTCAGACTTAATAGAATATATCATTGACAGTCTAGACCAGGTTTGTTCAGCATTTCCCGACTGTGGCAATGTAATTACTGGAGACTTCAACATGTTAAACGTTGCTGACCTCCTTTCCAGTCACAATCTAAAACAAGTAGTTCGGGAACCAACACGTGGCAATAACATCTTGGACTTAACAATAACAAATATGTCCCACTTCTACAGCACTCCTACGGTAACTGCACCTTTGGACAGATCTGATCATCATGTTATCAGTTGGAGTAGAAATACTGACAGTGCTGCTTGTTTGATAAAGAAAGGAATAACAAAACGTAAGGTGCGTCGCTTTACCCAGTCATCGTGTGCGGCGTTTGGAAGATGGTGCAGTGGCCACGTATGGTTTTCTGATGTTCAGTATCTCGATTCTGCCACAGCTTTGGCGTCTTCTTTTACATCTGAACTTAGCTCTGCCATTGACCTCTTTTTCCCTACCAAAACTATTAAGATTCATGAAACTGACAAACCATGGATGACTCCAATGTTGAAACAGTTGATTATCCAAAGACAGCGTGCATTCCATAGCGGCGACCGTGCAGTTTGGTTACATCATAGGGATAAGGTACAAAGAGAAATTTCATCACAAAAGCGTAGCTATGTATTATGCCAGGAAGATTCAAAATTTAAAAAATAGCAACCCAAGGCAATGGTGGAATTACATTAAACAGATCACCGGTAAGGAAAAGTCAACGCCTAATTTTGACATTACCAGCGATGGGGTATCAATGTCCGATCTTGAGTTGTGTGGTAAACTAAATGAGCACTTTTTATCAGCCAGCGCCGACCTTCTTCCTCTTGACCTTGGTAATTTGCCTGCGTATCTCCCAGCTCCCGAACCCCCACCATCTATCTCAATTGCACAGGTCTGTTCTAAACAACTCAAAATAAGGGCATTTAAATCCAACGGCCCTGATTGTATTCCTAATCGAGTACTTAGTCAATATGCTCAGGAGTTAGCTGATCCGGTGGCCAAAATCTTCAACAAGTCTTTATTCCACTCTGAATTCCCTATACCTTGGAAAGATGCTAACATCGTCCCAATCCCGAAAGCTCAACCGATAACGTGTGAGGATGAGACCCGTCCAATTGCCCTCACTGCCACTCTGTCAAAAATTTATTAAAACTTTGTTGTTACCTGGATGATTGATGATGTCAAAGACAAAATTGATCCAAAGCAATTTGGTAGCTTAAGAGGATCTTCCACAACATTCTCCCTTATTGATATGATTAACAATTGGTTGCAGGCACTGGATAGTCCAAAACGGTATCTACGTATTTGTTTTTTGGACTTCTCCAAAGCTTTTGACAGAATTAATCATAACATTTTGATTGCGAAACTCATAGCCCTTGGAGTAAGAAGATGTTTGATCCCATGGATATGTGATTTTCTTTCAAATCGTCGTCAGGCAGTGAAGATTAAGGAGTCTTGCTCGGAGTGGGTTTATGTAAATGGTGGTGTCCCTCAAGGAACAAAACTTGGCCCTGTCTTGTTCTTAGTTATGATTAATGATCTGAAAATGAAGTCCCTAAACTCCTCTCATTGGAAATACGTTGACGATGTAACGATTTCTGAGGTAATAAAAGCAACTGAGGAATCGTGCTTACAAACCGAACTTAATGAACTCCAACAATGGGCGTGTGAGAATGATATGAAACTGAATGGCTTGAAATGCAAGGAAATGGTTGTCAGCTTTTTACGACATAGTGATAACAATACTCCATTATACATTAATGATCAACAATTGGAACTGGTTACATCTTTCAAGAGTCAGTATTAATAATCAACTTAAATGGAATGGTAACGTTGCAATTATCGTAAAAAAAGCGTCGAAACGCCTTTACATCCTTAGAGTGTTGCGTCGATCTGGAATTCCATCTGCTGACTTGCTCTCAATCTATAACGCCTTAATCAGATCTGTTTTGGAATATGCCTGTGAAGTCTGGCATACCAGCCTGCCTCAGTATCTTTCCAACAAAATTGAACGAGTGCAGAAACGTGCTCTGAGAATTTTGTACCCTTTCACTGATTATGCGGAAGCCCTATCTATCAGTCTTTGTTCTCGCCTTGATGACAGAAGGCATTCAATATGTCAGAATACCTTTCAAAAGATTGCTAAGCCTTGCTCGAAACTGCACCACTTGTTGCCATCAACTCGCGGAAACGTCCATGGTCGGAGTTTGAGAAATAATAATCAACTATCGTTTCCCAAATGTAGAACTGAGAGGTTTAAGAACAGTTTTATCCCGGCAATGTGCCACAGACAAGTTGATGTGTAGGCCTTTATGGTCTTAACTTGTATATTTGGTTTTAACATTCATATATATTAGATATAGCAATTCATATTTTACCATTTTTGTAAATTTTAGTATATTTCTATGTAAGCATATTGTAATTCATTTTTAATGCGATAATATGCAAATAAACCATTAATAATAATAATAACAATAATAATAATAACACCAGCATCTGATTTCCTAAGACGCTAAAGAAAATGTGCCACCACCAATGTGATGTCCATCGACGATGCTGCTGCTTACAGTCCATGTCTTGCATCATTGACAACTGTGCATCTTCACTCCAATGCAGTGTCTCTGATGAAGTCTCATTATCATCTAATGTCAGCTTCAGAGACATTCAAGAAGTTCCAACCCTTACTCCAAAGACAAAATCAAAGCGGGCAGAGGAGTCACAAATTATCACAAGGTCACTACAAAAAGGCTCTCATAAACTCTTATCGAGGAGCAAAATAACAAGATTGTGAAAAAGCCTCCAGCGAAAAGCAAAGGAAAGAAATCCAAGAAGCCTAGAATTGAAAAGAAATCTAAGAAGACTAGATGTGCCTAGTGTATTATTAGTTTTAAATTCTATTAAATTTGTCATACCTCTGTTTGCCTTTCTTAGTGTTTTTGCTTTTGTCTCATTTTGCCACACTTGGCTGGGGCAAAATGAGACAAAAACTGACTTGCTTTTGTTCCACAATAACATCAAAACACTTTATATATATTGCTATCCCCCCCCCCCCCCTTGATACTTTGCCTTGACTACAAACAATAGAAATAAGCCAAAAAATGTGCATTCATGTCTTTTTTTGCTTTCAAATGGAATTTAATGTCCTTAAGCGTCTCGTTTTGCCCGAATTATCCTATAGTATAAAGTATAGCTTTGCGGAAAAGATAAATGTGGCGCTACACTAAATAACTGTGGTGTTTTGCAAAATTATATTTATAAAGCCTTTTTTCTCTTCAATCGTATCGTAGCGAAACGTAGCTTATTTTATCGTGTTCATATCATTAGTTCTACCTGAGTGTTCACAAAACAATGAAATACGCTACGTCTCACTACGACAGGCTTAAATTGAGACCGATAGTACGTTGGCCAGCAGTGTATTTAACACTTGTTTAAACTTGTCAAAGAAAAACTTGTCATCAAAAAAGATTGTGCATAAACGCGTACTAGCACTATTTCAGAACCATCCTCAGAGATAACGAATTTTTCGTTGCTCTTTGCAGTGTCAGATTAATATGAATCTAGTTTTTCATAAAGCGTACATTTGGCGAAATAAACTTGTCACAAAAAAAATTGTCGCAGAAAAAGGGTTCGTTTGTAAGGGGCTTAACATAATTTCCAGGTGCGCAAAGGGATGTGTTTTGAAGGCGCGTCTTCGAGCTAACCGTATTTTCTTATTTTCCTGATCAAAATCCTGATCAGCTATCTGTTTAACAATAAGGTCAGGACTTGACAATGATTTAAAGTATCTAAATAAAACCACAGGAGCTTTATAACAAATGGGTAATAGATCAATACAATATCGTTTAAGTTTGGGTTGATGTATGACATTTTGTGCTAAACCACCGTCACTATTAACTAACCGCGTTTTATTGTAAACCGCAAACTTTAAATGGCACCAACCAACAGTCAAGCCATGTACTATGTCATCAGAAAAATAATTCAACAACAACTATAGAAAGTTTCCGTACTCAAACTTAAGCCTGCTTTTTCGTCAATTTCATTCCAGCGAATGCAATTCAAACAATCAATAATAAGAGGTTAGCCACCTCAAAAACTTTTTTTGTCAATGCGAGCATTATACAATTCACAAATCTTTTCATTTCTCTGGATCAACTGCCAGCATGCATCCACTTTTACATCTTGGATATGTATGATCTTATATTATGACATTTGGAACGTGCGTGCTGTTTTGTTATACTACATACTAATCACATGGAGCCTATAGAGTAACCCTGGTGCACATGTAAACGCTTCATCCGTCTACATCAAGATTTCAAACACGAGGTAATGAGAATAATTTGATGTATGCTCATATGCGTTTTATATTTAGATAATTGAAGCATGAATAACCGACAAAAACCAGGAAGACAGCTGAGTCGTTACAACACTCGTCGTTCGTCGATAGGTGAATCACACAAACCTTATGAACACATGCTGCTTAAAGAGTTGCCAGGTAACTTGACATGGATAACGAAATTTTAGTCAGGAAACATTTACTCAGATTTACCGTAGCATTATCATATCAGGGTATGTCAGGCATTACTAACCTTTGTATACATACTTTGATATACAAATTGATTCGCTTGCTGTTGACTCCTATATAGGACAGCTGGGTGCCACGGCTAAAGTAAAACGCGCAGGAATGAATGAAAAGCGAACTAACAGTCTTACCAAACGGGTATTTCAAGCCATTTGCAATTACATGTAAAACGCGGCTCTCCCATAAAAAGAATCCGTACATAGTGTAAAAAAGCTTTTCGAGCAACATTTCCGTTGTATTAAGCATTTTTATGTGAGTGAATAATTACAATCCACGAAAGGTGCAGGCTCTTTCATTATACCTGAAACGTCAGAAACAATAAGGCTATCTGTATAACATGGAACGGGGGATCGGGGAACGGAGCGAGGAACGATCGAGAAAACCAGGAACATGATAAGCCGGAATCTGTAAAACCAGGAACATGAGAAACCGGAATCTGTAAAACCAGGAACACGAGAAGCCGGAATCTGTAAAACCAGGAGCATGAAAAGCCGGAATCTGTAAAACCAGGAAAATGAAAGCATTTTGTAAATAATAACGTGCAAATCGGCGTTTCGAGCGAAGAATAAAGGCACCTGATGAAGTAAAAGCGAATTAGATAGATTTAATCTAAATGTCAACAAAAATGTAAATCTCTTCTGGGTCTAGTCTGGCAACGTTTATTAGTTATGAATATAACCCGTTTAATAACAAAATTATATACTCTTATGAAATTTTTCGAATTCTGCAGTGTCGTAGAATTAAAAAAACCTTAAAAACAATAAATTTTAAAAGAAAATTACTAATACAAGACCGAAAATAATATCAATATTCGCCCGAAAGTTTATTCACCATTTTACAGCCAAGCTGCGCAATTAAGCGTTCTTATATGTCAAGTTGTGAACTCATTTGGAATTTTCTTAATGACTTTTGTAATTTTGAAAAACCTTTTACAAATTCTCTGAGGAAAGTTGCCCTAATGGAGTTTACAGTGCTGTTAATATTTCTAACTTCCTGTTCAAAAGTTCCTAAATTCATGCTCAAAGTTTCGAAATTCCGTTGTAAATTTTTGCAAATCAAAATCGTAACACCAAGATTTATAAGTTTTGGTTTTGCCCATTACTTTAAAAAGTATTTTAAACATGTTAGGCGCAAAACGAAGTCAATTTAATGGTCTGTGCTTTAGGTGGGTGACCTGCTGATGCACGTACAGGAACAATCACGAGCGAATCCTGCAATCTTGATGAGAAAGTTGCTCTGAGATATTCGCAATTCGAATGTTATGCAAGTTTAAATTTTCATTACAAAAAAAGTTAATTTGTTCAACAAGAATTTTGGGCCAAAATTGGAGAAGTAATTTGCCAATGAGACGGAACTTTAATAGCTGAAACACCTCGCGTGGTTTGGCCGTAAATTGTCTTTTTTTCTTCAACCCACGTCATCCATTTATTGAATCAATGGCCAGGTTCACAAACCATGTCACACAAATGATAACTCTGTAGATTATCGTCAAAGTCCCCAAAGGGTATTGTGGTTTAGGTCAATTATGTCTTGACAGAAATATCGAATGTGTAGCTATGATCAATTGAAAAGCAAACAGAGTGGTAGGATTTTCTCACTAACATATCCGGCTCCACCACACTATTGTTTAGTTCATTTTCCATTAACGTTCAATTCAATTTTACAATTTTTAGGGGCTAAGCGATCAAATGCTGCGACGCATGCTGTCCTTGAAAGTACCCTAGAGGAAAAATATGATGTTCAGGAAGCACAAAAAGTTCGTAACCACGCTCTTATTCATTACCTCGCGTCGTTGGCGAACTCCAACAACAACGACGATATCTTCGATTTTGATTTCGTGCAGTCTTTGATTGAAAATGGTGCGGACGTTAATAGTACTGACAGAAGTGGTCAAACAATCTTCCATGAGGTGGCACGATCCTGGAACTCGGATGTCGCCCTGTTTCTACTAGAGAATGGTGAGCACAATATGGGAATATGCCATCACTGCTGTTTTTATCCTTCTATGCTAAAAATTAACGAATTTTAAGAAACTTGTTACCGAACTGCGTCATTCTATAAGTTTTCAATATCTTTATATTTTAAGGACTATATAGGAAAATCTACTTTGCTCATTTATGCCAACCTGAAGTTTGAATCAATGTTTTCCAGGTGCTGATGTAAATCAACAGGATAAATTTGGCCGTTCCCCTCTCCATGTGGCTTCAGCAGTTGACTACGCCGACATGGTTTGCTTTTTAGTGAGACACGGCGCAGATGTAAACATCACAACTTACGGCGAGGAACAAATGCCTATTCATTATGCTGCTAAGAACGATGCGTGCAAATCGCTCAAGATGTTACTTGGATATGGAGCAAATATTGATTCACGTGATAGTAAAAACAGAACACCACTACAGGTAATGAACATATTTTCATAAAAATTAAAAATTCGACCGTCACGCTTATATTATTAATTAGAGCCTTTCTTTTTTCTTAGGTCGCTGCAGAAATGAATCGTGCCAAATCAGCAAAACTACTTGTCCAACAAGGCGCACCAGCTGGCATTCATGACAACATGGGAAATTCAGCATTAGAGAGTTTTAGATTGACGTATTTTAATTTCTACCGCTAACCGCAAACGTGTAAAAGTCACGTGATAGCAGTCTTCACGTCAGGT
This sequence comes from Muricea muricata, assembly GCA_963855995.1. NCBI lineage: Eukaryota > Metazoa > Cnidaria > Anthozoa > Malacalcyonacea > Plexauridae > Muricea > Muricea muricata. The sequence continues at coordinate 102,286,147 of OY979716.1, read as the reverse complement.
TACACGTTCGACGTACACGTTTTTACGCCAAGAAAGCTGTTTACAGGTAAGTGATTTCCCTCAAGATTTTTTGCACACTTTTAATAACTATTTTCACGTATAAACACCACACTTTTGTTTATCATCATCATAAGTTTCTAAAATTGCTAAAAATACATAAGATACAGCTATTTTCGACTGAAATATTTTATCTAATTTAACTTAGGTTTAATAAGCCAATGTCAACAAACAAAATAGCTGACAATATATTTTACAATACTTTTGCTTAAACTATTTTTTAGCACGTTTTATGTAAAATCATGACAACGAAACCCTTTCGCTGGTCAAGTATCAATAGTGATCTTGCTTTGGCAAGGGAAGTGTCAAGCTGCCGTCCACAAAAGCCAGTCGATTGGGAAGATGTAGCCCACCGATTAAGTTCTTATTTTGGATCTGACGAAAAGCCCGTGAAGCTAACAGGAAGAGGGTGTAGAGAACGAATGGATAGAATTCTCTCAAAATACAAAGAAGAGGATAATCGTTCCCTGAAAAGGTACAGTATTTATTGTATCTTATAAATACGTGTTTTACAAGTCTTTTATGTCTAGAAGCACTAAACAACTTTGCTGAAGATACAGTAGATTTTCCTTTTTTATTGAACATGATCAATGGAAGGTCTTATAGTTATAACTATGTATTAATATGTATTTATGTATATACTTATATTTTATTGCATTTGCATTTGTATATATATTTATTGCATTGCAGTATGTATAGTTTATGTACCCTGCAACAGGTTAGGCAGGGCAAAGTACATTTTTTAAAATTCATTAAACATCAAATCTAAAAAAAAATAATTTTCCTACCTTACTGTGTACAAAGGAGTTGTGTTTGGTATGCAATTGATAATAAATAGTGTAAGCTGGCCTCTTAGTCTTTACCCTGGCATCCCCAACCTGACTTATCAATATAATTTTGTTAAAAAGGTTGTGTAACAAGCCACCAAGGTTGTATTGTTATAAGGTAACCCTGCCCCCTAAAAAGTTCTCACTTATTTCACAGATCTGGTACTGAAGAGGAGTATGATGATCTTAAACAGTTATTAGAAGATATCTCAGCATTTAACCGGGATATGCAAGAATTGAAACAGCAGGAAAAGGAGGTGAAACAAAAACAGATTGAGAGCAATAAGAGAAAAGCAGAAGAAATAAGGAAGGCTGCTATGGAGGGAAGGGCTAGTATGTCATTTTTTAAGTCATATATCACAGTTACTAAACATTTTTGCTACTAAGCTTTCTTTTCATTTCAATCTCATGTTTTATTTTAAAAATTAAATAGAAACTTCTGACACTTCATCAGACTCAGAAAGTGATGTTATTGATGAATTAGATGATGACAACTATGAACAGGAACAAAACAAAAAAAAAGATAAGGGGAAGAAAGGTAAAAAACGCCGAATGTCAAAGCTAGGTGTAGCAGAAATGCTTTCCAAGAAATACCAGCGAAAAGCAGAACTACAGGAAAAAGAGCTAGAACTTCGAAAGTTAGAACTTGAGTTTAATATTCGAAAACATGAGATAGAAGTTGAAGAAAGGAAGCAGAGATTGGAGGCTGAGTTGCAAGAACGAAAGACCATGTTACAACTTCTCCTGAATAAACAATGACTTTATTCTTTAAGGACATTATAAAAAAACACACCACTCATGTTAATGTTAACTTTAATTTCTTTATGTGTTTTACAATATGTTGCAAAATGCTTTGCTGGTTTTAACATTTTAAAATGTTTAATTTATTCATTTCTATTGGTCAAGTATACTTCTAGTGGTGGAGGCTCTAGATTAAAGAATGAACTAGTTACTGACCCATACAAGCATGTATGACAATTTATCAATATTGTTCCTACCAAATAGTATTTACCCACAGGTTGCAAAAATAACTTAAGATTCTTTTTAAAATCCAAGTAAGCAAAAATCTGGCATATCTTCCCGAAACCCCACTCCACGGATACTCTCACTTGGCTCATATTTCTGTTGAATGCTTTTTGATGAGCATTCAAATGACCTCCCTTGAAAGGTGCCAAAATGTTGGTCTGCAGGCCATATGCTGGGTCACCATATATTACATAAGGCTCTCCATTTGGTTTCATAATCCCACTAAGTTTTTCAGTCAAACCACTTACTCTGAGCATAAATGCATCATGTCGACTACCTTCGATTGGTCCAAACATGTGTGATATGATGCCATTTGGTGCTTGCACAGACTAAAAACATGTGTTGTCAAGTTGGTATTTTGATTGTTTATTATTATAATATTTATATTCTGTAAATGTTAAAACACAAAATTTAACTTAAACTTACTTGAAATTTTATACAATGAACTCTCTTGTGACCACTGTATAATATTTTTTGGTTTTTAACAGGTCTTGGAATAGGCCTTACTGTCCCATCTATAAATCCCCAACATTGAGTCAGTGGTGCACCTTTCAAATGAATTGCTGAGGAAAATAATTCAGGATTAAACCATACTAAATCCAACGAATTCAACAAATGATTGAATCGTTCGTAAATATCGTCAACTATCTGAAATAAACAAAAGGATTTTGCTCAGCATTGTTGTAATTCGTAATTTAACTAAGTAGATCTAAACTGTAAGACAAACCTTGTTAAATATCAGGCTTAGCTCAGATTCTCTTCTGCCAAATACATGGGTCAGGTCGGTCCATCTATTTGGATAAGCTAATCTTCGTAACATTATTAAAAGCGCTTCCATACCATCCACAACTGTACCTTGACTGCAAGTATATCGTTCAGGAATTTGCAAAGAATTTCGAAGTCGTTCCATGTCTTTTTTCTCAAATCTCAAAAAAAAATTAGAGTCGCAAAATTACAGAATCTAGACATTAAGTTGCACAATGTAATTTTTCTCGGCAAGAATTAATTTCAGGTAGTTAGCTAATTATCTGATTTTGTCCAAAAATACCTAAACATTCTCTCACAGTCCATTTCAGAAACATCCTGAAGGTTAATTCGAGGTCCTAAAATCTTTTCGGGTGCAAAACAGTTTTCCAAAAACAGTAAATCGATGTCACTATCTGAACTGTCACTATCCGAACAAAGCATCATGTAGTCCACAGTCTGCTGAAAATTGCGCCTAAATTTCAAATGAGAGGCTTAAGATACTTTAAAGGATTGCATTAGTAAAACAAATCAATTTTGTTTACATACCTTCTTGCTCCCGCCATGTTGAATTTTCGTTTGGCGGCAAAAACTTTTTATAAAAAATCTAAATCGTTTTTTTTAAATCCGAACCGCAAACTTGTAACCGGTACGTGAACTAGCGGTTTGCCGTTTGCAGTAAATAGAAAAACGTAAATCTAAAACTCTCTATTATCTCTTCTTATCGAGAAACTTCCCGATGTGGCAATTGAAGCACTCGATCAATTTCATTCTGTCAGCACCATAAATCGTAAAGAGTTCTTCTTCTTGAATTATTTAGGTAAGAATCCAACTGGTAATATATACCATATATATTATATATGCCAAAGCGATATAGCCTACTGTAGAGTCATAAAAGGTATATAATTATGCATTGTTAAACTATCTAGTGCGCAGCAGATACTGTATATTGTTATTGTCTGCCTGCTGTAACGGTGAGTGTAAGTGTAAGTGTAACTGCAAGTGTAACTGTTAGCTTGAGGCCAATCACCGAGTGTGAATTAAATATAGCCAACGACTCATTGCTGAATGATTATTCAGACCATAATATGTTTAACTGAAGTGATTTTTCCAAATTCAAAAATGGCGACTAAAGAGCCAAGACTGTTACACAGCGAGGAGTTAAACCCAACTGGGCAAGGATTGCTTAATTTTATCGAACTTAAGGCTTTTCGTAGCGTTACTGAACCTTCTATTTTTATCGGAAATACGCCAGCAAATGGATATTTCGATAACTAGGAAAATATTGCATATTACAAATTAAATTACAAATTATACAAATAAATTACAAACCAACTTGACTTCAGAAACATTGACATTGCTGCAAAGATAATAAAGGTGCGATAACAGCATGGGCAACATTTCCGTAATATTGTAGGAGTCAAGTTGGCCTGTTCAAACAGTTAATGCACCAATCATTGGGCAAATATCATGAGACAATTAGTAAACCACTATGACACATACACAATGTTGTGGAAGAAGGGTTGATGGGGAGAAATGCTCCGATTCTTATATAAAACATTGAATATTGGTCAAAAATGCCTCCCCCACAGACTCACTATTCTAGGATTATGATTATGATATAGCTATGTCCTCAGGGGGTAATGGCTCCCCAGTGTTCGACTTTGCCCAAGGGGTAGTAGCTCCCCAAGATGGGCACTCTAAATGTCCAAGGGGTAGTAGATCCCCATGATGGTCATTGTTTACTTTAATGTCCAAAGGGTAGTTCATCCCCGTGGTGGGCATTGTTTACTTTAAACATGCAAGGGGAAGTGAATCCCCATAATTTATTACAATAAAATATATATAATATATTGTTTTATGGGGTTGAGGGTGACCTTTGGGAGCACTCCATCCCCACAAATGCGCAGCATGCGCATTTCCCATAGACTAAATCCCTCCCCCTTGTAACTTGGACCAGTTTTAGTTTTATGCTTAACTCTTGGCCAATGTGATTGTTTTCATTATGTGCAATGTGTTTCACTAGTTGTGCTTGCAGTGTACACTAGTTTTCTCAGTTGTTTATTTGTCTGTAATTGCACTTATGCCATACATATAGAGATTTACGCGAGGTAAACGGGTGAAATAAAAATTGTATTTTCATTGTGGAGAAGCGAATAAGCGTTTTCATTGGCCGTGCGATTTTTTTCACTAGTGAAAATTTATCGTATCAGCATTTTGATTGGCTATACGGTTTTTCTCACTTGTGAAGAAAGTCGTATTGTTATTTTGCTCACAACACGGCCGCCGTGTCGGGGAAGGAGCGAAAGGGTATTTGGCATTTATGTCTAAAAGAAGAATAATTTCCACAATAAAAAACATGAAACAGAAAGAAGAACAGCTCTGACTCACTATTTACGCTAAATAACGGAGAAACAAATGGTATGATTCTGTTTTGAGAATTCAATATTTTGTTTCGACATTGTTCGCCTTTGACAATTTTCCAGTTTTAAAATAAAGGCCTACTCTGGGACCTAAAGTCGCCGTAACCTTGTGCAACTTAAGGCAACTTAAGCAAATTTTACAAAACAAGCCGGGCGATTTTTGTGCGATTTAAGGCGACTTTGTGCGATTTAAGGCGACTTTGTGCGATTTAAGGCGACTTTGTGCGATTTAAGGCCACTTTGTGCAATTTTGTGCAACTTTAGATGAGTTTTGTGCATTAATTAATTAGCATACATATAACAATACAGACATACAGGTACAATCTGGTGTATGGAGGTATGAGGTTTTGTACTGAAATTGAAATAAACAGGAATGGCTAATACCAGCATACCATGTATGTAACATTGATAGTACAGTTGGAATAATCAATTTGAAATAAGTAAAGTTTATTATGCACCTATCAATGTTTTCCCTATGAGGGGGGGGGGGGCAGGCATCACCAGGGGATTTTTAATCTTTTCCAAAACGTTGGAAAGGCTGTCAAATCCTTTAATTGGTGATGCCCGCCATTCCCCCTCACAACAAAAACATTGATAGGTGCATTATAAATGCACAATGCCTCATGCAGTTTAGCATTACAAAGTTAAATTACTATTTCTGTAAATCGCAGTACAAGATATATGATCATCAGTCAGTCAGTCACATAGGTTAATTCACATAGCAAGTATGAATACAATCAATAATATATTCACCTTAGTATTATGTATATATACCTAATACACATAACACTGAACCTCAATTGTGGAGCTGTAAGTGGCTGTAGTACTTTACGAAACATGTACGCTGAAAGTCAAAGGTGGTTTGGTAACTTTGGTCATAATGTACCGATGGTCCGATGCCAATATATGCCTGCCATGATTCATTAAGTCACTGCTGTAATATTTTCGCCTATGAACTACTCAGATATGACATACATTATTAACTGTAACCAGCTTTTGTATTGAAGTCACATTATTGACATTGTCCATAATTTTCGTCCATTGATTTTCGATTCTGGTGGAATAATTTTGTAATTCTACATTTAATTTGTAGCACGACTTGGAAAGGATATTTTTTAGGCTGTCGTTCACTTCTTTGTGGTTAACACAATTCGTCTTTCAGCGGCTAATCAGAATGCAAAAACTTCATGTATTATGTATACCAAAATATTTATGACGTGTGGTCTCCGCCAATATTAAGGATCAATTTTAGTGTAGTGCAAGCAAATTGTGGGACTCTAAATTCTGCTTCAGTGTTGAATTGTGCGGCATCAAATTGTGGCACATTAAGTTGTGATACATTAGATTGTGATACATCAAATTGTGATACATTAAATTGTGATACATCAAATTGTGATACATTAAATTGTGATACATCAAATTGTGATACATTAAAATGTGATGCATCAAATTGTGGCACATCAAATTGTGACGCATCAAATTGTGACACATCAAATTGTGATGCATCAAATTGTGATACATTAAATTGTGATACATTAAAATGTGATGCATCAAATTGTGATGCATCAAATTGTGATGCATCAAATTGTGATACATTAAATTGTGATGCATCTAATTGTGATGCATTAAATTGCGATGCATTAAATTGCGATACATCAAATTGTGATACATGCAAATCACTCCAGTACGTAGTTGTTCGGGTACCTATTTATCATTCATTATCCATTATATTTCGCGCGGAAAATAATTTATTGAACAGTAATTTTTGTCGGGCCAAAGTACGGGACAATCTCTACATGCGCAACAACAGGGACCGCGGAGCGGCTTTTTATTGGTGGGGCTAATCAAGCACCGAAGGTGCGAGATAGCTATATAGAGGGGAAACTTTTGAAATCAAGAGCCCTGAGATGCCTGGAAACACTTCTAATTTCAACAATCATCATGAAGTAGCATATAGTTTTGGCCTCGATTCTTATATTTTCAATGCAAACATATGTTTGAACAAAAATTATTGGTGGGGTTTTAGCCCAGCCAGCCACCCCGCTCCGTGGTCCCTGAACAAATACAAACAGCAGCCGCGAGAGGTTGTCCCGTATGTAATAAAGAAACAATGTCTGCTGTAAAATCATTATCATTGGTGTTGAAAAGAATGTTCCAAAAATTACTGATGAATAAATTATTTTCCGCGCGCGAAATATAATGGATAATGAATAATAAATAGGTACCCGAACAACTACTGGAGTGATTTGAATGCATCACAATTTAATCTATCACAATTTGATGTATCACAATTTAGCTAATGCATCACAATTAGGTGCATCACAATTTAATGTATCACAAATTGATGCATCACAATTTGATGTATCACAATTCGATGCATCACATTTTAATGTATCACAATTTGATGTATCACAATTTAATGTATCACAATTTGATGTATCACAATTTGATGTATCATAATTTGATTATCACAATTTGATGCATTACAATTTGATGTATCACAATTTGATGCATCACATTTTAATGTATCACAATTTGATGTATCACAATTTAATGTATCACAATTTGATGTATCACAATCTAATGTATCACAACTTAATGTGCCACAATTTGATGCCGCACAATTCAACACTGAAGCAGAATTTAGAGTCCCACAATTTGCTTGCACTACACTAAAATTGATCCTTATAATATTGGCGGAGACCACACGTCATAAATATTTGCTGGATGTCGTATTGTTATGATTAATGCATCTTCATACGATAATTATTTATTTCTATTTTTTGTCAATTTTGACCAGTGTTTCTACCGAAACTGACAGAGTTTGTTAAATTTATTTCAATTGTGTTTTTAAAATGTTTATACTGGTCACCCGACAAAAAAGGGTTTGCTGCTCTGAAGTCATTGGCATTTGGCATGTTATGCCTGCGGCGATTTGTGTTCCTAAACTGGATAGTTTTATCGCACAGTATGGAAATGGTGAACATTTTATACGACTTAAACAGTAAGTTCGTATATAATTATAAAGAATATTGCAAATATAAATAGTGGCTAGTCTAATCTATTGAATATGTGATTTTCAGATGTATTTGAGATAAGTTGATTAGAGCTTCAGGAGTAGAGAAGCAATCTCAAATATACTCAAAAATTTCTTACGGTATATTGGCTTTATAGCCTATCATGTTTCCATGATGGGGTTTTCATGCACCAGTAAATGTATTTTTGGTTTTATTTGAGACTTTTCTGGGGAGCTGCTTATTTGTCTTTTCATTGGTGAAATAGGGTTTTCATAACTGACTAGTGCATTACAGCAAGTACATATTCATCTAATCATGCACCTAAATACCCTAAATATTAGGTGTTTCCAGGTTAAATTTAGGTTTTACAAAGAGTAGCTTTTAGTAGCCATAGCTCACTCAAAATATTTACAAAGGACAACAGTTGGTGGTTAACTTTACACATATTGCTGCTTAGTGTCTTAAGCAAGCAAATTTTGTTAAATTGTATGTACATGTTACCAAACACAACATAAATACCTATGATGAATACTTAACTCGATCCAAAAACTGTGTATTTTTGGAGTTGACCACCAAGCATTAATGTACAGTAAACATGTCACATGACTGACACCTAGCTATAACCCATTTATTGAGGTTTTGACCCAGACTTACCAAGACTTCGTTACACAATTTGCCTCAAGATATAGATTTTTAAACTTTTGTAGTTATATGTATTTAAATCCCAACTAATTAAATGAGTTCAAACAGACCATTATCATTAAACACTTAAGGTGGCTTTGTGCAACTTAAAGCAATTTTGTACGACTTAAGGCGACTTTAGGCGACTTAAGGCGACTTTAGGTCCCAGAGTAGGCCTAAATAATCTCTATATGTTTGACATAAACAAATTACTGCATGGTTGGCTCGTTTGTACGATTTTTATTATGCACTTGTAGTGAAAGATTGCTAAACTCACTTGTTTGCTGCGCTCACTCGTTCGTTTAGCAATCTTTCACAACTCGTGCATGAAAATCGTACGCACTCACCAACCATGCAGTAATCTCTATTTATTTGGTACACATCTTATATGCTTGTGTATAGTATCTTGAACTTCTTGCTCTTTTAGATATTCAAATTTGAGTATGTTTTTTTTTCTATCACTATACTATTTACAAGTTATTTGGACAAAAACTTTCAAATGACAATATTTTTTGCTATTTTTTCGCTACCAGTACTTTGTTGTAGCACTCGTACTCAAAGTCCATTAATGCTTAGACCTGAAATCTGATTATTAGGCTGACATTTCCTCTTGGGTAGCATTAGCAGTTTGAGTCACTTTATTTGATAAATCTAAATCACTAGCAATTACATTGGAATAAAAAACATTCATACGATAAGCTAATTTTATATAAGTGATGGATGTTAAATTGATAATCATTTAAGCATAAAATTTTTGTTGTTGGTAACTCTATTTATAGAACTGGAGTAATTTGATTGATACATACATTGTGTAGTCGACATGCATTTTTATATTGATTTTACTTTTAAAAACAGTTAATATATATGCAAATTTGGTTCCAACGATTATGATAAATGTTAAAATATTTCAATTGTTTACTTCTTAAAAAATATCTTTATTGAAAGATTATGTTATAATCTTTTCTAATAATTTTTTATTAAAAAAGTTTATATTATACAGCAATCATTTCAAAAACATATATTGTACTATTTATTTCGATATTTATTTATTTCTATCATTGTACTATTTATGCTGTGCGCAGATAGGCATAGTGTACCCATTTTCTTACTATGCTTTTAAAATATGGAGAAGGACAAATGACATTAGCCGTCCGCCATCTTGTTTTATAATTGGGTTTATTTTAAAGTGCATATGACACGAAATGTTATTTCTCTGAATCATAGAATATATTGTGCAGTGATTATCACAGTGTAATTTATTTTTCAAAAACATGATGTTAAGGCGACTATTTAAAGGTTTAATAAATGACCGTGAGGCAAAAACTATCCCATGCATGGGAACGAATTTGCACCAAAATCACGTCATAATGACGTTAGTGGTTTTACCCAGAGTCAAATTGAGTCAATGAACAGAAAATACATCTCATCAGTGACGCCATTTTGGTGAAATTTCGTTCTTAGTCATAGGACAGTTTTTTGCCCCACGGCCACGTATAAAAATGTTCAAATAATTCCCTTGGCATCATGTTTTTTAAAAATAAATTACTCTGCGTAAATCACCGCAGTAAGAAGTCTGTAATTCTAAAATGTAAAATTTCGTGTCATATGCACTTTAATAATGTGATAAATAACAATGCAGGACACTGCTGGCAGACAGTATATAAAACTACTGTCAATTACTTTAATGCCTGTAAATTTTTTAGCACTTTGAAATTTACGTAAAAATAGTGTATACATACCAACGCATATAGATGTTAACATTAAACATTGTTTGGGAAAGACTTCTCAAAAAATAATTTTTCCATAACCATGACGTCATAGATTTTTTTAGTACACAAGTAGTGGATGACTCCTGTTTTTGTCCTTTTTGCCCTTCAATATTTCAAAGATGAAGATACATTGCTATAATGCTTTGCAATAAAAAGTAGAGCACAAACGCCAACCTGATTCTCAGGGTCTTCACCTCCGCTACCCGCGCTACGGCGAAGAATCTGACACAGGCTGGTGACGTGGCACCCAAATTTTGGGTGCTTGACATATGTACTTAGCAGGGGTAGATAAAAACGCGTTATCACAAATTATTGTCAAACAAAAAGCGAGACCGACGAAGCGGGAAGTCATCTGACTCTAAAACTGTATCTTTGCTTTCTTTTGTGTTTGCATCACGCTGTTGTAATCTGAAGGCCTGTTCAAACGAAGCCAACATTATGCAACATTGTTGGGCCAACCTACCCCTGCTAAGCACGAATGTCAAGCACCCAAAATTTGGGTGCCACGTGACCAGCCTGTGTCAGGGTCTTCGCCGTAGCGTGGGTAGCGGAGGTGAAGACCCTGAGAATCAGGTTGCACAAACGCGACTAAACGAGAATAAAAAATACACCAGTGAATGGCTGAATGACAAATGAGAGCTTGTAATTTGAGGAGGGTTTATTGCAGCAAATCTTATACAATCATTGGACGAGGCTGAACAAAATATCGTGATTTATCAGTGGCGAGCAGATCAATTATTTGCCGATGCCGAAGGCAGAGGCAAATGATTGATCTGCGAGCCACGGATAAATCATGACATTTTGCGATAGCCAAGTTCAATACGAAAAAAGGAGAATTCTTTAATTTTTTTAAGATTAAAATGTATTCTGTTTTAAGGTTAACATATTTTACACTCAATGTAAAATACAATACTGGCATATAAATATGTAATATAACGGAATAATATTGACATTTAGTTAGTGTTAAAATTGATCGTGCAAGTGTTATAGTTGTTCACTATTTGTTGTTGGTTGGACATTTGCTGAAAGTTTATTTCGTTCAAAAAGCGTTCTTGGGAATGTGTCAGTGTCAACAACTTTTCTTCTGGTGAAGAGGTAGTAGCTAGAGACTTACTTGATTCCCCAATCGAGAAAGACTGTGAGTCGGATATGATCTTGTTTTCGCTTGTTGAATAGGACCAGGCTTCCGACATTTTCCTCTTCTTGCTCAAACTTGTTCGAGCCACATAACTTCGGATGCTGTTTTCGCTTTTGTGGACAGAGACTGCCATGATATGTCGCTCTTCATATCCACACTCGTCAAGAACTGTGATGGTAGTAGCTCGGATTGAGTGATTTGTGTCAATGTAGGAAAGCTCGGCATCTGTGGATAATTTCTTCATTTTTTCGCCAAGGGTGCGTTGACCTACAACCATATTGTCGTACCAAACATCATCGCTTACGTCTTTTACTCTTTTCGGTCGTTGAAAGAAAAACTCATTCTTTGGGTTTAAATGAGACACGTATTGTTCAAACGATAAAACTGGACAAAGCGGTCGGCCTGTCGCAAACATAACTTGCGTTTCCTGAGCCTCGTCAGTCCCGCAACGGTTCTTTGTCAATTCGTCCTTCACTTTGCAAACATATTTCCTCTTTGACGGATCGGTCTCGATTGAAAAATCACTCTTTTTAAGGTTTCTCAGGTTTTGACGACCTCTTCTGCAAAAATATAACATAACTTCGAAGAAGACCTTGTTTTGTAATGTGTCCGGGCTATTTGAATCAAACTGTCCGCTTTGATACAACTTATTGATGTCTTCTTTGTTTATGGGCGGTTTGTGTTGTGTTTTCGCCATTCCCTCTCGCTTCAATTTCACGACTGTAGCTTGGAAAGTAGCATTACTTTCGCGAAATTCTGGGTCTTTGATGATATCAATTGAATGGTCACTGAAGAATCGTTGCAAACTAAAACAAATCGCCGTTAATGAAGCCGTTGTGTAATAGTTTCCATCCTGTTTCCTTGCTTCGGGATAAAACTTCTCTAGCACAGTCGCGAGTTTAATTTTCGATGTCAAAATCTCAGTTTCAGTCAATCCCTTTTCCTGTAAATAACTTCGGAATAGGTTTATGGCAACTTTTGTGGCCTTTTTTGTATTTTCGGCGTCTTTTTCTGCAAGTAAACATGATAAATCACTCTCTGACAGCTCGGCAAAACAAGCCATTTCTTAAATTTGAGACAAAACAATATTTTTGTTTGGAGCTGACGAAGCATTTTCAAAGTGCGCATGCTCAGAACCGTATTTGCACCAGCTATTTGCAGCTGATCGATATTTGCACGCAGTTATTTGCAGGTGAATTAACCAATCAAAATCCAGAATACTATAAAGTGAATGATAATATCTAATATTGTAATTCCCAAAGTTTTTCGTGTACTCATTACTCAATTGATCAATCCTCTTTAAACTGCTCACAGCTCATTTTTAAAGATGGGGAGGGGGGATTTCCCATAATCAAACTTTGTACGATTCAATTTCATCCCAGAATATGTTTTGAAACAAGGGTGACCCAGAGCTCGAGCAAAATGGAAACCGATATTTTCAACCACTTTTCACTTTTAAAACCTCCGCAGCATTCCTACCTTGCAGGTATCCCAGTTAATAAACTATCTGATGTAGTCGAATTGAGACTTTGCCTACTTAAACTACATTAGTGTAAGACAAATTCGTGTGCCTACTTCGCGTACCATGCATATTATTTGTACGACGTCTATAGTAATATAGTATACGACTCGCTGCTGTAAAAAATGACTAAAATATAAATAACAAACATATTTGTACGATGTTCAGCTTTTGACATATAACAGGGTGTATAAAAAATTGAACAGATTTTAAATCGCTCTTAATTTTGCAAAAAAAGCTTTTGGCATCAAGTTTTTTACATATGAAGATCACTTGGGTACTTATCATGTAGAACAATGAAAAAAAATTCCTGAACTCAAATTTTGCAAACCAGGGGGGGGGTTGCTTTCCAATAAACTAAAAATGGCTTGCGAACGAAATTTGAATGCTTAAACATAATTTCGAGTTGGTGGGTGGCAAATTTGTTAGGCGTTTTTTCTGTTTAAAATTTCAGAAAAATTGGTTAAGTGTAAGCCCTTCAAAATATCGTGCAAAACTTTCATTTTATTATAATAACTAGCCTATACATTGTTAATTTATGCTTTTTTCCTAATTTGCATATTGCCATTTCATTTTTGCTCCCTAGAGATATTTAATTAAATTTAAAAAGTTTCGCATTTTGTATATGGAATTTTAAAAGTTCTCATTCTGAAACAATCAATCCGTTATTTTTCGGAAATATTTCAAAATGGTTAGAACACAATTAACTCCACAACAGAGAGCTTATATTGATGCTGAATTCTATCGTAATAATAATAACGTTTACAGGGTTATCCAAAGATTTAGAGAAGTCTATCCGAACGCACGTTGTATGTCCTTCTCATGGAACAGTTTACGCCGACAATGTGCGGAAATATGCCATCACTGGAACCAGCTTATTTAAACAAGGGACGATCTGGTCGTAACAGCATTGCAAGAAGTACGGACAATGTTGAAGCGGTGCGCAATGCAATCGAAGAAGCTCGTGGTGAGGCTCCCGAAGAACGAATTAGTTGTCGTCGAAACGGCCTTGGTTTGTCGTCTGCTACGTTCAATCAAATAACTCGCCTAGATTTACATTTTCACCCTTATCAAATGATAAGACGGCTCAACTTCTTCCTGGTGATCTTCCTCGACGATTCAGGTTTTTCAGTGCCTGATTCCTGACAAGAACGAGCGCTTTCTTGACGATTTGATCATTGGTGATGAATCGGGTTTTTCGCTTAATGCATCCGTAAGTACGCACAATATTCAAGATATTGTCCAAGAGGAGAGCATCCTTTAGATTTCGAATATGTGCGAAAAGATGATCGGCATATACTGACGGTGTCAGGGGCGGATCTAGGGGTCGTCAAATCAGTCACGCGACTAACGTAAAAATTGCAAACTTGGTTAAAGTCTTAAATATTTAAACTATAATACAATTACTTTTATCATGCAGCGGTAACTTATAACTGTCCAGTATCTACTTCATACAGCGTTTCTAATTAATATTCAATGGAGTGTAGTCCAGTTATCAATTTGGTACTGTGGCTGAGCCAACGAGCTTAGTCAAGTCATTGAGCAGCTGACATACGTAAAGTCGGTCAGTCAAATAGTCAAAATCCAGTTTTCTGATTGGTCTAGACCGGTCTAGATGCTTATTTCCATGGAAACAAACGAATTCTTTCGATTTTGACTGATCTGTGGGGAGTTCTGACCGATTTGTAAAAGTCAGGGGTGCCAGTTAAATTAAAATATTCCAGAATGCTAAAGTCTTTCTGAGCATATGAACCTTATTCGAATCTTGCAAATGTCACGTTGAAGCTTTGTGAAAAGATTTCTGCAGAAAATTCGAAAATGTCTACTAATGAAATATCTAATGTCCGAGACGGTTCAATCGGCATTTGCGGCGAACAACTTGTCGGTTTTGAAAGACTGTTGGACTGATCTCAGAAGGAAAATCCATGCTATATCATAAAGTACGACTGAGCAGTTGCTCGGTGCCATGAGTAGCAAGGACGTAAGTTTAAGCTGGAATATCAGCGCCAAGATCTATATTCCGAAGAGCGTGCGGGATCAAAAGGACAAGCTTTTTACTGCAATAAGGTAAACTTAACGTGATTTGTCAAGATTATTTCGTTTAGGCATAAGCGAACAGATGTGCGATTGCGCGTCATGCATATCCATAAAAATACACGCATCCCAATTGGCCACTACTAAAAAGCGACACAGCGATACAACGATACAACGTACACGGAGCCGGAGCCAAGAGCCGGAGCCACGCGTAAATTATTCAAATTAATTAATTATTTAATAAATTATTGCTCTCAATCACCGCAGGAGACATTAGTAATTGTATTTTCCGGGGGGCGTATATACTTAAAAATACCTATTATAAAGTGAAAATGCGAAGACTTAATTAAATAGATTTAAATGCTAGCATATGCAAAACAATAATTTGGTTTATTTCTTCACATACTAGGTGGTTGACAATAATATTCATATAGATTGTAGGTCACTTCCAGTGGTCACTTCAAACATTCAGACTAACAGAAATTCGTCCAATGCCCTACGTCAATCGGCGCTTTGTATTTCACTGTTGACATTAATAGGCTTCGCACGAAGTCGCTGTGTGAAAAGAGCAACTGTGGATATTCACTTTAATGTTACATTAATTCAAGTGTAAATTCTTTAAGGTAGTATAGTCTGGTAGGTTTCAAAATACGTAAAATACCAGCTTGATAAAAAAGCAAAAGACATGCGATAACGCCGATAAGGTAATGCTGACTAACAAAAGTCGAGGGTTTGATGAGTATTTCCTTCCCCTCCCTTAGGTGTTCACCACATGCATATGCACATGCATATATACTAAAATTAAGTGACTGGGAAATCTCAGATCTTGCGAAAAAACACAGTAGGAAAACACGCTGATCGCTTGTTTGTACCAAATCATCAATCCGCGCACGCTCACATTTCAATCAAAGCAATGTTACAGTATTATTTCGAATGACAAAATCCCGTACACAACCCACAAAGCGACCGTTGAAAGAGTATCCCCGTCCGCTTAACAGAGGTGACCGTTCAACAAAGCTCACTTGAATAGTATTGATATATATTATGAAATTTTTGTGCCTTTGGCACATGACCGCTTAACAAAGGTTAACCGCTTAATACGGTGCCACTTAATACAGGTTTCAATGTATATACGCCCCCCGGAAAATACAATTACTAATGTCTCCTGCGGTGATTGAAAGCAATAATTTATTAAATAACTAATTAATTTGAATAATTTACGCGTGGCTCCGGCTCCAGGCTCCGTGTATCGCTGTATCGTTGTATCGCTGTATCGCTTTTTAGTAGTGGCCATCCCAATTGCGATTTAGTTTTGAATTTTGACTGCACAACAAATTTGCATATTTTTGCGGTTAATGGGTCAAGCCTAAGAGGGAAAATGCTATTTGTTAATATCGAGAATAGCCAGGAGTGTTTATGTAATAGTTGTGTGCGCTATAATCTAAAAATATATTATATAAAGGTGAAAGGTCAGGTTTTATACCTATTTAGTTGTGACACTATGTACAATTAGTGCTAGTACTCTATAGTAGCGTCAAAATCTCAACACAAGGCTGTTAGGCATTTAGGCAATTTATATAATTCTTGAGTGTAGTCTATTATGAGTTAGTTAGATTTATAATAAATATTTAAAAATAATTACAACTGAGCGCAGTACAATTACAAGCGTAAATTTAACATATACTATCATAGTATAAGTGCAAACATAAAACATCCTAAGGTTTAAATTATCACAGGCAATTAAATTTAGAAATGAATTGATATTTTGTCTGTTTTCTTAGATCAGAAGCCTCTGGGACTGGGAATTGTCTTTATAGATCCATTTCCTTGTTCTTGGTGGGTGACAATACCATAGTGCACAGTTTAAGAATATTGACATCACTTGATGTTGGGATCATGTAGAATAGACAATACTTTGTAACAACAGTCTATGTTTGTAATGAGGCAGTAACCACAATTTAAAATATGGTATAGCATGAAAGCTGAGTTTGAGTGACTTGTAAATGTATGAGATAGGGAAGGTAAAAAACGATATTCAAATGGGTAATAGGGAACATGTTGGTGTCATGCAAACATAAACAATATTTAGTAACAACAGTCCCATTGTTCCTAATGAGAGAGTGAACATAGAATATGAAATATGATATACCATGCCTGGTAGTTGTCCAGAAGGCAAAAAAATAAACAAACAAAAAAGAAATCTAGTGTGTATGTGAGTGTAGTTAGTGATAAATTATTAATCACGAACGCACACAAGTATACTAAACTAAAGCTGGTGTGTGTATAAATTACACCCTTAAGAATTGCCACACCACTATTACATGCAAAACTTTTTGAATTGCGAATGGTATGCTATTTACGCATCTTTTGTTTCATCAAATAAAAAATCTACACTCCCGCGAATATTAGACTACCATCCTGCGTGAAATGACGTCATCAGGTTTACGTCATCAATTGCGTCATACAATTTTGACTAACGTACGAAAAATCCTAGATCCGCCCCTGGACAGTTTGGGTTGGTTTAATGGGAACGGGACCATTATTGGTCCGTTTTTCTTTAGAAAAAGTATCGATGGGGAGGATTATTTGAATATGATAGACGAAGAGATAGTCCAAGCATTGAGACAACTGTGACGTTATCGTGGTCGAAGAAATAATCAGTTTCGACGAATTTGGTGGGCACAGGATGGTACACCTCCACATAAATTATCACCTATGCATCGATATTGCTGCTGTTTCTGAGACCTGGCTTCATGAAAGAATAGAAAATGATATTTTGTCTATTCCAAACTATAATTTGGTCCGCCAGGATAGATCTGTTGGACGTGGCGGAGGAGTATGCGCCTTCGTATCCAATTCAATCCCTTATAAAAGATGGACTGACCATGAAAATCCTCTTTATGAATGTTTATGGTTGTCCCTTAGACCTCATCGTCTCCCCAGGAAAATCTCGTGCATTGTCATGGGCATATTATACAGCCCCCCGGGTAAATCAGCGCAAGATCAACGAGATACAATTAATTATTTAATTGAAACTCTCGACCACGCTCGCAATAAATTCCCTGATTGTGGGATTGTCCTAGTGGGAGACTTTAATAACCTGGACATTTCTGATTTGTTAACCGGTCATGACCTGAACCAAATAATTTGGGAGCCAACGAGAGGCTCAGCCGTCCTTGATCTAGTAATTACGAACTTGCATCAGTTTTACAAAAAGCCTTTAATTCTTGCACCCGTGGGTACATCTGACCATAGTGTTATTGACTGGTGCCCAGATGATAGTTCGGTTAGACCGAGCGGAAAAGTAATCAAGCGACAACGGCGTTTCTTTCCTCGGTCTCAGCTAGCAGCTTTTGGTCGATGGTTGACCTCACATGATTGGAATTCGGTTTCATCCGAAGGGTCAGTTGAAGAACTGGTTTCCGATTTCACTGCAAGAATTACTCAGTCTATGGATACCTTTTTCCCAACACAGACAGTCAAGCTCCACAGTAACGATAAACCTTGGATATCGCTATCAATTAAACAATTGATTATCGCTCGTCAACAAGCTTTTTCTTGTGGAAATATTGATCTTTGGCGTCATTATAAAGGCAAAGTAAAGTACGCAATTCAACTCAAGAAAAAGAATTTCTATTCTGACAAAGTACGTCATCTTAAAAAGAGTGACTGTAGATCTTGGTGGAAACTGATTAACCAACTCTCTGGCAGATCAAATCCTACTACACCAATCCACTTGGAGGAGAATGGTGTCCTACTTACTAATGACAATCTGGTGACGACTTTGAACAATTTCTTCCTTTCCGTGAATGAAGATGTTCCAACTCTTGACTTGAGTAAGTTACCAGCTTACTTACCTGCTGCTGATCAATTACCTATTATTCATCCTCATCAAGTTTGTAAACAGTTGCTCTGTCTCAACTCCTTTAAAGCTGCTGGTCCGGACAATATCCCGCCTCGTATTCTTAAAGATTTCGCTTATGAATTGTCTGATCCACTTGCAAAAATTTTTAACCTCTCTTTCGCATCGGCTACCTCCCCTTCTCAATGGAAATCTGCGAACATTTCTCCCATCCCAAAAGTGACTCCTCCCGAAGAAAAAGATGATCTACGCCCAATTTCTCTAACGTCGTGTATATCTGAAGTCTTAGAGGAATTTGTGGTTGAATGGATTTTGGAAGATATCGGACATCTAATCGACCCTAAGCAATTTGGATGCCTTCGCGGTTCATCTACTACTCTATGTCTACTTGACATGTTTCATTCCTGGTTATCCAATCTAGACACCGACGGATCACTACGGATTGTCTTACTAGATTTTAGTAAGGAATTTGACAGAATCAACTTAAACGTATTGATTACTAAGTTAATTGACATGGGGCTTCGTAGATCTCTTATTCCATGGTTATGTGACTTCTTGTCTAATCGCAGACAGAGACTCAAACTTGGGGAATCAATCTCTGAGTGGGCACAAGTAAATGCCGGTGTCCCCCAAGGAACTAAATTAGGCCCAATTTTGTTTTTGGTAATGGTAAATGACCTAAAAACATTACAGTCAGATCGTTGGAAGTATGTATAGACGATCTTACCATCTCCGAAGTTATACAAAAACATAGTCAATCTAACATGCAACACGAACTTGACTATATTTCAAATTGGTGCGATCATAATTGTATGAAGCTTAATCCAAAAAAGTGCAAAGAATTGAGAGTTAATTTTCAACGTGCCCTACCTGATCTAGCACAGCTTACTATCGATGGAACGTCACTTGAAACGGTCAAAAGCCATAAATTGTTAAGTCTTCGCATCCAAAATGAGTTAAAATGGAATGAACATGTTAACATTATTACCAAGAAAGCCGCAAAACGCCTGCGTATTATTCGTACTCTGAAACGTAGTGGAGTACCTGTCGATGACCTGATTAGTATATACACATCTCTCATATTCGCTCCATTTTGGATTATGGTTGCACTGTGTGCCATACGTGTCTTCTCTCCTTCCTTGATGAAAAGATTGAACGTATACAGAAGCGATTTTTCCGAGTTATATTCCCGCACCTATATTACCGTGAAACCTTAGCCCTTACTGGATACCCAAGACTAGAGGACAACGGCCAAAGTTTGTGTTTATAACTCTTTAACAAACTTAAAACTCAGCCAAGTTCGAAACTCTCCCACCTAGTACTCTGTACAAGATATGAATCACATGGACGATTGTTACGTGGCGAAAATAATTTATCTTTATATAAATGTAGAACAGGCAGATATAGAAACAGTTTTTTCCCAACTATGACGGAGGTTTATAACCAGAGTTTTTCAGAATTTTAATTAACTCGTAATATCGAAGTTCTTGTAATTTTTAACTATATTGTAAATAGAGATTACTTCATGGTTGGTGAGTGCATACGATTTTTATTCACGAGTTGTGAAAGATCGTTAAACGAACGAGTGAGCGCAGCGAACGAGTGAGTTTAGCGATTCTTCACAACGAGTGAATAATAAAAATCGTACAAACGAACCAACCATCAAGTAAATTGTTTATTATATGAGTGTAAAGATGAGTATAGAGATACCAAATATTTGATATACTGACAGACGACAAAATACAAGCGAAATATAAAAACAAAATTTCCTACCATTTAACGATTTGTTTTCGTGCAGAAAATACAACCATGAGGTTTATTTCATGTTAATGAAACCACAAATGTATTTCTTCATGATCTTTCGAGATTTTTTGCAGACAAAATATCATAAATCTCTCTCCTCAGTAAGTTGACAAAATCGGACTCCATGTTTACATTAGCCTGCAAACAGGAGTTGAATTTTTTGGGCAGCCAATCAAAACGCTCATACGACCTTTTTCACATGTGAAAAAATATCGTACAACCAATCAAAATGCTCATACGACTTTTTTCACATGTGAAAAATATAGTATGCAGTGAAATACGAATTTTATTTCAGCCGAATAGTACACGTAAATCTCTATACTCATATAATAAACATATTTAATTTATAGTCATTCTTGTAATATATAATGTAATTCACCTTACATGGTGCGAATTTATATATTTTAATAAATTGAATGAATTGAAATTGAATAAATGAATAGAAGACGATTCGTCACAGATCGTCTAGTGGAGTTATTTGGAGATCGCGGAATTGCACTGAATCATGCTGTGGAATGGCCACCTACAGTAGATCGCCAGGCCTTACTCCACAACTTCTTGACAGCTTGTATGCATAATTACTACAAGCTGTGAGATTTTTACGTGTGTAGTAAAGATATTTCTAAACCTCATTAATAATTCATGAAAAAACACAAAGGAAATCATAGCCGTGACTAGAGTCTATATATGAGATAAAACACATGTCGATTTTCACAAATCTTTTACTTCGATTTTCTCGGCTTATACAACATCTATATTGAAAATTCTTTTATATACAAACAGACAAGATGGGTATAAAATGAATCGATTTAGAAGTCACTTAAAACACTCGCAATTCGCGCTTTATCAAATATACAACGCTCGACTTTGCCTCGCGTTGTATATCTGATAAAGCACTCCTGCGCGTGTTTTAAATATTACATAAAATATCTCACTTGTATTTTAGCATTTTGACTACTAATTGTATGTTATAAATAATTGTATTTACTGATGCTTGGACGAACCCACCGCAGATGCATTTGTCTTCTACTATTCTATCGGAACTAAATATCTAAAAGACAAGTGAATTAGGTTGAGGTATAAGCAATCCCCAACATCAGGTATAATGGCTAATTTGCTATTTATCATCGAACAAATTACCGTAAAATAAGCCTTAATTATTTCTATTTTTTAGAGGGAAACCGACTTCAGGATCCTAAATCGCCAGCGTACTCCGCTCTAGAGATAGCAGTTCAAAACCATGAATTTGACATAATCTTGCACCCAGTAATGAAACGTCTTATCGATGTAAAGTGGCAGCAATTTGGTCGTAAAGGAGCTGTTAGTAATCTGTGTTTGAATTTGCTGTATGCCCTA
This sequence comes from Muricea muricata, assembly GCA_963855995.1. Lineage (NCBI taxonomy): Eukaryota > Metazoa > Cnidaria > Anthozoa > Malacalcyonacea > Plexauridae > Muricea > Muricea muricata. Next base: position 102,263,891 of record OY979716.1, on the reverse strand, counting down.
TTGTGGACAATACTTGCAGTTATGTCACCTGCACAAGGAGAAGAATTTTATACTCCATGGTCGCAAAACGTTTGGAAGCTGGTTATCTTTGGAATCGTATGTGTGATGACCGTCGACGAAATACGCAAGCAAATTGCAGGTAATATACACAGCTATAATTGGGTGCATTCTCAACCGGCATGCTGGTATATACCGATAGAGTATGTTTTGGTTGGTTTTTTGCAGAACAACTTATAACGACCAATTTTAACAAAAGAGCAAAAATGTTGTCAAATTGTAGTTTAAGTGTACAACGAATAAATTAAAGTATCATAGCCTCACACATATCCACAAATTTATTCCTCTGTGCTTCTTGATACCAATCTTCTCCGCCATTTTTTGTATTGTGCACCATGCTTTGTGAATATCTTATTTATAAATAGCATCATATGTATATCAAAGATATGATGGCGATGTAATTGTAGTAGTTGCCTAAGGTAATGCATTATGTAGTACACGAAAGGTATATGTTTTTGCAGTACTTGAAACGATAAAGTGAAAAAGGACATTTCAATCCCCCTCGTCAGAAAGTTAGAATCGAGAAGAAGTCAACGGCTAACTTTTCGATGACCGGCCTTTGCTGAAATCCTCGATTTTCACTTTGTTGTTTCAGGCAGTAAAACCAACAATATCTTTCGTGTAGTTGAAACATGGTGTTCCACCTTCAAGATAGCAGGTAAAGATCCTCGGGCAGGGCTTGTGAATCGAACACAGACCCCGAATTCCCCGAGAAAAGAGTATAAGCTACAAGTAAACGACTTACCAATTGTTAATAATATTGGTCTCTCCGATTTCCTATTGCTTAGGAATATTTTTATAACAGACAATTTGCGACCCGTATACCATGGTATTGTTTTCTCTTAACCTCCCTGAGATGCATCCACAAAATAAAATCGTTTTCCCAATGTAGGAACCTTGAGAACCAGGAGCCGCCAGAAAAAGTGGATTGCCTGGCGAGCATCCGAACTGGAAGAAGATTTGAAATACTGTCATCCACGTTGGCAACAAGAAGAAATGTATTTGAAATCTGAAATAAAAGCTATTAGAGACACTCCACTCATAACGACTGGTGATTCTTGGATATATTTTGATTGGTTTTCCTTGATCCTTATTTTAGCCACAATTGGTACTAACGTCGTTTTCTTTAATATGAACACGGCTTTATCACGAGTGATTTTCGCACGAACCATCACAGTGTTAATTGTGGTATTGTGGTTGAGGTTAATGCAATACGCAAGGCCTTTCGAAGGAGCTGGACCGTTTGTAGCGATTTTTGGACACATCATCAAAGATATTATGAACTGGGGCATTCTGACCTTGCTCATTACGATTCCTTACGGATGTGCTTTTTGGATTACATTTGGGGACACATCGGCAAATCCCGTTAAAAGTTACAGTGAAGTCCCTTCATTGTTGTATGCGCTATTTTCAATGATTGTTGTAAATGATCACGATTTCGAGGCACTAGAGGAAGCAAATGCTACAATGGCTCGACTGCTATGTGGTAGCTACATTGCTGTCATGTCAATCGTCAACCTTAACATTCTTATTGCATTGTTATCGGATACATTCACGCGAGTGTACGGGAATGCTGTGGCAAACGCCGTAATGCAACGTGCAAAGACTATCCTCTTCTTAGAAAAATCGCTAACAAGAAAAAGCAAGCGCCAATACCAAGAATTCATTAAGAATTTCTGCAGTCCGGAGTCCGTAGAACTTGTACGGGACATATCCGCTAACAATGACCGAGATGAGCAAAAGGCTGGAGATTTGCTGAAGGAAAGCGTACAGGAAATTCACGATTTAATTCATGATAGGTTTGGAAAGCGTTATGGCGAGGGCAAGAAGTCTGACTTGGATCATATAAAAGAGAGTCTAGAAAAAATTCACCAAGGTAATGTTGCATAAGGGATGTACGAGGCTCTGGTGTAAGGTTTTACAATAGTATTTTTTTAAGAACATGGCAGAACCGGAGCAGATATAAGCGAAATACATGAATGTAATCATGGCATAAAAATATCTCCTCTTGATCGCATAATATTAAGTTTTTAAGAAAGTTTCCTCTTAATGCGTACGTTTCAGTGACGTGATACGTTTAGGGCAAGGTGATCAACTTTAAACGGAAACATTGTAGATCCTGGTAATTGCTGGACAGTTAACTGCATGCAAAAAATCAAATTTTTGTAATAATATCACTATTCCAAGAACAGCCTAAATTCAGGACGAAAGAAAATAACAGAAGCATTTTTGGGTATATTGGACTTGACTTTAGACTTTTTCGTTCTGTAACACATCACTCGTTCTTTGCAATATGTACAATTAATTCAATTAGCGATTTTAATTTAAATCACAAATTTATTGTAAGTATACTATACTTTAAAGAACGAGAAATAATGGGAAAGTCCATATTCCAGTTCAGTACAGTACAGTGTTTACAACATGCCAATGATTTTTTTATGATTTACTCATGCTGCAGGTAAATATATAATTTAATAACAATAGGAGCATATTTCTGTAACATCAATCTAACCATTTTATTATAGGAGATGTGGGGTATAATGAAAAATGTGCTTGCAAAAGAATAAAACGAAAAGTTGATGTGATACAAGAGATATTGGTTAAACTTAGCAACTCTCTGAAGATTGACATTTCTGAATTTGATAATAATCAGCAATCTTCATCCGATGATGATGAGGATGATGATGATACATTGGTGGGACAGAGTAAAAGCGAGGAGCGGGCTTCAGGGAATGGCCAAAATGATTGGAGTGAAAAAACGGATGGTTGGGGTTATGAAAATACCAATCAATTAACCGCTCTTAACATCCAAAGTCACAACCCAGAGCAGCGATTTTGGTCGGCCAATAAAGCTGCAATTAACGAAGGATATCAGTTCGAGGACATGGAATCAGGAATAAGTAGAAAGGCAAGATGTTCCATTAGAGGAAGGCCTTCTAGCACTCATAAAAGTTCTGCTCATGCTGAATTACAAAAAAGAGAGCGTAGAAGTAATGACATTTACCAGCCAAACCGTGAAGATGAATTTACGTTCGACAGTCCACGTGAATCAGACCCTATAGAATACCGACAAGCACACGATGACACAGATAGTTATGGATCTAGAGCTGAACGCAAACAACTTCGAACAGAGGTTTACCAGAAAAGGTTAAGAGGAGCAGGTGAAAAATCTTACTCCAATGCTCGAAGGGAATCGATTCTCTCACGTGAAATGCCAAGTGATACCATGAGTTTGCAACAGTTTGATTCACGACTGAGGTCGTCCCACAGAACAAGCCCGCGCGCACAAGTACGCCGTGTTGAATCGATGCCATCTAGACCACGTGATAATATTTCACCGCCAAGACGTCGCAGAGAAACTCATTCTCATAGGGCGAAACGAGATTCTCCAGGAAGCATAAGAATGGATTCCTTCAGAAGGCAAGTGGCTGAACGACGTCGAGATATGGAAGAGACGTCTCTTCACGAAAATCCGGAAAGGTTTGTTGATAAATCTTTATTTCTATTTATTGAAAATATTTTAGAAGTTTTGATTGGTTAAAAGCTAAAGGTGAAATCGTCATAACCGCTTGGTAGTTGCCCCAATTTGGGGTTGAAAATAAATGTACGACACTGCGAGTCATTTTGTCGTATATTGAAAACAAATATACGACATTATGACTCATTTCGTCGTACATTGAAACAAGATATGACGCTACGCTATAATTTAGGCGGCTTTTGGTGTCTTCTTTCTTACAAAGCAATCGTTAACTAAGTTTAAAATATTTTCAAAAAATAATAAAACAATTATTGAATTCGGTTCTCGCAGGATATGAGGAATTATCAAGGCCTCGGTTTGTGTTATCTGCCTCAGCTTTCAGCTTTGCCTTAATAATTCCTCATAAATTCAATAATTGCTTATAGTAATATTATATAATGGCTCTATATCTAAGCTAGATATGCAGCATGTTTTATGCCCACAAAGTAAATCTGAAAATATTTATGGATCGTGCAGTTATTTATGCTATTGAAATGTAGAGAGGTTGGGTTGGCTGAAAAATTTAGCGCCCCCAAACAAATAACAAATTGCGAATTTAAATAAAGAAATAATTGCATAACAGCCATCTTTAAGTTGAGACCAGAGTACAAGGGTAAAGCGTCCGATGACCAGAGCCTTTGGTTAAACTCTATAAATATTCTATGTAGTATTGGATTAAAACTATGACCAATTCTCATGGGGGCAACGTAGCAGTTAATCAGTCGATTGTGTATTGCACGTATCGACCTTTATTGCACATAACGAAAGCACAACAATATCATAGGTGACAGGTATATATATTCTTAAACACAACTATACTACAGGCCCTCGGGATCTTCAAGGCGTCGTCCAGCAAAACAACGTTCGCTAAGTACAACTGACACATATAAAAGAGACAAAAGCCGAGAAGAATCAGATAAATATTACGACGTCCGACATCGGGAAGCTCCAGGACGAACTAAATCAGATGCCGATTCGGAAGCGTCCGATTCCGATGAAACGATACCCTACGAAGATAAAAGGAAATCTGTGCACAGTGACAACGACCTAATCCAGAAAAGAGCGAAGCATTTCCAAGAGAGACGTTATCTTGAGAACTGGGATAACAGAAGTGTTAAAAGTGTCACCTTTTAAACAATATATGCAGTTAATATATGTTAAGACTTTCAAACACTCGTTTCCTTAAGAGAACTAGTTCGCTCGAGGCAAAAAGTTTCCATGATTTTCTCCTCAGCGTGAGCAAAATTTGTCGAGAAGAAAATAGGCTTTACTGCAGCCTAACTACAGCACTTGCACTATAATTGCACGGTTTGTTTGCAGAATTTGTAAACTAAAGATTCAACTTTGCATTTAGGACTAAAAGGATATTTATTTTGTCTTTAAAATGATTGTGTAGCACTATTGACAATACAATGCATATTTATTTCTCATCATGATTGCAGAATTTCATTTAAAAGAAAACGAACGTACACGTTTTCTTTTAAATGCAATTCTGCAATCACTACCAGAAATTAAATGTTATATTCCTAATAAGGCTATTATTGGTTACAGCGGGAATTTTACCAGTCGAACATTCAGCTGATTTCAATAATCCGCGAGGGTTACTAATTTCGTTGCTCGTGATAGGTAGGTAGTAAAAGTGGTATGTCAAGACGTCATTCTCACTGATCTCAACAATATGGCGGACTATCATGAATGGCTTACACTGATTGGCCAGATTTAAAATCTATTGTTGATTGATTAATCACGAATTCAACTGACAGCAAGCAAATATCTAAATTTGCTTTTTGCTCTACAATAGAGAATATGGCGGAATATCAGGAGTAGCAAACACTTAAGGCATCCAAAAAGGCGAGAACTGAGACGAAAACGACTGCGACAAGACTCTTGAAGAGAGATTATTCCTGAGAAAATCATAGGTGGCCCAGAAATCGGTGGTTTTTAACCTTAAATAGATGAATCTTGTGTATAATATTCCTCTTACAGCTGTCAGAAACTTGCGGAATTGTTTTTTTCTCGTGCGACAGTCGGTTTGTCACGCGCAACGTTCGTGTAGTATAATTAGTTTAATATATTGGCTTAGTATTGTGGTCAATTTCCACCATATTTGTTCGTTTTTAAAGTGTTTGCATTAACGGCGGACAATTTATATATATTTACATTTAGTTGTCAACCTTGGGAATATATTAAACTAATAATACTACACGAACGTCGCGCGAGACAAACCGACTGTCGAACGAGAAAAAAACAATTCCGCGAGTTTCTGACAGCTGTAAGAGGAATATTATACACAAGATTAATTTATTTAAGGTTGAAAACCACCGATTTCTGGGCCACCTATTGGAAAATAAAGAGAAGCGCCAAGAATTGACTACGGCGTGAAACACAAGGCAAGTTTTTTGATAATGCGTACGTATTTAACTTGTGTTTTAATGCTTTATAAAGGCCGGAGTAGCCGTACTCCTCCAGTCTATTCACTGTTTAAATTCCAGAGTAAGTTTATGTTTTGTAAATGCAAGACTGTTTTCTTATTACTGTATTTCAAAATATTGACGGACTTTACATGTAAAAGAATATGAGCGAAGATAAGAATTTGGCTTGAAACGGTTTTATTTCAAACTCAAAGTTTATGTAGATAAAAATTTAGTTTCATAAATATTTCAAAACGTCTAATATATGTAATTAATAGGTCGTATTTTATACCAAATTTAAGCTTACATTAGGCGTAATAACATACCGATGACAAATGTTGTGCTATTTTAAAAAATTGTCAATAAAACAAGGATTAAAAACTCAATATGTTGTCATTTTGAAAAAATATACAGAAAGAATAACAATTGCCGTGTTCACAGATAAGATATATACAGATAGGGAACTCGCGCTCAATAACCTCAATTTTTGTGTCCCTGCGCTAACGTCATTTCCACGCGCCACGCAAATTGCTCTGGCAAGTGTCGTTCGTCGTGTTTTTAGTCAAAAGCATAGGAAAAACGACGTTCAAAAGTACAAAAATAAATATTTTTGCGAAGTTGCTCCACCGATCTTCATTTTGGGATTCAAATTTGAAAGTTATATGGTAAGTGGTTATTTTTATGTAAAAAGATGTACATTTATGGGCTAAATACGAAGAACGAAGTAATATAAACTTTGTACCGCATGGCCATATTTTATAATCTCGGTGTTCGGGAAGTTCTGCGCTTCACCCAGGAGAATCCGTATCGTATAAAAAAGCCATATAGGGATGTTTTGCATTGTTGTTGCGACTCCCAAGTCCCAAGCACCAAGTTCTCCCATTTTTTCGTGTTTTTTTTTATACTTACATCAACGCTCATAATATCAAAGAAAAAACCATGCACGTATTTAAATTAATCTTTGTTCTCTGATTTTTTTGTGAGCATTCTTCCCCGTTATTTAAGAGACTAAAGCTACTCAAATTCCTAGATATAGTTTATGTTAACACAGCATCATTTATGCTTCAGTGTGGCTTGGGAAGTCTTCCAGCTGATTATGATGACTTTTTTACTGCAATCAAACATGACTATGCAACGCGTTTAGCATCTACAAAACATATATTATCCCATCAGTTCGCCCAAATTATGGAATATTTAATATTAGGTACTCCGGACCAAAGGTGTGGAGCTCTGTTGATGAATCTTTGAAGTCTCTGAATTTAAATATCTTTAAAAGAAAACTTAAAGATCAAATAATTGCTTCTTACTAATTTATATAAAGGAATGTGAAAAATAATTTTAAACATTAAAAAAAAAATTGAGGATTTCTTTTTTGGCTCTTTTTTGCTTTTTTGCTCTTTTGCTTTTGTTTTTTTTTGTTAGTATACCTTGTTTTGTTGGTGCTTTGTTTCTTGTTTTCTGTCTTTTTTTTGTTTCTTGTTATTTTTTTTTCTTTGTTCTTATTTTTCGTTCTTATTTCAAAAAGCGTAATCTTGACTCAACCTATTTGTCTTATATCTCTACTTCATATGAAAAGGTCACCTGACTTGTCTAGCCCTTATGGTTATTTCAGGTGGCCTGTACTCTCAATCGTGATTGTGATAAATCTTTGTATTTTTTTCTTCTGTAAATGTTGAGTACTAGTTTAATGTTATGTTATGTTATGTTATGTTATGTTATGTTATGTTATGTTATGTTATGTTATGTTATGTTATGTTATGTTATGTTATGTTATGTTATGTTATGTTATGTTATGTTATGTTATGTTATGTTATGTTATGTTATGTTATGTTATGTTATGTTATGTTATGTTATGTTATGTTATGTTATGTTATGTTATGTTATGTTATGTTATGTTATGTTATGTTATGTTATGTTATGTTATGTTATGTTATGTTATGTTATGTTATGTTATGTTATGTTATGTTATGTTATGTTATGTTATGTTATGTTATGTTATGTTATGTTATGTTATGTTATGTTATGTTATGTTATGTTATGTTATGTTATGTTATGTTATGTTATGTTATGTTATGTTATGTTATGTTATGTTATGTTATGTTATGTTATGTTATGTTATGTTATGTTATGTTATGTTATGTTATGTTATGTTATGTTATGTTATGTTATGTTATGTTATGTTATGTTATGTTATGTTATGTTATGTTATGTTATGTTATGTTATGTTATGTTATGTTATGTTATGTTATGTTATGTTATGTTATGTTATGTTATGTTATGTTATGTTATGTTATGTTATGTTATGTTTCGCAAGTTTTCACCGTGTCAATGGATAAAATACGCAAGGATTTTGTTTACAGCCACAGTCCAGGCAGGCAAACACACTTGTGAAGACAAATTTTGTGCACGCAATGCGAGATTACTACATTTAAAAATGTATTCTACAGATTTATTTTTTTTTACAAACTTTGTCAAATCTGACCGATGATCCCTACAGAGCTCATTGCCCCATTAACAGGATACCTAAATGTTACTGTACAGTGTAATTAATTATAAGGTTTAAAAACACAAATTTTGTTTTGATAAATGTTTATTTATTCCACATTTATATAAAAGTGCTTAATATTGTATTAATAAATTGTTAAAAAAACTAAATATGTGTTCAATGTCGATGAACTATCAATTATTGCATTTTCAATGTTTAATATAAACTCACTCCAAAACAGGCAGTAGACCCCATATGATGTCATGAAAATTATTAAACAAAAAGCAGCCAATGACCCAATGTTTACTTTTACAGTTATCTGGATATAAGATTTTAAATACTATGGATAAATGCATTGCTCCTTCCTTTGATAAGAAGTTTTCTATTTAAAGGGAAGCCATATTAAAGTGCAAAACTCTTCCTTGGGAAGCTGGGCTGCTTTTTTCATACCTTTGATTAAGCTTTGTATATATATATATATATATATATATATATATATATATATATATATATATATATATATATATATATATATATATATATATATATATATATATATATATATATATATGTATATATATATATATATGTATATATGTATATATGTATATATATATATATATATATATATATATATATATATATATATATATATATATATATATATATATATATATATATATATATATATATATATATATATATATATATATATATATATATATATATAGGAGTTTAAAAAAGCGAACCAACAACAATTTCTGACACCTTCAATTGATATCTAAAGCTATCAACAGCCGATTGATGAAGGCTGTAGCCGAAACGTCTCAATAAAGTTTAGATATCAATTGAAGGTTGTCAGAAATTGTTGTTGGTTCGCATTTTTAAACTCCTTATATCCATACGTACGAACCTAGACTAATGAATCATTTTTGATCTTTCTGGCATGACTGGTCCTAGATCATTATTGTGATCTGGAAATTATTCTTAAACGACTATATATATATATATATATATATATATATATATATATATATATATATATATATATATATATATATATATATATATATATATATATATATATATATATATATATATATATATTTATATATATATATATATATATATATATATATATATATATATATATATATATATAATGTGCTAGTTTTGGTTAGCGAAATACAAAAAAGTGCTCAATGACATATAGACAGAGTGAAATGTATAATTGTGCAAAGTACCTCAAAAACTTACCACTACAGTCTGTTTCATCCAGAGGGTAGCCCTAAAAGGCTCTCATACGTTGTTAAAGTATATACATACTCAAAACTTTCAAGGACATATTATTTTAATAGAATGGCACATACGCTTCAAAATACTTACCGTAGATTAAAGGTGAATATTTGGTTTAGTATATTTCTATCGTAATAAAACATCTACATAGCAGCTGTTGCCAAAATGTGGGACAGTTCTGTGAACTCCGCGTGGAGATTATATGCGTGTTGTAAAGTTTCGATCCGTGAGTTGCGAGCTGCAAGTCTCGAGCCCAGTTGCAAAGCTTCAGGTTAAAGGACTTTGGCAATGAAAAATTTTATCGTTTCATGTAAAAGAGCATAAAAAAACCGATTGGCCGTTTACTGTAATAGACAATATAACCTGCTAATTCAGCAAAAGTTGTGACGTCATTAGTTGGATAGGTAAGTAATGAAAGAGCGCTCAAATAGAAAAAGAACGCTTGGAGATAATGACCACAACGTAGAAACATTTATTGAACTCAAAAGAACAAAAGTAAAACGGAATATACTTCATTTTTCATTTGGACGCTAAGGAAGTTACACTGACACCAACGGACTGGTAATGGTGGAGCAAATTCTTTTTGATTATGTTTGCAAAATAAACAGAATACGAATACTACATAGCTTGCTGCTCAAAAACTGAAATTTGTTTCTTGGTTTGAACTGGATATCTCGAGTGAGCGCATGGAATAAATGTGCATAATTATCTGCCACGCCTTTTTGAGATAGAATGCAAAAATTGCCGGACAACTAATTTCTTAATTTCCTTCAAAAGGAAATTGATGTTTATACAAAAAACGAGGCACAAAACAGGAAGACGACACTTCATGTATGCATGTATGTATGAACCAATAATGGCACTGTGCATGGTTTTAATTGGCTTCAGTTGAAAATGTGTGGCGCTACAAGATGTCTTGTAACACTGTCTATGTTGGTCTACAATATTCTGTACTTTTTTCAAGCGTCAGTACTGGTTTACTACATGGCAGAATATGTACATCGTCTCATGGCGCTGACGATTATTATCTTTCTGGCGTCTCCTACATACCTTGTAGCCAACGGCTGTTTCTGTACACCTGAAGCAAGGAAGAATGCGATCAGATGGATGTGGTTGCCATGGTCTCTTTACATTCTTGCCTACGCTGCTTCTGTCATCCTTATCTTCACAAAAGTGACCGAAAAACTTAACTATTCTTCTTTTTGGGGACCAAACACACTATCTACGGTGTTATGTATTACTCCTGTGTTATTGATATTGTTACTTACCGGTATAATACCTGCTGGAAACCAGAAATTGGTTCAAAGAATTACAGCGAGTGTGGTGCTCGATCTTTTTGATGCCATTGAAATGCTTGAGATTATCTTGGCTCAAAAGTCTAGGTTTTTCGATTTACCGGAATTGTTGGAAAGATGCATTCTCGCGTTTGTCGTCCTCGCCTTTTTGTTGTCCGCGTTAGCTTTATTTCAGCATAAAGTCAAGCCACTCACTGATGAAGTTGCCATTAGAAGAAAAACCGTGATATTTCGTACTGCCCTACAAGTCTTTTTCGTAAATGTGGCTTTCCTTATTATTAGAGCTTTGGTATGGCTTGAGTATGGATACGATGCCTCCATATTTATCACAAAAAATGTACTGGCGATTATTATCAGTTTGAGCGAAATTTTTGCTAAGTTTGAGTGGTGTGGATGTGGCAACAGATCTTACGAGACATTCAGTGTATGAAGCAAATTAGACTGAACCTGATTTGTAACAATTGAATAAAAATTTATTTTACACTGATGGGAATAATTGTATGATTTTAGTTGATATTGAATGTATGATTGAAACGTTGATATGCTATCATTAACGTGCACTTGTGGTATAGTGTATATTTTTCTGTTATTATAATTATTATTTAATTATCTCAAAGTCAAGCTGATATCAAAAATTGCACATTTACAAAGAACAGAATTTATTAAAACAGTCTGAACACAAGATTGACCATGACCAAATTAATAATGTCGTATTTCCAAATATATTATCAAATCAAATAATCATATCAATGCATTGTAAACTATATGCGACATTTGGCTTTGAAAGCTTTTCCTTAATTTACAAAATTTGAATTCTTCAAATGGGTAACGACAGTTTCTGGCTTGTGTACTTTTTGCAATAGATATTCTGCTGCACAAAATCTGTGTTAGATCATCTTCTTCTAAAATATTCTTCAAATATCTTTTTCTAAAATGTGCCTATTGACCGGGGTATAAAGCAACTCAACTGGATCGTCCAAATTTGCCAATACAATAATTGCTTTAGTCGCGATTTTCTCCTTTTTGAGGATGTGAAGGAGTGGATTAGTTAATTGTGGTGTTGCAATTGCATATACAGCTAATTCAATTAAGTTTGACATCGACAATGGTCAAATGTACAATATGATCGATCGAGTGCCAAAAGAATGATTCTTTACATGCATGTGGATGTAAAAAATATCATACTAGATACTATATTTGTAATCCAGCAAGGTGCTGATGTGCTAATTGATCTTATCTAAAACTGTATTATTACCCAGTGGCGGATCTAGCCTAGGTCAAAATAAATTACCACAGCTCATTCTTGGATGTATTTACATTTTAAAACACCTTCAAAGCAATTTCATTGGTAAGATTTTATTCTTTGGAAATTCATAACCAATCACATTGTTATAAAGTTATTTTGAATTTAAAATTAGGCTGCTATACTTTATTTTGACTTACCCTGGATCCGCCACTGTTATTACCATCATTTTTTTATGCTCATGCATACTGCACATTTGCCATTTGACTATAGTTGATGTCAGCCTTAATTGAATTAGCTGTATACCATCACGTCTAGAATAACAATGCAATAAAAATTCATATAGGCTTTAAGTACGAAGCAGATATTACATCATCACTCGAACCAGATCGCGATAAAAACCTACTCTCGCCGAGTACTGAATTCTCCGTGGCGCCGTGGTAGCGCACTTATGTAGAAACCGAAAGGTAGCGGGTTCGACCCTCGCTCTGGGACTTAAAAATTTTCTGAGCAATAACGCTTGAGAACACATGTGTTAGTTTGTCTGTGTGTGCATTTGAATATTCAAATATTCAAATGCACCTGACTAGTGTAACAAAGTTGTGCTTGTTATACGAAACAAATTTGTAGTGAGTTATATATATAGAAATATTGAAATATTACATTGGTATTTAGTCCGCCACAAATTTGTTCCGTATAACAAGCAGAACATAATAAACATGTTTTAGTTTTGGCTTGCGAATTGCGAAAGAGTGCTCAATGTCATATAGGCAGAGCAAAATGTATAATCGTACAAAATACCTCAAAGAACTTACCATTACAGTCTGCTTCACTTTTAATGATAAAAACAAATAAGCACATGCATTTGGCACAGGGCCGAAACTAAAGCGTTAATTGGGGGGGGGGGGGGGTGCATATTCATATATTCGCGTTCTGCCCGACGAATTTCTTTTGAAATCAACGGTAATGACAACTGATTTCAAAAGAAATTCGTCGGGCAGAACGTGAATATATGAATATACCCCCCCCCCCAATTAACGCTTTAGTTTCGGCCCTGATTTGGCAGACAAAGCGAGAAAATGACTCCACAAAGTTTTCCAAAAACTTGGTCTAAAAATCACGGTGAAAGCAAATTTACATGTACCACTTGAAACCTGAAAGGAAGCCCAATAACGATCTATGATACATACACAAACACTTTAACCATTCACTTGTATATTAAAGTAAATTCCTTCATCTATTCACAGACGCAATTTAACACTGTTATCTGACAATCAAGCGTTCGACGATGCAGTACAAACATATCAAAACACACTATGATATAGCAACTTCCGCCACAAGCTAGAATACAAGCTGCCACGCAGGAGTAGAGAATGCAACATCATTTGGTTTAACCTTCCATTTAGCAAGAATCTCAAGACAATGTTTTTCAACCTTGTAGACACGCACTTTCCACCAGGCCCCAAATTATTTCAATAGGGGATGCTATTGAGTTAAGGTCAGTTACAGTTACAGTTACAGTTACAGTTACAGTTGCATGAGTAACGTTAAATGAATCATAACAAGCCACAACTCACGCAAAACTAGGAAAAGCCAACCACAAACTTTAGCACGGACAACTTTAACTGCTGGACGGTCAAGCGTGACCCCTGCAGAACAAGTGCATGAGTAAGGAGACTGTATACAAAGCAACCATTAATACAGGCAACACACAGGTCACAAAATACTGCATTGGCATGACTTCGAGTGCATGCATGCGCATTTAAAGAGCGATAAAGGAATCATCTTAAATCTCTGCCCCCCCCCCCCCTTCCCACCCACAAAAAAATTTGAAAGCGAAAGGGAACTTTTGAAACATGTAAAGAACTTAAAACTAAACAAAACGGATTTCAGCATAAAGCGGTCAATAATAAGAAATTCTATTTCATACACGGGAGGATTAAAAAGGTGTAATTTATGTTTGGAGGAAAAACTCAGTATTTTCAAGGAAAAAATTACTCAACAAAAGATCGTAACAGCGAAACTCAGCAGTGCAACGTACCGCGCTCTATTTTTATACAGTTTACTGGCTGTGACCAGGCAGGCTGCGCCCTTATTGGTCAGATTGGTATTGTAATTGACTTAGGCTGATGTTAAGACTTCTCGTATCACTTCTTTTCACCTTTAGAGGAGAAATATGCTTGCTCCGTCAGGCAAAATAAGAAAATGTTATTACCCCGATTAATAAGCTTTCTACTTTCGTGCCTCTCAATAAAGGAAAAGGCATTACTTGACCGACAGGTGTTAAAATTCCAATGAGATAATTTGTGTTACAAGACAAAGTTATCTATTTTGAGCAGTTTGTTGTTGTTTAATGCAAACTAGTGGATCAGCGCTAGGTTTGAATTTGAAATAATCACCATTAAAATTCTGTATTTCACATAAATATAGCTTCTATGTAACTTTAGGAAGAATATTACAATATTTCATTATGAATCTGTGAATTCCAGATCTTGGCTGCCGCGTAACTAAAAAACGTCTTCATCGCATTTGTTTTTGGCTTTGACAGGCTCAGCATCAAGTTATTGCTTCTAAGGTCATGGAAATCATAAGAGGAGATCTGAAACATTTCATTTATTCCCTCAGGGCATCTTTTCTTTAATGCTTTTTTAACATAAGATAAGGTCTGGGAAGTTCGCCTATCCTGGAGATTATTCCATCCTAATTTATGCAGGATGTCGTTTGACCGAATATCATAGTTATCTCCAGTTATGGCCCTAGCCGCTCTATTTTGTAGCCTTTGTATTTTATCTTTAAGAGTTTGACTTCAGTTATTCCAAACAAAGGAGCAATAATCAAAATATGGGAGTACTAAACAATGACACATTAACTCTAATGTATCTTGTTTGACATATTTTTTAGCTCGTCGAATGACTCCAATGGCCCTTGAAGCCTTAATACTGATACTATTAATATGTTCTTTCCATACTAAATGTTCATCGATCATAACTCCTAAACTTTTAGTAGATTTCGTGCGATTTATTTCTTTATTCCTAATTTTAAGTTTCATTGTATTTTCGTTTTGAACATTGGTTATTCTTTTATATCATCCTATAAGCATACATTCCGTCTTCTTCGCATTTAATGTTAATTTATTAGCTCTAAACATGAACGTTTTCAAGTTCCAAATTTAATCTTGTTTCAATATCTTTAACTAGTGTTCCCGCCACTGATAGATTAGTATCATCAGCATACATAGCTGGAATTGATTTGTCTAAACAGTTTGGTAAATCGTTCACATAAATCAGAAATAAAAGAGGGCCTAGATCTGATCCTTGCGGAACACCGCATCTTATTTTCTTGATTGTTGAAGTTGTATTATTTATCCGGCACACCTGCGTTCTCAGATGTAAATAAAAACAAAACCATTCTAATGCAATGTCTCGAATACCATACATTTCTAGCTTTTTAAGAAGGATCTTGTGGTCAACTGTATCGAATGCTTTTTTAAGATCGAGGAAAAGAACCCCATTAATAAGGCCAGAATCCATATTCACCAGCCATGAATTTGTCGTGGTCAGTAAAGAGGATGTAGTTGAATGATCTTTTCTAAAGCCTGATTGAAACTTAGTCAAAATATTTTCCTTTTTCAAATAGCAATCAAGCTGACCACAGACCAACTTCTCAAATATTTTAGCGGCGACAGATAAAACTGAGATAGGTCGATAATTTTCACACTCTTGTTTGTCGCCAAATTTATAAATCGGTGAAACTCTGGCAAGTTTCCATTCATCAGCAAATATACAAGAAAGAAGAGAGCAATTGTATATATGCGTTAAGTATGTGAGAGATACATCAGTAGAGTCCTTTAATAATTTGATAGATATTTTATCTTGCCCGCTAGATTTAGAGGCTTTAAGTTTTTTTAAAACACTTTCAACTTCGCAAGTAGAAATCATTTAAACTCAAAAGTACTGCTTTTGGGTTCCAGATAATCTTCGAATCTCTTAATAGTGGGTGGAATCTGTTTTGATAATTTATTTCCAACATTTGCAAAATAGTTATTAAAAGTTTCTGCAATGTCTCTGTTACTGGTTTTTATACTATCATTCACCTGAATACTGGATACGTTAGTAGTTTTCGAATGTTTCCCAATAATTTGGTTGATGTTTCTCCACATTTCCTTAGGATTATTTTTAGAGCTATTTATAGCGCTTTGAAAATATGTAAAGTAGTTATGTAGTAATGCTTTCTTACAAGTATAATAATTATTTCTATATTTTTATTTTATACAAGTTTGTAATTACACCACGAATTATATAGACAAGGGGTTGATTATATAGTAAATAAATTATTTACACTTCATCACGACTAAAACGAGTCTTCTATTCTATTCTATCTTATGCTTTGCTCAAACTATTT
Source organism: Muricea muricata (assembly GCA_963855995.1). NCBI lineage: Eukaryota > Metazoa > Cnidaria > Anthozoa > Malacalcyonacea > Plexauridae > Muricea > Muricea muricata. The sequence continues at coordinate 102,247,186 of OY979716.1, read as the reverse complement.
ACAAAATATGCTACAAATTTTTTTATCTAATTAAAAAATTGCCAAAGTAGGGGCAGTATTAGAAAGTACAGCGAATGGTGGTTGTTAAGGATATAAGCATTCAGCCAAAAACAATGGCAAAACCATACCAACAATTTAGACATGCTCTGCGAATTTTAAATCATCATCATTTCGTTAAAATAGATGCATAGCATGACATAATTGTCAGACTGGCTTCGCCCTCTAATGTTTCCAATTATGTATGTTACCAAGCAGGGCTGTTTTCAAAGCTACATTTCAAATCAACAAATCTTTTATGGAGACAATTAACCATTCCGCGTACATACAAATTAACATGCTTCAATAATTTTTTAAACTTTCCGTACGCGTAAAATGAGCGGTATTCTGATAGCTGTTTTGAGGTAACATGACACATTTTAAACCATAATTTTCCACATGTCAAAAAATTTCGTATTGAAAAACTAAACCAAGAGTACTCATGTCATTACTGGCCCAACTTTGTGCTTAAATTAAAACTTCTAATAAAACTACAATTAACATAGTTTGCTGAACAATTTTTTGCACTACAGTTTTGCAAACTTTAAAAATCGATACAAAAACATTTTAATGTTTCACTATTTTACACTGTACATATTGTATAAATAAATATTGAGAATATTTTTGTTGCATGACGGGGACCGAGCTGGTCTCTAATGGTTGCCAATTAACAAACCTTTTCCATTGTCTGGGTAAAGTTTGTTAATTGAAATGCCTTGCTTTAGATGCAGCCATCTTTAATTTGTTGTGTAGTTAATCATAGTGGGGCAGATTGTTTCGTTCGTTTTCTGGATAAACATTCGATGTAAGTGGTGTAGTATCTTTTGTTTTATAAAGTTTTTCCTACTAGCGATTGGCTATATCTAAATCATGTTCTTTGATGTTTGAGCTAATGGTAGATGCGTGCTGTTCAATGGGTACTGTATTACCTACCATTAATGGCGAAGCCAGCCTAAGAGTTTGATTAGTCTATATATATTTTAAAGCACTCTCATTCTTAATTTTTTTAAGAAATAGATTGCCTTCGCGCCCCATGAACACGGAAATATTTACATAGCAATACCAATCTGTCGGGCTGACTTCGCCACTTGTAAATTTATACATACATGTATCAAGAAGGGGCGTACCGAGCAGTGGAGCAAAGATTGAGCGTAAAGTACTAATATGTATAGTCTTTGCATGTATAGTTTAGTACATGCATAGTCTTTTTTTAATTGAATTAATATACTCGGAATCAACTAAGATATGAAACGGCTGAACTTTTTCTTCGTTTTTTTTTTGTAAAAATTAAGCTAATTTTAGTACAAATCGTCTTTAATAGACTAAGTTTGAGAATAAACCTTGTTAGAATTTGTCGGGGAGCAAAACGAGACTTGGTGGATTTGTTAGAAATTGTCAAAAAGTTATCATATTTGATGAATTGAAATGTCTGTAGAGAAATACACGCGAATTTTATAGTCTCGGTACGCCCCTGGTACTGGGATTGTTCTGTACATTACATCACATTATAAGAGAGAAATGCGCATTTTACTTCCATTGCGTAAGTGTTCAATTTATATAAATATCCAATTTAAATAAAGTATCTGTAGATGTGCATGGTTCTGATCCAGATGAGTTGTTAGGAAGCACGACTATTTGAAGCATCAAAACCCAAAAAAGTAATCTGTAAGTTAAATATGGGATACATTGTACACCGTCCTACACCCTAGTCTCCCTTTCTCTTAATAAGTTCTCACTGCAATCACTTCCAATTGCATTTCCTTCCGAATTGTTCCTGTTAGAATGTGAGGAATCTGAACCTCTGCCGTTTGTTGTGACAGAATTATTAAATCCCCTTGGAAATACAGGCAGTGAAAACCTACGTAGACGAAGGTATAAATTGGGATTCTCGGAAATGGCTCCGCTGTAGGAACTGCGACGACTGAAAGACATTCGTTGTTTTGTAACTTTCAGAAAAGGATATTTTTCTTCCACCCGTTTGCAGATTGCCAAAAGATCCTTTTTGAAGTGGGAGGTAAATATCGCATAAAGAAAGGGATTAGCACAGCTGTTAAGCGGAAATACAAATATTGTGAAGATCTTGGCTTGGTTGAGGTTAACCAGTGTTGAACCAAAGGTCGCGGTGAGAGAGAAAAACACTATTGGAGCCCAACATGCAAAGTCGGTGAAGACCAGTAATGCCATACGCTTCGCAACGCGAAAGTCACTTGCATTCCACGCGTTTGACCCACGAATGGAGCAATACATAAGGATGTAACAAAAAAGAATCACGATGAAAGCTAAGGCGTTCAGGCAGAGTAAAAAGACCAAAAACACGATTGATTTCGTATCAGCAATTTCGAACGGTAAACATACACTAAATTTCCCATAGCTATTTACCCCGAACAATGGAAGAGTCGCTGTAACAAGAGCGAAGAGCCATCCAATTATCATCACAATAATGGCAGTTTTCAACTGTAACTTTCGGTTGACGCGGATTGCGTTTTTTATAGCAATGTACCGTTCCAGTGTAATAACTGTAAGTGTAAATACCGAGAGCTCGCTTGAAAGAATAGCAAGAAATCCAGCAGTTCGACAACCAGCACCCGACTGCCATTCAGCACCATAACTATGAAAGCTTCCCAAAGTAGAGATATCTACGACAGCCAAAAACCCAAGGTAAATTCCCATAAATAGATCAGCGAACGCTAAATTACTTATCAGAAATCGGGACACATCCATTTTCGTGTGACTAGCAAGAATGACGATAATTACTGTTGCATTTCCACAAAGTGCAAGTACAAATACGATCCAAACTCCACATCTTAGTATCCAATCTCCCATTAGATCATCACACGGAAAAAATGGGTCTGGTACCGGTGTGCATACAATTTCAGGTCCTTCATTGCTTGGTGTTGGCGTTAACTCGGACTCTTGTTGACCTTCAGATGATTCACCATATCCAGAAGCCGTATCATTAGAATGTGAAACCCACGTCCATTCAATGACAGAACCAAAAGGAGCATGTGGCTATAATATTAGAGAAAAATGGCAATAAAACTATTTCAAACAAATCAGTGGGTTATTTTGGGATTTTACGATTCGCTCTATCTACATGTAGTTAAAATAGTGAAATCTGATTTTAAAATTGCGTATTGATTGAAAGTGTCCAGGATTTAAACGAATTGGATTCGTCAGTTAAACAGCTTAAAACAAGATAATGCCACTTGTACCTTCATATAAAGACACACTACGTGTGGATTTTTTAATTGTTAACGTCATTAAACAAAATTCAATTTTATAAATGAATCTGCTATATATCTCTCCTTATTTTCACGCTTACCTATTTTCAGATTTTGCATGCACTATTCTACCATAAACCCTTGTCTGCTCCGGTCAAAACTATATGAACTTCGTGTATATATTGCAATGATACACAAAAATATTATTAAATCATTTGACATGAAATCGAATCGTTCAAATTCAAGTTCAAACTATATAAAATAAAACGAAAATCCGAATCATAACACCGATTATTTCGATTCATGTGTCGAACGATACTTTATAAGAAAAAAGTGTCAAGTAAAAATAACAAACACAGCAATCCAAGTTCAAACGCTAAAAACATGTTGATTGTTTTCAAAGTTAAATCGAAAAAAAATGGATGTAAGAATCGTCATAATAGTGCCAAAAATGTTTTTCATGAAACATGTTTTTAAAAAAATTGCACAACGTTAGTTCACGATGTATGTAACGTAATGCCAAGAAAAAATTAGGGTTCATGGTCCTTCTTTTTGACTTATTTATATTTAACGGTGAGAAAATCAAAGAAGTTACGAAAGTTAAGCTATACCTCAATTTTTGAAAACTGTACTGTATAAAGTCACCTTCAGGAGTCCCCCAACAAAATAGTTCTGCGAAAGGTTTTTTACGCAAAAGACATGGAAAATACCACAGATAACTACATAGCGCTCTGTATAAATCCTCAATTACTTACTAGCGATGTATTGTGTAACGGCGATCGTTTTTTCCTGTTCAAGAATGCACAGCAGTGATATGGATAGTAAAGTTTTAATTCTTTTATGCTTGGAAGATGTAACGGGGAAGGAAATTTTGTGAGTTTCGAGTTTCCTTCAACATTGATACTTTCAAGTCCTGTCAGGCCCAGGGTCGGTAGTTCTGGAAATTGGTTATTGGAGAGGCGTCTAGCAAAAAAATAATAATTTTACCTCAATGCATAACACGAAAAAATAAAGTAGTGGTACGGCTAAATTTAAAAGCAAAATTACGAATGAACTACTTCTTACAACAATGCAGCTTAGATGCCGCGATGGTCAAGAATGCACCATAGTTTTAAACATGATTGTCACAATCAGGTTGTGTATTATAAGTAACATATTGGGTATAGAGCGTTCGTGATTGACGAATGCATTCAAGGCGTATTTTCGTTTTCCATTTTTGAGTTGGTTTTTGAGTAGGTAAAAAATTGGAACAATGCATTTTTCTAACGCGGACTTTGAAAATCCGGGTTAAGTTAGTTAATGTTAATTAACGTCATCGTGCATTTTAAGTACGAAATTTTTATTTATGGTTAATTAAAAAAATTTTGATTTATTTTGTATTATATTAATAACACTAGCTATTTAAATATCAAAATATAATATATTAACGTAAACTAAAAATATGAGTCCAGCACTTATTTCAGTTCACTATCATAATTTATGTTGTGTTAATAAAGTGCATCGTTAATTTCGTGTAATAAGATAAATACAGAAAAAAAAAGTTACCCGGCTTTCTGTAATGATCGCCAAGGTAACTTGGCATGTGCACGTGGGACGTCGAGATACTTTTTTTCCAAAAATCGTTTTACTTGCAGGCCATGATATACATGGATAATTTAGTAAAATGCCCCCTCTCTCTCCTGAAATATTCACCTGAAACAGTCCTGTTCATACTTACAGTTTTTTAAGGTTTCTAAGACCAGTGAAAGCATTCCTATGAATACTTGTTATTTTGTTATCGTCGAGAAACCTAGAATAAAAGAACGAAAGTATTAATCTCAGGATATCATTTTATAGTTTTTTCTAATAGAGGTAATTATTAAGCATTATCACATACTTGTGCCTTTATTCGGGCGATAACACGGTGACATAAAAACGATATGTCCCGTGATATCGTTTTTTGTCCCGCGATATCGTTTTTTGTCCCGCTCAAAACAAAGATGGCGTCCGACTGAAGGATCGATAGAGAGATAAGAATAAAAATATTAAATAATACAAGGAAAATAACACAAAGAAATTTGCAGCTATTAGAAGATAAGTTATTTTTGGTTTGTTTTTGTAATTTCTACCTGTTTAACGTATTTTAAACAATCATTTTGTATTCATTTTGAAATGTACTCGAAGTGTAAATAATTTGAAAATATAATCTGGTTTTTGCTCTAGATAAAGGCACAAGTATGTGATAAATAATTCGAGACTCGGTAATATCAGTTTTATCGCTCTCGTTACGATTCGAGCGATAAAACTGATATCACCTCGCCTCTCATATGATAACCTATACTTATCAGTATATACCTTTGGAAGAGGCGAGGGGTAGACTCTCCTCTCCCACCAGATGGCATTGCTCTGCTTTTCTCACTGTGCTAAAAATACTACTAAACTGGGGCCGGTTGTACGAAAGGTGGATAGCACTATCCAGTGGACAGGGATTTTTCCAACTGCCGCATAAAGGCATAGAAAGCAATGACACCAGGGATATTAGATCACAAGACATGAAAGAAACTTCAACTCAAAAATAGTGAACTTTAATATTGGTTTTACCAGTTACTCAACATGTTTAAAAAGTTTTAAAAAAATCACTATCCGGTGGATAGTGCTATTCACATTTTGTACAACAGACCCCTGCATGTTTGTGCTCCATTGAACTTATTATAGTTCCTATTTATTGTGTAGTGAGCGTTTAATTTATACTTACAGTGTTTCGATTGCCTCTAGTCCTCTTAGATCATATTCTCCAATTGATTCAATATTATTGTGCTTTGCAGATCTGTAGAAGTAATAAAATTACATGTATATATCATGTACATATATACACGTATATATATATATATATATATATATATATATATATATATATATATATATATATATATATATATATATATATATATATATATATATATATATATATATATATATATATAAATAAATGAACGAATTAAAGACGAGAAATACTTTTTCTGTCGCTACTCAGAGTTTCACGCGCTTAGGCGATCATCAGTTGCCTGATGATCGCCTAAGCGCGTGAAACTCTGAGTAGCGACAGAAAAAGTATTTCTCGTCTTTAATTCGTTCATTTATTTACGCTCTATTGAAATCAATATTGAGCGCTCTTATGTTGTTGTCTCAAAACATTGATAATTGTATATATATATATATATATATATATATATATATATATATATATATATATATATATATATATATATATATATATATATATACACTTATATATATATATATATATATATATATATATATATATATATATATATATATATATATATATATATATATATATATATATATATATATATATATATACACTATACGAGAGACTGTGTCGTATTGAATATACGTATACAGTTAAAAGTTAAACATTGTGAAATCAATTCATTACAGTTAAGTTGTTTGAACAATCGAGGCTGAACTCTTCCGCTGCAACCACGAGTGTAAATGATTGCATTTAATTTGAATGGGTTCGCAGTAGTATGCATATGACGTGATTTGGGAATTCTAATTGGGTATAAACCTTGTAAATTATTGGAAATTTTTTTGCTGTATATCCGTGGTCTATATTCAGAGGTACACAATGAATCTAGTTTGCAGATACTCTGCAAATAGTAAGAAACAATTGCTTGACAAATTTGTTTTAAAGTGATGTCATATTTTGAGAGAGGAAACAATGGCATACGTCATGGAACTACATTCACATTTGCAGGAAAACAATTTTTAAAGAAGCGAATAAGTATTCAAATTTTCCACAAAATGACCCATTTGTCGGACATGTATTACAATCTCTAAGGTTACTGCTTGTTTACAAGTTCAAGTTTACTTACAAATCTTTAAGATGCTCCAATCCACGCACCGAATCTTCAAGACTTTTAATCCTGTTGGTATCTGCGATTCTAAAACACAATTTTTTTAGTCGGACATGAGACTGAATTATTCAGTTCCCAAACGCATTTCACCAGTAGGCATTGCACTTGCGGACCCATAGCAAAAGAATATGAAAAAAGTTTATGCAAAAATTTCTCTTAATACAGTAAGCTGTGATTACAAAATTCATAAATACGATTAGCTGTATTTACAAATGACAGAGAGCGTAATATCGAAATGAGTTGACACGAATTTCATACGTTTTTATCTAGAAAAATGGCTTTAGCTTGCATTTACATATTTGTTCAATTTTTTCTGCTCTTTCTTATCAGTGAGACTTGCACGATTTTTTATGTTGCAAACTAAGCGAAGTTGATAACCCAAACCATAGCTGGCGCCAGGGTTACTCTTATGTTACGTGCGCGAATATACTGTTCTTTAATCTGGTCAAGACCAATGCATTTGAACGCTGAATATGACAATAATTAATTTTGCCACTCTCTTTAAATGCGTTTAAATGACTGCGTACAAATAATAGTTTGAGCATGCGCATCTTTTGAAAAAATTGCTAAGCCACAAATAATACTCTGAGCAGGCGCATTGCTTTCAACCTTATAAACAATGACTGGTCGATTTGTTGAACATTCAAAAGGTTTGTGTGAAAGCATTGTATTCGTGGGTATAGAGTCTTATAAGAACGTTTGGAAGAGAACGATAGAACAAATATTGAACTCTGTTCTCGTAAAAAGTCGTGATTATTTCGGTGGTTCACCGATCAATTATTTGCCTCATCCAATAATTGACAATTATTTCTACTCACAAAACTGTTAGAAATTTGCAGTGCGTTAGGTTAAGAGCAGTCAGTTGGTTGCTGAAAATCTTCCTACATAAAAAAATTGAAAAATGGCTTATTAATAAAAATATAAGAATACCACAGATCATGTATGAATGTATATATAGGACAAGAAAACAAGAAAGTTACTCAAAGAAGTGCTTTTTATATACTTACAAACTGCTTTCTATATACTTACAAATCTAAAAGATTTTCGCAGGTTAGTCGTCTGGGAAAAGATTTCAGTCGGTTGTGGACAATAACCCTACGCAACAATAGAAAACAAAAATAGGTTTTAAATTTGATTTGTATAATTACAGGAACTATAACTTATCCAAAGGTATGAGGGGATACGATTTATCCCTCGATCAAATTTATTTCTAAATGCTTCGCTCTTCGAGAGATACAAAATCTGCATGCAGGCTGAGAGAGGTGAAAACGATTATATACCTAGATATCGATTTGAGTAATAAACAGTAGTGCATTGAAGATGCGAGATTTGTTGTGACACGAATTTTAAGGGGCCAATAAGGGGAGCTCGAGACTCGTATACCTGTGAGGTGCATTGGGGATACCCTAGTCTTATCCACAGTTCTGTCTCAACCAAACCATTTAATTTATTACAAAGAATCCAAGTCGTAGACAATATATTGTGTCCTTTACAAATATGAAAATGCTCTTTCCAATACATACAATTTTTCCAGTTGGTTGATATTTTCAAGAGCACCTTCTGGGATTACTTCTATTTTGTTATTTGAAAGATATCTAAAAAACAAAGGTCTTATGAGGCTGTCATGGCAATCTTCTCCAGATAAATTCAACTTAATATTTAGCGTTTGCTTATTTATGATAAGCTCGGTTACATTTTTGCGTGCACGTTGCTATTGATATGCAAGCGATAATATTCTGTGTAGCTCGCTGGCTGTGACAAGGAATATTATGTTTTTTAACGTCACAAGATGGACCCTAACACTCAAACGTCTTTCAAAATTAAGGTGGCTCCCTACAGTTGCATAAAATGTCAGGCTTTTCATGACACATCAGCTTGCAACGAAATTTGTACCGACTACACTTGAAACAGGGCAATTTGAGTGCTATTAGGAAAGATATGAAAGTGTTTGGTGTGCATATATAGAAAAATAGAAACAAAATAAGCGTTGCTGTGGTAACTATATCGTTCTATTTTTTTCAGTTTTAATGCTTAATTTCACAATGAATGAACAATAACTTTCTTTCTCTTCGGTCAAATTTTCTGAAATTTTTTTAGTTGTTTATTGATGTAAAAAGGACAAAGATATCAAAATTTGAAGACAGGTTTATAATTCAGATTTTGATATGTTCGTGGATTTCGATTGCAGGGAAACGTATTTGTAGATTTTTTTAAAATTCGAATATGTCTTACCTTAGCTTTGGTATAACAACTGGACGTAGTTTTAAAAAAATTCACCGAAGGAAACAGCGGATAATCGAGGCTAAAATCCATAAAATCATTGCTGACGTGATAAAATTTCGACTCGACATACGAAAAACATTTCAGAATGAGCAAACGTAAAAGCTTACGAAAACGCGGTCGGAAAACAGAAAAAAAAACAGTGGAAAACATACATACTGTTTAGGTTTCACAAACTTTTTATCATGTACACAACACTTGGTGATTTCGCCGTAGAAAAACCTCAAAACACAACTTTTCATGCGTCGTTCATTTCAAAACATTTGCCGGTCGGTAAAGCTTCACACTGATCTATATAGGTCTGCCCTGCAACTGTAGGGAGCCACCTCAAGGATTATATTGCGACATTGCGCCAGACTAACATGTTGATAGCTTTATGAATTCATGACGTACGTGCTTACACTGTGCGTAAACGGTTCGAGAAATCGGGTTGAAAGGCGCTTCTTTTTTTTTATTTTTCTCTGTTTTGTGAATATATGCACTCGGGCTTTCGGATGTAGGTTGTTAGTTTCGATGTCTTGTGTTGTCGTTACATATATTACTTGACTTGGCCACGCTAATTTAAAAACCCCTCCTCTTTTCGTGTCTAAATAATTTTAAACATTCCCAAAAAGTGTCATATTTCACTTGGATCGCGTATCCCCAGTATAAACGAGGCGTTGCTTACAACTCTCTCAATTCTGGACTGGCGTCTGGCGCAAATTTAGGGAAAGTTTTTATCTTGTTATTGTCCAAATGCCTAGAAAGCGAGAAATTATGGCATTATAAAAAATGAATTTTCTAAATAATAAATTTCTCTTGTTAAAGTGGCCATGACACCAAAATTTTTATTACATGATGTGAAAGAGTATTTAAAACTGTTACACAAGTTCTTTTGAACTTTTGCCCTGCAACGTTTTGTTGATGAGATAGTTCAGTTTGCAGTTTTGGTTTTGGTAATATTGAAACGATATGTAGATTAAGGAAAAACATAAGCATCTCATTGATGTTGCACGTCGTCTCTTTATAGGAAAACGACTTTATAATCTACTTTTCGATGCCTCACTATGCAAAGTATGACGTAATTAGCCGACAAAACAAAAAATTCAAACTGAAATATCTCATCAACAAAACGTTGCAACGGAAAAGTACAACAGAACTTGTACTACAGTTTTAAATACTCTTTCTCATTATGCAATAAAAATTTTCGTGTCATAGGCACTTTAACTTAGATCTATTATTGGCCGATTACATATGGAGAGTTTTCAGCCTGGATTAAGTTTCAGCGTGGTTTGCCGAACTGAAATGTCAGATGCAACCTGTACTTATCATTAGTCAATCAGAAATGGCGCTCAAACGTTTGCTACTAGAACGTACAATTAATGTATGTTACACAACAGGTTTAGCATGTATCCGACGATAATTATGTTTCTTGTTCACGTGGATTTTGAGCGCTAGCTCGATCATGCAGTGCTCACGTATAAGTGTTTTGCAGCTTTGTCACAGAACATCTCAACAGAAGCCTTGTGCTTCTTACAATGGCAATGTCTCCCTTTGTGTAACATTTTTATGATAGCTTGAGACCATAGAACGGGAGAGTAGAGGTGTTACATCTGGCTATTTGTGTCTCCACAAAACTAAACTTTCATTGTTATTCAGCATGTAAATCTACAGACAACTGAATTTTGAACTTACAAGACGCCAAGGTCTTTCATCTTCCAAGAAACGCTGATTTTTGTTAAACAGTTTTCATTCATGTTCCTAGATAAGCGATGAATTATTATAACGGTTAACAGCATGGTGACTGTGAGAGATCGATTAAATTTTTATGTGCGAGGGTGTACGATAATTGGGGTACTGTATCAGTGCTCTGCATTATAAGGTCGGTTAGTTTACTGTCTGTGAACACGAATTTTCTACTAAATTTCGACTCGAAATTAACAAGCGAAGTACGTTTTAATTTTTTGTAAAAAATGGTTGGATTTTTAAATATTTTTTGAGCGAAAAAAAGTAAAAATTGGAAGAATATTTGAATAAATAATATCAAAATCAATGCAATTACTTTTTTCGTTTATAAAAGCCTATTTAATAAAGGTAATAGAAAACATTTTTCCACGCTCTTATCGAGTTTATAGAAACTCCCGGGAATGCATGAGAAACTTGAGATTGCGTGGAAACACTCGTACTTCGTGCTCGAGTTCCCACGCACTTGCTCGTTTCTCGCGCGTTTCCCCCGTAGGTGATCTCGCTGTACGGGCGCAAAGCATGATTTCCATTGCAAATAGAAATCCATACCAATATACCACGGGCGCTTGGCGCATGAAAAATATATTTTTGCCGAAGTAAACAGCGATTGGGGGTGAGAGATATTTACATTGATCTGTTGCGATTTTCAACCGTTGTAGTGAAGCAGAAAAGAGTATGAAGAAGCATTTTGGGTCCTGATTCCCTTGGGTCAAAAATGGATAGAATTTGTTTCAAAAACAGTGCATGTATGTTTCCAAGTTAATATTAGACATGAACACGAAAGTGAGTAAAAATGCGATAGATTTTAGGCTATATTATGTCGATTTCTGTGATGCATAGGCTTTTTAAATAAATTTTAATATCCCTCAGATTTTTCGTTTGTTTACTTGTTTAAAACAGTTCTCGAAACCAGGATAATCCTAACCATACATCAGGATTTTTCTATCGGTATTCCCAATGACTATCCAAGTTTTGATCCTACTGACGGCGATAAACCCTCACAATCGCCTCCTGCAACTTGCCATTTTAAGACTCCGTAAGGTAGAGAGAGAGAAAGAAAATGCATCCATCGGTGCCCATTCCACTAAATTTAAGTACTCGCAACGCATTGTTGAAATGTTTGGTGGCAACGAAAGTAGATTTCGCGGCTGATTGAAGTACAGGCTTCTTAAGACATGTTAAAAAACCCCAGGCAAAATCAGCAAGAAGGATAATACGCAAGTTCAAAATATTTACAATTGTATTCATTGTAAAAATGTTTGCCTTTAGGCCTTTAGGCCATGATGTTTTCCGCCATGTTGGCGTAAATTTTATCTTTCATGCGCTCAATGCTTCATGGTATTGATTTCTATTTGGACATCCCTCTAAGAGCGTTGATTGGCTAAAATACGGTCACGAGAACACCTAGTTTCTTAGCCACTGAAAATATCGCTTCCCATCACGTAGTTATTAACAAGTATGTGTGAGAAAAATTAAAATCATGGCACCTAGATTCGGATGCAGGGGCATAGCCAGCCAAATTTTTTACTCCAGTAATGCAAATTTCAATTGCTTGCTATAAATGGACAATTTCACAGATTATTAACTAGAAGCAAAAACAATAGGAGTAAATGATCGGGCAGACTTTGCCGGTGTTTGCAAGGTAACTTACAAATTTTGCAATTTTGGCATCTTGGTGAGCACGATTGGAACCTCTGTAAATTTGTTTTCACTTAAATCCCTAGAAGTAAACAAGAGAAAAGTGTTTTTTTAAAGTACCACTGAGATGGAAATTGATGCCCACCAAATACCATATTTCTGTCTAAAGAACCATTGTGCAAAATTGTAAGTCAGACTGACTGATAACCGCGGCGCTACGGAGGTTTAAAGTTGCTAAAATCACTGTCCGCCATTAAAATGCGCCATCTTAAATTTATCAGCTAGAGACACCGTGTGACATCATAGTCTCAACACAAAAACACGATACAACAATATTATAGTAAACCATTATCGAACGAACGAATGATACAGAAGTTAAAATGTCAAATTCATCGCAATCTAGTAGCAATTCAATATCTTCATCGGACAGCGATTGCTCCGAAGAATCTTCCTGTTATTTAACGGCAAACTCTGGCGATTCTGAGCCAGAATTTTTCCCATTTGAGGATACAATTGAGCCGCTTGCTTCGGCCGAAGAAATCGAGCAGTATTAAGACACTATAGCTCGTGAAAAAGAGCTCGAAAATACTTTGCAAGCCCGATTTGAAGGCCGCGTTAATGTTTCTTCATGGTGAGCATATTTATTGTTTTCATTGATTTGCAGTCAGATGATTTACTGTATTTACTTGGGTATGGGAATTGTGACTTGGCTTTGGTTGTGAGCAGCATGGAATGTTGCTGTTGCATGGAAATTGAGCAATGTCGCCAAAAACGTTGGAATATGAACATGAACATAATAGGAAGTGCTTGATCGACCATCCAGGTTTTACCGACGTTTGCTTGAACGAATTTGTTCTCAATACTGCTTCGTTGGGTTTAAAGACTAAAAGCCATTGCAGCTATGCTTCAGTTTTTCACGAAGGGCAGAAAACGCAATCAGAGTAAGGAAATCAATATAAATATGTTGTTACATTATTATGCAGTATTTGTAGCTTTCGTAGTTATTTACAAGTATGCCATATACATGAAGGAAGCTACATTGCATATATTTTTAGATTTTCTCGAGCGGTGTCATATCGACAACTTGTACGCTTCATTTGGGATTTTGCAGGAAGCTCAAGGCATCTCCCACTACCTTGTTGTTCTTACAATAAGATTAGATCCACATTTCCTAACGAGAAAATGAAAGAATACACTGGATTTGAGGAGGATGAAGACATATAAATTGGTATAAACTGCTGTGCTTACTCCAAACGTTTGGTCGACACGTTTCCTTATTATGACCCTTCATTGCGGCTCCACAGGTCTTGCATGATGGTTTTTTTCTTGGTGCCTGGTCAGTCAATTTTCTTCTTTTTTTTGATTTAAGCAAAACCTGTAGCTCTTCATCTACCGCAAAAAATATTAATTAGTTGACTTATTAATTATCTAATGGCAAACTGGTATGAAACTAACATCAACTAACCTGTACAAGTGGGGGGACAATCCCTATTTATTTTACGCTTTTGTGAAAGATAAGTGTTAATGGCTTCTCTCCTTGTTTGCTTCTCTGAAAACATAGTATGCAGTGGAGCAGGATTTTCTGATTTTAATTTCTTTTCAATTTCTTGCAGTTCCTTTCTTTGCAAGTTAAAGTTGAAGTGTAGTGATGCCAGTATGGACCTGAAATTCATTTTTGTCAATTTGAGTAAGTTTTACATTAACTATTCCCTTTCGTTAATGTAGCTTTTACCTGCACACCATAGCAGAATAAGAATAATGAATCATCTTAGGAGCAAAGTGATTGATGACTGAATGATACCCCTCCAGACAACTAGTTTGGGACACAGAAGAAGCTTGTTTGATAGCTTTAACCAGCCGTTTATTGATGAGTGCATTCTTTAACTTTTCATATGCAATAGAACCTAGAAAGTAAATGTAAATTACAACAACTTAAGCTACAAAATTTGTTTATTAGATATCAATGTATGAACTACTGGTATTAGTTTGTGATATGTACCCTTTGTGAGCCAAACACGTGGCTTTAGAATTTCGACATGACTTCTCTTGTCATAAATCTTACTCACAAAATTCTTGTGTTTGTTTATAATATGCCAGAAAAACGATTCAAATTTAGCCTATTTCACTTCTCCTATTCCAGATAATGTTGATGTTGCTGCCTAGTAAAAATGTGAGACACATGCTTTTCTCCATTTTCCTATTATTCACAATCTTTCTCTTTGGCTAGTTTGATAAGAACTTTCTGAATTTGTAAAAAAAGGTACCGTATAGCACGAACTCTTGAAATTTAGCTAATGACTCTCATTTATAACATTGCTTTAAGACTTTAGAAGCAAACATACTTTTCCCAATGTGCCCACAAGTCAAAGAAGTGCTTAATTATTGGTTTTCCCGGGTCTTTGCATATTTTGGGGCATGTTTTCTTCATCCACTTTGTTATGGTTGCATGGCGATCCGAAACAAATGTTGTTATGACCATTCCAGTTGTGAATAGGTATGTTAACGTTTTCTTGTGACCAAGAGCCTCCATTGCTGTACTACTCCCAGCTTCGTTTGCCTGTGTAAGAAATTTAGTTTATTGCTTTCTCACTGATTTACCATTTTAGAATTTCATAGCACATCATGCAAATTATTTTTAAGTGTAAGAGATTTTACAAGTGGTTGCAGCTTTACCTGGATAACAACTAGGTGAACAATAAGGCCAAATGTACAGCAAAACAATGTGTATGAACAATATTTTGCTGAGTGGCCCATGCAATCATGTCGGCCATCGCCAGCTAACACCACTTCTTTGCCCTTCAAAGGGTCCAAAATGCTCTTCCGATAAGTCTGCCAATAGGGAGTTATAGATGGGAACAGTAAATGCCTTTGGTGGTAATAATATGTTGCTTCACTATACCCTAGGAGACCAATGTGGTTGAACACTCGAAGAACTTTGGTGACAGAAGTCCAAGCACAGAGAATGCCAAAGCTTAGAAGAAGATTTCCAGCAGCAAACTTTCCTTTAAGGTTTGGTTGACTTTTCCAAGAGAGCTTTGCATTTAAATGATGGCAAAAAACGTCAAAGGCAAAACGGTTCCTGAGTGACTGGTCTGCACTTGTGGGTTGGGACCAAAGCACTTGTAGCAATGTTGAAAGAGCAAGAGCAATTGTGAAAGAAAGACAATCCCTTTTGGTAAATATAAAGGAAAAAAGGAAGTGGAAGTTTTTTAAAATGTGCTATACCTGGTAAGTTGGCTGACCAATAAATTAACTTTCTCATACTGTTTTGGAGAAATGATATCATCATCTGCATTTTGCCTATGCTCTTTTTGAAGAGATTCAGGTTTCGATATGTCATCAATATCATTATCCTCATGGTTGCTTGCTTGTATATCATCCATATCTTCCATTAGTTCTTCAATTACATAATCTAAATTGTACCAGGTAAATATTCTAGCCATTTACTTTTGAAAAATAAACTTTGTGACTGGAAGTAAGCAACATAAACCTGTTGCAGTATGTAGTGTCCAAACTATATTTCAATATTTTTACATACCATCTTTAACATCATCCACGTATTGTTACTCCATATCATCTTGTTGAATGTCTTTTTTTGTGCCTGAAAATACAAGATATAGGAGAAAATGCTGGTTTAACATTGACAAGTTTTAACTGTTTAAATTATTGGAAAACTTGATATTTTATTTAAATTAATTTACTTACTGTTGCTTTCTACTTTTTCCATTGACTGTATAGTTTTTACCCACTGTGCTTGATTGATAGCAAGCCGGGCATGCAAATCTGTAAGCTTCGTGTTTAGTTCATTTATCTGCGCTTCTTTAACTCTGCAGCCCTTACAAAAAGTCTGGGATCAATGAATAAATGTTAAATTTTATAGGCAAATTGTTATATTTGATCTATGATTGTATATTTTGTTTCTAACTTTTTTTTACCTCTTCAACAGACTGATTTATGGCACTATCATCCAGAAAGTTTTCTTCCACTGTACCTAAAGGCTCCTGAACAGGACATTTGAATAAATAACTTGTTTGACATAGCTCGGTTTGTAAACGTAAAATAATATATAGTAAATTAATATTTATGACAGCATACTAAGTTTATTACTAGTATAGTTTACTTACACTAGAATTTGGTCTTTCTTCGAGAACTTCTGTTGCTTTGCATGGTGCTTCATCACACTTCAAAGGCTTATCCATTGAACATTTATTTTGTATTTCTTTCAGAATCTATTTGTTATTAAGTTTAATACGGCTCAGCGCGAATAAAGTGTTGATTTCGCGCCAGATTTGAATAAATGACATTGAACAAATGCACTAACCTTGCGGTGTTCGCGTGACGATATATTCGCTGGACCTTTCTTCCAAATGGTTGGTACAGCTCCAGTTTTAACCCGTCGCACAGAGCCGCTAATGTGAACTGATCGCTCGAAACACTCGCTTGCAAAATGCTCTCAACAAACCATGAAACGCAATTCTGCGGGACCCGGGTTATAATTGGTGCTCTTTGTTTCTGCAAATTTTACCCATATTCTTCGTAAAGATTTGTTTGTTGGGCTTTTGTGTAATGATATGCCTGTTGTGTGGTCGGATGCATTGCTGAAGTCTTGAACAACACAACGGGACGATGGCATTGTCGAAAAAGAAATGGTTCTATACCAGAAACAACTTTGTTTATACTACGGTATTAGCATTAGCGCGTCGCGTATTGAGACTATGACGTCACGAAGGCCAATATACTTGAACTCTACAATATGGCGGACTTTAATGGCGGCTAAATTTTTAGCGTTTCATTTCCACATTATGACGTGAGAATAGAAGATAATGACCTAATATTTTGCAAGGATGAATTTGAGTATGCATACTTTATGATGATTTAAAAAAAGAGGAGGTAAAATTTTCATCTCAGTGGTACTTTAAAAGATGTTTACTTCGCTTTACAAGTACCGCCAGGAATTCGCGCAAAAAATGAACCGGATAATCGTATTTATGCTGGTGACGCATTTATAGCGAGAACAAGTTAGACTATTCTTTCTGTGCGAGATCAATCTTTCTTCCTGACATTTGCAGAAAACAACTTTAGCATAGAGTTTATAGTCTAGAGTTCGGCAACCGCAAGTCATTTAATCGCAAAAAGTCCTATGCTTGTTCTGTATTTGTCGACTCAGTGTTTTTATCTTTGATTAGATCGTTTATTTCTTGGTCAGAAGTCAGAAAAAAAATTGTAAAACTATGGAAATCAACCGACATGTTGAAAGGCTCATGTGAACTTTGCTTCAGCTTATTTACCGCCGATTATTCAAATGACGTAAGCCAAGTCCTGCCTAACTTCTGGTTCTATTGTGGAATGGTCAGCGAAACTCATTCTACCAACACAAATAAAGGAACAAGGTGGACATGGCGTTTTGTCGATCGACACGTGGTATGAATTTGGCCAAACCAACAAAAAGGACAAAAATTGAACTTTGAAACTTAGTATATGTAACTTGTCTCGCTTTCATTATATATAATTTGTCTCCCTTTCGTTCTGATAAAGAAATTATACATTTCTTCTGGTTGATGCAAAACATGGTGAGGGGCTATTTCAGATCCGTTGGAGCACCTTCATAATTAGGTGGAGATTAGACATCGGTTATAATATATTGCGAATAAATTTTTTATAAGTAGTCTAAACAACGAGGAATACGTTACAAAACGGAAAACTTTTGAAAAAAACATAGCTGTGAAAACAAAAGTAAAACCGATATCAAGAAATAAATGTCATTCCCTGGGTTTGAGCCCAGAACAGCGTGCGAGGCAGATAGCGCGTAGACCAATACACTATCGATGCCAACAGAAATTCGTCGGTTTAAAAACTTTTTTAATTGGTAGGTAAGGCGAGCGTAGATAAACTGAAAAATACTGGTCACTAGGTGCTTTGACGGATCGGCGCATAACATAAAGGATTCATACGCATAACATAAAGGATTCATAAGTTTCAAACATCTCCAACGACAATATAGTAAGCACCCTCCCCCCTTCCCACGACAAAAATTCACAGTAACCCTGCAGCATTTTAGTAGGTGAATACAAATATATTTTAATATATATATACCCAAGCCTATATTTCAAACTTAAACTTTAACTTACAACTTCGTGAATTTCATTCTTGTAATATTTGGATTTGGTAGGTAACTGAGGTTATTGTTCCTGAGACATCTGTAAATAAAAAAAAATGGTAGTATATGTCAGAAATTATACATTACTGTAAATATAACTTAGCAGGTTATTGTGACTCCAGATAAGGTGTGGAAACTTAACCTATCTTTTTGCCGACTTATACATGGTAAGTACCATAGATTTTTGGCATAGTGAAGCAAACTTATACACGATATAAACGCTATGACGATTGCTGATTTATTTAACTCTGAACAAATCGTATCAAGTCTCGAAAACACTGGATTGAGATCAGGGCTGTTACTAATGCTTGAATTAGACAGTTTTGATACCGAGAACAGCAACATCGATAAAGGCGTCAAAAACAGAATTTAACTTAAAACCAAAGGCAACTATATTATATCCCCCTCCCTCTAAAGAAAAGCTGTAATTGGGACCAAAAAATATTCTATAAGATATGTCTACTTACAGACGTTTTAAAGACTTGAATGTTTGAAAAACTTCTTTGGAAATCTTTCCGACCAAGTTGCTATTGAGATTTCTAGAAATAAAGAGCTGGAGATTAATTACAGCAAAACCCCGTTAATACAACCACTGTTCTCTGGACAATAATTAAGGTTACATTATATGAAAAAATGTTGAAATTACCAATTTTGAGCTTTTTATCGGTTTTTACTAATTAATTAGCGAGCTTTCGAAATATGCAAAAAGAATTTTAAAATTTTAAAACGCAAAAGAGATATGGGCAAATGTATTAAAGTTGCTAAATATTTTGCCGCGAAAGTTGCATTTGAGATTGGCATTTTCTGTTTACACGTTCATCAAAATTATCCGGTCGAGGTGACAGTATGTGGCCATTTGTTTTGCTTTCTACATCAGATCCTATTTCGCATTCTGATACGTAGCTATAATACTGATTATGACTCCTGGAAAAGCTAAAAATAAAAAAAATACGAATACATTTTGAAAACGTTAGCAGAAAGCGACCGTGGTTCTTGGTTTAATCAGGAAGAACAGTGGCAGTCAAATGACTCAACTAGCATGGCTTCAAGTTTAAGCTTGCCGTCTTCTAGTACAAAAAAGCTAAAAGCGAGTAAGCAGTCCTATTTAAATGATAGCTTTACTGCGTCAAGCGACAGTGAAACGGACTATTCCGGTTCAAGCGAGGAAATCAGCGTGACATTTGCAAGTGTGATATTGCCTATGCGCCAACAAAATAAAATTTACTCGAGAACAAACATTTTATCCAAAAGGGTTTGTTTGCTTGTATTTCCGTCCTGACTATTTGCGTCCGTTGTTTCAGTCCGTCTCCTTTTATGCGCAGACGATTATGAGGTTTCCTTGCCTTGTTTGCTCTTGCCTTTAGCCGGCAGTTTTCCAGTGTTTTGACTTTACCGAATGCTAAAAACACTTTGCCTCACTAGTACAAGCATTGGTGGAAAGAACACCTTGCCAAATAGCAATTACGAAAGTTGAACCTAATTGGTTAATGATAAATGCGATTAAAGGATTAAGGAAGTAGGAGGTACAAATGCTAAGTGCCGCTAAAATACCCGCGAGATCTTTGATTGCCTCTATTTTCTAAAGAGAACTTTGCGCAATTCTCAATACAAAGTGAGCTTTCCAGCTCGTACGTTTTAACCGATTTTGCCCAAACTTTGTCACAATATAGGGAGATAGTTAAGGAGTAAAAACGTGTTCGGAAATTTTTTGTAACGTGATATTTTTTGAGTTATGATAGTTTTTCTCAACGCACTCTCGAACAGAAGGAACACTAAAGTTGCCTGGCTTATATCTCAGCTATAACGCAACCTGTCAAAAAATGCGAACACGTTTTTGTAACTTGATTATCAGAGATTCGGAAAATGTTAATTTGGAAGTTTCTGCGTAAATCTAGCGAAGGAGAAAACTCGTCGCGTCCAAGACTGCCGATTCTCAAAAACCACGCGACTATCGCTAAAATTTTAAACTCACCTACATGGTTTTAAGTGCCGTATTTCTACAGCTATCAAGCAATATTTCTGCCAAATTTGAGAGACGTTCCGTTAAAACTGACTGAATAGTGTATGTTTTTTGTGTCAAAGGCACCTATCATATAATGTAACCTTAACATTCAAAAATTGAGGATATTTCATTCCCTGAACAAAATTCAATTAAGCGAGCCAAAAAACTGAAATAGATATCGCAAAACCATACAGATAATAGCTATAGGTGGGCACGGAATGGAAAATTGGAGTATATGCATAGATTCGTGGGGCAAAAAAATATTGACATGCTTAGCAAGTTGCTAGATCTTCCCAACCCCATGATAGGGTAGACAGTGCTAAAATTTGGTCAAAAATGAACGACTGAAAAGGGTGGTAGGAATAAGAAGCAAAGAGCAAATAAATCATAATTTGAATAAAAGCCGGATATGGATGCAGCTGTGAAAAACCTTTAGGTCAATTTGACACTTTCTCTCAGCCATATATCTTGCAATTTACCGTTTAATAGTTGTTTATTTGCTTCTTTATAATTATTTATATTTAATAAATTATTAAAGTTCAATTTTATGTATTATGGAGCCTTTTTAGGCATATTCTGTGGTCGTATTAATGAGTTAGAGATATAAAAAAGCGGTCGTCGTTGTCCGTGTTACCAAGGTGTTCGTATCAACGAAGTAACTTTAGTAGGAATTGCATAAACATTTTGCCGGGCAGTAAAAAAGTGGCCATAAAAACCAGATGGTCGTATTACTTCTACAGGTTGTATTATGTAAATACCGCTCATCCCAGTTTTCCCTATGCATGTTTTCCCTATTATTGTCCTTATCCCCAAGCCTTTCATTGACACGATATATAAATACTCTTATATCAAATCTTGGTAACGGGAAAATAGTGTTAGAGAAAAACCGGCATTCGTTAGTTACATCATACGAATGAGTTGCAAAGTTGCATACCGTATTTTCGAAAGACTGTACAAGTAGTTGATCAGTCGCAAAATATTTTAGATTAACGATAACATTTAGTGGCACAAACATTTCCCAAAATATACGCTACCATTTTCTCGAATAATTTTTAGATGATTGAAAATAACAGATCATGGCTACAAAGCTTCAAAGGATTTCTGTCACACCTTAGTATTGCGGGTTCAATATGCTGCTTGTTAGGGACATGCTAATTTAAAAAAGCTTTACAAACCATTTTATCAGAAACCATGCAACCATAAATAATCTTTGATTATTTTATATTATTCTTAAAAGCAATCAAAATTTACTTTTAGATAGTGTGACAGACTGACAGTAACCTTTAATATCTATAAAGATATCTAAGGACAAACGTAATACATTAACATATCTTCGTTTGTATACACGAGCTATAATAATTCCAATTAGCATTTTTACACAAAGAAATCCGACGTTGTCATTGTTCCAATATGACATGACATTCCTTTATATTCACCTGCAGGTGAATATAACAGTGAAAACAAGTTAACAAAATGGCGACTAGCCACCGTTTTGTACTAATTATAGGGACAAAGAGAGAAATAAAATTACAATAACCTGTGTGAAACGACTCCATCCCGATAATCACCTCGCCTTCGGCGAATAATTGTCAAATAATGGAACATTGAAAACTTACAATTCTCTTAAATTAGGCATCTTGGATAGCACGGTTGGAACTTCTGTAAACTTGTTACTGCTCAAATCCCTGAAAAGATAACCAGAGCGAAGTATTAATTTAAAAAAAGAAATTCCTTCTCTTTGATAAACATGACAAAAATTTTATTCTTTTAAAAAAATCAAATGCATAATACATCTTTTTTTTCAAGAAAAAGAATTTTTGAAAAATATAAGCTCCCACGACATTCTAAAGAACATATGATGTACACACACAAATCTTTGTGTGTATTATATCTTCGTGTCATTTCAAGTGATTATCGCACTGTAATTTATTTTTGAATCTAAAAAGACATATATATCTTGAAAACAAAGTCGTCAGGGGGGGGGACTGTCCTATGCCTGGGAAAGAAATAACACCAATTTGACGTCAGTAATGAGGTGCATTTGCTGTTGATTGAATGAATTTAGGTAGCGGTAAATCCAGTAGTCATATTATGACGTCATATTGGTGCAAACTTGCATGCATAGGACAATTTTTTTCCTGCCGGCAACGTTTTCCATTATTCCATTGTGATTTTATACATTGTGATAATCACCGCAAAAAACATATTATTCGTAAATAATAACGTTTTGTCATGTCTACTTTGACGGTTTAAACGTAATAAAGTCTATAAAATTTTATTCACCTACTCAAAATTGCGTTTAAGCACTAATGCTTTAAATTTTAAGCTACTTTTCATCGATCCAACTTACAGTTCTTTCAGTGCTGTGATGGGACTTGGTAGGTTACTGATTTTATTATAACTGAGATCCCTACAAAGAAGACAATAATACATGTTGGTTACGTGCGAATAGTTAGTTACAATAACGATATAACCAATGGAAGCAACAATAATTGGGATTCTTTGATGCCATCATTTGACCAAAGCAAACTTTCGCTACCGAAGAAAAGTGATAAGCTGTATTATAGTAGTTTGCATACAGTATGGGAGAAGGTGAGTAGAGGTTCGCTTATGTATTAAGGTTTTAAAACGCTGCTTGGTTCTTTTTATTCCTTTCGAGTTTTTTGTCGGAAAGATGAGAAATTGAAAAGAAAGCTGAGAAATATTCCACGAAATTTTTGACGAAGAAATAACAAGAAAAAGCCGTGATATTTTTATTTACATCATGAGTAATTTACAAATAAATAATTCCCAAATGAGAATTTGTTGTTACAACAACACTTACACAGGCAATTAGGCTACTAGCCGCCTATTTTTCAAACCACGTTGTGCGTTTACACGCTTATGGCTCGTAAATTCATGAGACGAGTTATGATGTTACCATAGAGATTGAAAGTTGTATATATTGTGTAATGTTTAGCCAGTTTAAGTATCGCTGATCGTCGCAGATGGTTTACAATATACTGCATGAGAAGTAAGCTTTGGAATAACGAAGACTCAACTTCTTAAAGGTCACATTTACGGTCGAATATTATATCACATTAATTCTTAATATACAGTACCATCATCAGCTAGTAAACACACAAGGCCAAAATTACATGAGGTATATACTAGATGGAATGTTTGTTCAGTTGGTCATTTCAATGTTCATCGATTATGAACAATAGTCAAACCGAAATTATAAAAAAATAACTTGCATTCAAATTCATGCACATAATAAACCCCATATTGAGGCGTTTCCAATTTAAAGTGATATAAATTAATCTAAAGATGACGAGTCTTGTTAAAATTAGGATTTAGCTTTAAAATGTACTGCCATATCCTGTCCTGATGGATAAGCTTTAATATTAGCCGCCAAAAACTGGGGTAATTGCAATAGCAGATGCTCACAAAACAGCTTATTTACCAATATCTTATTGCATTAAAGTATACTGTTGAAGTAGTTCGCATCATGGGTGTCCAGGAAAAGTTTTATCGTGTATTTTTTAGCTACATTAATGACGTGCATCAATATGCATCATCGACGCATAAGTATTAACCTAGTTTCGGTCCTTCGTTTAGAAATAAGCTTATTTTTAATCACTTCGAAGGATTATCAATTCACACATGCACATCGGAGAGTTTCATAGTCCAACAATGCTAGGCTCCAGCCATCTATTGAGCTCAGTTTCAAATTCGTGTCATTTCAAGTTGAGTCTCAATGAACAGTCACACGCCTTGCAATTCCAACACATGTACATTGTTTATATATTGACATCAATGGTCATAACACATCCCTCACACTGTTTCTTGATGTACAATTAAAACACGAGGAGGGGTGCTTTATTAGATATAGTACTAAAAAGTACTAATTGCGAGCATTTACAGTATCTTGTCAGTTTGTTTGCGAAATAATTGTCAATATAGATGTTGTATAAGCCAAGAAAATTGAAGCAAAAGCTTTTAAAAGTATACGTGTGTTAGATCACATGTGTATAAATGCTCCTTCACGGCAATGCAGAACTATCGTTTTACTTAATCAACTCACGACTTTCGGCAGAGCGTTGACTACCATACTCATATTAGGACTGGGTTCGTGTCATATTGACATGACAACCGCCACTAAGAATGAAATTAAATAAATTAAAAGACAAGTAGTTTGACCGCTTTGAAATATGGCAGTATTGTTTACACGTTTTGCTTCTTGTTGTATTTGCTGAAACACATTTGCCCTGTTCTGCACAGCATCAATGTATAATTGTGACACTAGTATTGCATATTTGTGCAAGTATATAATTTCTTAATTATAATCATAATCTGCTCTTTCAACACAATTTCATCAATGTCATGCTCAGTAATCGCTTTAAACCCATTACATTTGTTCAATGTAAAATACTTATGTATTGCAATAGGATGACTTGAATCACCTCGCACTTTAATTGTTTCATCTGTCTGGCAAAACTGTATCGTGCGATAATTTGTCACGAGATTACCATTGACTATCTTAGGATAGAGCTTTGGTAGGATTATTGACTTTACCCAACTAAAATATTTCACAAAGTTTTTCAACTATTTAATTTGTGCGTCTTATCCACCTAGATTAAAAATAGAAATTTCATTGAACAGATGTTCTTCTGAATAAATCATACTTGCGTAAAGCTGGATGATCGATTTGAGCCTTCGCGATAATTATCCACAACCATGCACTGTTATACTGATAAAAATAGCCTGGAATTTTTCTGTTAAGTATAAAATATTTAAGCAAGCACTTGGTTAACCGAGCCTAGTCGACATTAATGATCATGAATAACCTTTCAAAGCTTTATTATAATAGAAACATTTGTCAATCTCATGGATGATATTGCAGACACAACATCAACGCTGGATATCCTATTCTTCACATTAACCCATGCAGTTCTATAAATTATTAGATGTGCGTGTCATAAATGCAGCTTTTACAAATGGAATACCACGCCATGTAAACTAATGTAAAAAAGCGACAAAAATTTAGAAAACTTTAAATCTGAACCGACATGACAAGAGGCGCTGATGCAATAAAAATATTTTCTCTCAAATGTTAATTGTTGTTTTCTGAGCTTTGAGTTTGTCCAATTCATACATGACAAGTTGATTAGAACAGAAATAAATAGACAATTATAAGCACCACATGCTGATAAATATCCCAAATTTTGTATGATGTTGTAGGGTTATTAACCTGCGCACTGCACAGTGAAGAATAGTCAAGTTTCTCCTTCCGCGTACGATTATCTTCTAGATAAAAAGTATATTCCAACACAGCTTCTTCATAAGCAGATCACAGCAAATAGTACAACAGAAAACAAATACGATGCATCTTTTCCAACAGCCTTGTGGGGGGGGGGGGGGGGGGGTTAGATATAAAAAGTCTATGTAGGAGTAATTTATGGAGTAAATATGCATCCATATTTATATATTTTAGGTTCCTCGTGCACCTTGATTATTAAGGGATTTCCCTGGTAGAATTGTTTTGGTAATCTACTCTATTAACTAAGGGAAAGAGAAGGACAAAACTGGGAACATATATAATATACAGAACAAATTAGTAGATGAAGGTGACTATTTGCAACAAGTGAAATGAATATTTGTTAAAAACCTTGTTAGTCATCATACTACTCCTTAATCTTTTAAAAATTATATCACATCAATACACTTGAATCCAGGCAAAAACGATTTTTGAAAAGAAGATTAAGATTGGCACTTTGTCGTCATTATGGTGAATAATATGTGGCAGATAAAGGGTCTGTCCCTAATGGGCTTTATTTAAAGAAAATAGGCTTTAAACTTAGAGTAAGGCCAGTGACTGTTTTGAAACATAGTTTCATTCAAATACTTAATAAAATTGTGTCGCAATTTTAAAACAGTTCGTAAACCTTTTCTCGCATAAACGAACTTGTGATAAATGTATTCATGCTAGAACTGAGTTGCGTAAATGTAACTTAGAAAATTTTGAACGTAATAAATCGAATGCAAATAAAAGGACCAGCAAGCAATATACAGTAAGTATATCAAACCTAATGAGTAATAATGAGTAATGCGTTTATTGAAATACATACATGCATACATATATGACAATGTGCCTTATTATTACCATAATGGCTTTATGAGAACTCCTGAACTTGGGCACCTGGAGACGAAGCAATTAAATTGATGAAGAACAATCACCCATGGCCATGCAGGTTTAACTTGCTCTGAAAAGTGCGCTCGCAATAGTGCATGTAATGATGCTATGACTGGCGAAATGACAAGTAACTCGACATGCATACCGTGCTCCTGCTAGCATTTTCATTAACAATCACAGTTATACCCAAAATGAATTAATAAATAAATCGCGGTATTTGAAAAGTCTGAAAATCAAAAGATGCGCCTCTATTTATGCTTTGATTAATATTAAAATTAGTGTTTGCGTCATGCTTACCACTTCATCGAGGGCCACACCTTATAAATTAGAACAGGGTGTTACCTTTTTGGGTAAATTAATTCCCAAAAAGGTAGCTCGTGGCAAAGTATCATGCACTATACAATGCTGAAAGATAATTTATCACACATTATCAATTATAGTACCTTATTCATATCACGTCTATGCATGTAAATACCCTTTAACAAACCGTTGATAGATAATCTCGCGTCCAATAGCATAAACATGATCATGCACGTGAAGATGATGAAGGAGAATTCGAAATTCTTGGCTTCAATTTTTCTTAAAAAGGACAGTGGGTTTCTTTTGCTTTTGTAAAAGTGGTATCTAGTAGTACAAATCATTTTAAAAATCATGCACATTCTTGCTTGCCTTGTCGATGGACAATTTGCATGCTATAATAGACTAAAATTCGATCAAAGCAAGAAGAACGAAGTCGTTTAATAAAATTAGAAAAATGATCATAAGATTAGTAAAATTGCAACATTTATTTGCGGCAATTTCAGCTCAAAAATGCTTACTTTCCGCACGTAATACAAAAATGGAAAAAAATTTGCAAACTTCACAAGGCTAAATATTTTCTGTATTTTACAACATGTCGATCAATCGATCATCGATTACTTCGAAACTATGTAGCATTCCATTCCACCATAATGTTACAGTCCATACTATCAGTATAACAAAGTTCATGTCATCAACTAGTAGTGTGACATAATTGTTAACACTTTGAGAAACTAAAAATGGGACTTGTTTGGCATTCATTTTTGGCGCCACTTGACTATTATATTTCAGACATTCAAATGTGCATCTACTAGATCCTCAAGCAACGCATAGGAGATATTTTTTGCGTACTTCCACCCGATTTATCAGAAGAGCATAAGCTTATTACCATGACATTAACAAAAAAAAAGTGGGGAATAACAAGTGCACGTCATTCACAAGATTATGATTAATGAAGCTATTTACGTACTAGTGAGAAATGCCTGTCTAGATTAAAAGAATGCTAATGTACAAATATACGTTTATCACACAGTTCCAGATCATATGTGCATATTTGCAGTATATATATATATATATATATATATCTATATATATATATATATATATATATATATATATATATATATATATATATATATATATATATATATATATATATATATATATATATATATATATATATATAATGATATAAAAATATATCTATATGTATATATAATGAATAATAATCAACAATTTCCTTGTTGTTGGTTTGCGTTTGCATGGTATGTAGATCTTATTTACAATGTCACTGATTTGAAACACGAGACATTGCAAATTATAGAAATAACAAAAGCTTGTGAAAATCTATATTTTTTATGTAAATAAATCGTTTTTGCGGGATATGAGCAGCTGGGATTATCTTAAAAGATAAGCATGCGTCGGTATGGTGCAGCTTCGGGCAATTTTTAAACTTTTATGTTTAAATTCCGATGAAAGTGATAAAAGATTGCTTTGAATTAAACGTCTTACAAATCCGAGTAGTCTTGAGTAATTCACATTAGCGAATATAACAAGGTAGCAGTTTGATAGTTCAAGTGTGGAATATTACACTCTAAATTTTTTCTAATACTATATATTACTAGAAAATAAAAACATCGAGCTTTCAAGATCAAATTTTTTTCTCAGGTTCTAAAATCTCTTAGAGTCATGATGTCAGGATCGGCGTAAGATTATGCTCTTGCAAATATTTCAAAAAATATTGAACGATTTAGGAAAGAAAAACATCTTTACACGATCATAGTAAAATAACATAGGAAGGCTAATGATCAAAGTTAGTCAACTGGAGCCACTACCACGCAGAGTTTTAGATATGACTTTCATTATGATTCCACTACAGCTATCTTTGCGATTTTTAAAGAACCTGGTTGTTTTAAGGGTAGACCAAGTACATCTGATTGCTAGAACTCAAATATATAGATATACGGTACCGTAGTATGAAAGTCAAGCATAAAAGTCTGTAGCTCTCTAACGGTAAATTTTTCAGTCAACTTTTATTTACTCACAACTCTGCTTGTCCAAGCTTAACAAAATTAAAAGAAATTTACAGCAAGAATCGCTTGAAAAGTATAAGTAGGCTTTCACGCATTTCTAAATATAATTTAACTGAAAATCTTCAAATTGAAGATGAAGTAGCAATAAACTAGTAGAGTGACAGTTGTAAAGCTAGCATTGTAGTAATTCGTTAATGTACCAACATTTTGTGATGTATTATGCTGAATTCTTAACAATTATTCTTAGAATTTATGGTAAAATTACTTACAGAGTGCGTAATTTCTCTAATCTTTGAAAGCATTCAATTGTAATATTCTCGATGTTATTACCACTGAGTTTCCTTAAAAAATGAAGAGAACTGGTATTAATACCCACATTAATCGAAATTATTTTCTAAATAGTATAGTTTTATTCGAGTTGTCGAGTTTCCTAATTTTTGCTCAAGCTTTTGCACACACGTCTGAACATAATTTCTTCGTAAATTACACATGGATATATATATTCTATTCTCGAGACTCGTCTATCGAACTCAAATATTTCACGAAAAATTGCACTGGATGAAAAATTGAATTTGCCCCAAATTTGCCAGGTGCAAATATGTTGCAAATATGAAATTTGCAAAGCTTTGCGACCAGTGCAAAGGTGGCAATGGCCGAAATGAAATTTGCAAAGCTTTGCAAATTTCATATTTGCAACATATTTGCACCAGGCAAATTTGGAGCAAATTCAATTTTTCATCCAGTGTTGACAAATCATAAACTGTCTTCTTTCTAGTGTTTTGATTTTCATGTTCTGCGGAAAACCTTACTAAATCATCGCCGGAAACTTGACAAAAAAGCCGGTAAACTTCCATATATTTACACGCGTTTTTTGCCCGTTACATATCTTTTCATATCTACACTAGTGCAAGTATGGAAAATACGAGCTTTTTAGCAAAGTGAGCCATCCACCATGACGTATTTTGTCAGTGTATATGTAGCATTTACATAAGACTGTAAATAATATTGACAACTCATGAATCTAAGAAGTAAATAAATCTACTGTAGTTACATACACTAGTAACTTACAATACTTTTAAATTGGACATGGAACTGGATAACGCGGCTGGGACTTTTGTAAGATTGTTACCGTTCAATTCCCTAGAAGTAAACAAGGAAGAAGTGATTAACATAAGAATATTCGTTTTGCTTTGATAAGGCTGGAAAGATTTTAATATTTAAAAAACCATATTTAAAGGGTAAATGTGTCTTAATCAAGGGTATTTCTAAAAATTACAAAACATGGAAATTTAAACAGAGATCAATTGTGAAAAAACATGGTTGAGAAAAATACTTCCTCTGCGGAAGGAATTGAATATCATCGCAAAATTAATAATTTATCTGAATTGATGATTTATACGAATTAATGAAAACATGATTTCTACTCAGAATTAAGGTAAGTTTAACCGTGTGGATCAACCAATTTTCTATTTTATTATATTTCAACGAGTGCCAACAATTCTTTTGAAAGTCTGCTTTCCGTGTATTTTATCCAGGGCATCATTGGCACAAGCATGTGTGTACCTTCCTGAGTACATTTTTTGACACCAATTTAATTTTATAACAGAATAATAGTTTCGCTCCAGTTACTGGGTATCAAACACGCCGTATCAATGCGCTACCAAATGACAGTTTTTTGAAAATTGGTACAGAATTTAAATAATTACACAGCAAGAAAAATGATTTTCTTAGTTGGTGTAGTAAGGAATACAAACTTTAACATGTATTTCAAATTTATTATTAGACTAATTACAGTTCAATCAGCTTCCCCACTTTAATTTTGGGATCCGGGAGCTCAAGGTAATCTAGTTTGTTGAAATTGAGCTTTCTGCAAGAAAAACGATAATACACGTGCTTATTTATATCAAAAGAAACAAACTTTGCTCAGTTTTTCATTGTCAGAAACTTGTAACGATTTTTATGCTAATTGGCACTCAGCTAATATGCAAGTCGTGCTTTGAATCACCATGCACTTCCTGTCTTGTATTACAAGTTT
The DNA here is from genome assembly GCA_963855995.1 of Muricea muricata. Taxonomy (NCBI): domain Eukaryota; kingdom Metazoa; phylum Cnidaria; class Anthozoa; order Malacalcyonacea; family Plexauridae; genus Muricea; species Muricea muricata. Next base: position 102,215,667 of record OY979716.1, on the reverse strand, counting down.
ACAACAGAATTCACAATTCTGGGTGATAGCAAATCACGGGCAGTAATGTCCATTACCTACTGAGAGAAATTATGAGATGCATCAGCTGATTTCAAAAAAGTAATAGCACTTCAATTTTTTTCGGGACTAAGCATTTTGTTGTCTTTGATCACTCACAAGATTTCGTTTTTGTAGTAAAATAGTATACACTTTAGGTGACACTACGCATCATTAAACATAGAGCGTAGCTTTCTGGCTTAACGATTCGCTCGATCCCAGCAAATTTATTTTTAGCCTCTAAAGTCCCTCTAGTTTTTTTCTAATTTTCTCTATTTTATGATCGAAAAAAAATGCTGAAACAAAAGTGAAAAAATAGTCTTATCAAATTAAATTGGGAACAAAGATCATGGATTTGTTAAATTTAGTATTTTGTAAATAAATTATACAAACCCGATGCCCACTGTATATGCAAAATACTTGTTTTTGTCCAGTTGTGAATATTAATGAATAATTTGTGTATATATATATATATATATATATATATATATATATATATATATATATATATATATATATATATATATATACATATATATATATATATATATATATATATATATATATATATATATATATATATATATATATATATATATATATATATATATATATATATAAAGATGTATTTATCATATAGACTGCTAACGGATAATAAGTATTCTGTAATCTGATTGGCTCCTCTACTAGAAAGGCTGGGCTGGCTACGCTATTGCCAACAAATAACTTCATGATAAAGTCGAAACATCACTGGGGGTAATAAACACAATTAAAAAATGCCACTAAGGCCATCTGCTGTCACGAGTTTTTGACTTCTCATGACAAATCGAATATTTTTTCAGTGTCATGACACCTTTACGCATACTTAATCTTTTTGTATTGACGTTAATAGAGAAATTGTTTGTGATGACAAGTGAAAAAAAAGCAGAACAGTCAATGCGATCATATATAGAAAAGCATTAAAGAAAAGCAAAAAAAGTCGTTCCCAAAGTGCGAGTGTGTGAATCACAAATCTACACTTTAAGTAATTAACAACTTGTGGGAAAAATATTTAAAAACCGACGGGCTAAAAACTAAATATTTCTGCTTGGTAACTTACAATATTATTAAATTGGGCATCTTGGATAAGACGACAATAGGAACGTTGTTAAATTTGTTGTTATTCAAATTACTAAAAGTAAGAAAGAGAAAAATATAAGTTGATGGCGAAAAATATTACTTCGCTCTCCAGGGTCGACAATGGGCCTTCATGAGGGGACTTTATGTTGATGTTTTCGGATAAAATATCGTCAAACCACATCCCCCCTTGCACCCCATATGTCACTTTTTATACTTGCAGGAAAGCACGTTCTTCATTTTTTACCTCTCATAACGCTGATTCAGAGATCATGAGCCAAGCTTATCAATTTTAGACCCCTTCCTTTCTTATAAACACAACCTTTAGGCCTACAATAAGCCGTTCACATCCTTCATTAAGTATTAACCCTCTTTGATTGTAATTCTTTGAGTAAGCACGCTGGTCGATTTTGCTTAATTCTTTCCCACAAAGGGCGCCTAAAATTCCATTACATTTCTTTGCATTTCATACTAAATTTTATTGCTAAATTTTATATGCACGTTTTCCGCTTACAATAAGAGCCCGTCAAGTGAGAGAAATTATGCTAAAGCACTTCACACTATTAGGTATGGTATGATATCTTATGTTTTGTGACGTCCACACATCTGCTAGGAATTAGAAGTTAAATTTTTAGGTCTGGCGATCGTAAACACAAAACTTGAAATCACAAGTTATTCTAAATTTTATATTTTTTCCTTGGGATCGAAGCCCGCCCCCATGGCCTTAGCATAGATTTCACACCTTGATCTCACTGATTTCACACAAGCATGCCACTGCAGACTTCTTTAATCAGAAGCCTACAGCATATTTACCCCCTCTCCTATATAACTTAAGTATCCCACTAGAATACTAGCTAAATGTACGGGTTAATACCTGAATAGTGTTTAATTTAAAGCTTCAACTTACATATCAATCAGTTTCCCCATTGTATTGTTGGATTTCGGAAGATCGCTTAGTTTATTGTAACTGAGATCTCTGAAAAAACGAAACAAATAACGTATGTTAGATGTTTATGCTTAATAAGAAAGCTAAATAACCTATCGCAATAACATCTGCTCTGCAATTCTAAGAAGAAAGAAGCTTTCCGCAATTTTACGGGCATCGAGCACGAAATATCGTCCTGCACGAATTTGAATAAAAAGCACGGAATTTCTAACGCGCTCTTTGTAGTGTGTCCTAAAAAAGGCTGCCCATTGAGGTGAAGCACCAGTACTCCACTACAGAATAGTAATTAAAAAGAAAGTTTGCTCTCCCCGAAATCCGTCCATTTTTCAATTCGAGCAAAGCAGATTTAATGCCATTTTTCTACAAGAATGATTCTTTAAAATAGATTATGAATTGCCTTTAATTCTAATCATAATTCTAACGATAGCAACACAAAACGGTTGCCAGCAAAAATTTTTCACTTTGAAAATTGTGAAAATGATGCAACGTCGGCGTGGTTGATGGAAAATAAAAATCTACATGTGTAGGGTACTGAAAGAAGCGTGCAAATCTGCGTAAAGCGTGACAAGTAATGTAAGCAAACATACCTCACGTTCGAATTTGGATGTTTTAACTTGGCAATAACTCAGTCCTCTTAGTATAGCGAGTATAAATCTTAGTCCAAGCTCTAACTCTAAGTTCAACCTTAACCCTAACCCTGACCAACGTTTGTCATGTCAATGGTTAAATTCGAACACCGCGGCAATAGCGCTTGACTTAAAAGTGCAGCTTGCATGTTTATCTTCGACTTTAGTGCACAGATTCAGGGCAAGCACTACAGTGAAAAAAACCCTCTTTATTGAGACATGGCCCAGCATGGGGATAATGAATAGGATCATTGAAGATGAAAATCATATATTCTTTCTTTCTTTGTACAATTAAAATTCTTTCAAGTTTCTCAACAACGCAACCGACGTTCAAAGTCTCAACAAGTCCACACACAAGTACGGTTCATATAGTGGTAACACTTACTGCTCAAAAGTTTGAATACACATGCTGATCTGCTTAGTCAACTACTGTATGCCAATCAAGTTCCTTCATTTTGAGGTTATATGCATGTTCTACTAGTACTATTTTAATTGCAAGTGTGCAAAGACCTCTTTATCAGAATTTTTAACAATGAAAGAATGACTAACCAAAAAAAACTATGGGTATCACTTTACCAATACATGAAACAACATTTCACACTTGTATTCAAACTTCTGAGCAGTAACTGTAGTACAAACCAGCACAAACAATACACACGCCCTATACTGTGTATACGTACACAATATCATCTAATGGTTCTTTACTTATACTTTTATGGGAGACTTTGCAGAAACATAATTATTCTTGAAACATCACGATTCTTAATCTTGTGTAGCGGTGCTTCTGAATCAGGATATACGTATGGCTCGAATCACAAGTATCTATATATCCTGATCAGATTTATAAGTAATGATTACAATGTAATTTTCACACCGAACAGATTATTTTGCAAAAAAACTGCGGATGTATGTAAGGATCGGACTTAACATCCATAATTAGCAAATTTGAAGAAACAAGTTATTCGAGTATCTTCCAACTGAGCTTTTTGAAAAAAATTATTCCAAGCTGGAGTTTTTACCACTTTTTTCAATAAGAAATATATTTCTAAAGTTGGTTGTTTTGACTGATACGTAATGCTAAAAATACGAGCGCCTTGTATTAAATAAAGGCGCAAGCAGAGGGCAAACAACATGTACTTTTTAGTGCACATAAGAATTGCGAGCTCATCTTAGCTTAGCATTAGATAAACTCAAAACTCCTAACTCTAAGAAATTAAACTATATTTCCTATTATAAAACAGGTATCAACACCAGGTTACAATAACCCCTGCGAACAAAGCCTTTCAAACATACACAGAGCTAATTTATTTGAAAACCCATCAAAAGGTAACATGCCGCGTAATAATTTTCTACTGCCATTGAATGAATTGTGCAAGGCCAGGCGTCAAATTAGTTAATTTGAATATTTCTCTTTTGATGACCCGAATTCTTGGCTCAAGTTCGCAAAATACCAGCAAATTACTTTAAATGCTTGAACATCTGTTTTCATACGTCCAGAAAGTAGCAAGCATGTTCGCGCTTGGTGCTCTATTTCCGACCGGAATTCGATACCATCAACTTGCCTCAAGGAGTTCAAGGTCACATTTAACAAGAAACGTATTTCACTACTGTGACCTTAAATAGTGAAAGCAATTAGCGGCTTAGGATTTTTTGCTGTTGATATATTAGAATGTCAGTAATGTCCAATTCCTAGGATAGTAATAACTTATATACAATATAGGCAAAAAGTGTGACAGAAATTTTGGCTGCAAATTGTTATTTTTTACACAGTGATGGAGCCATGTTTGAAACAGATATGTAAACTAGAAAGAGAATAAATGAATTCCCAGATTTCCATGGACAGTACGTTAACTTTGAAAAAGTACGCAGAATAGTATGCAGACTTTTGATTTGATTTTATAACCAAATATGAGATTAATTTCTTGGAGATCACGAAAGAATACGAGCGTTTTCATGCAGACATTTCACATGCAGGGCCGTGCCGACTAATAATATTTTGCGATGAGAGGGGATGTTATGTATATTAGCTATATTATGTATTAAATTTACACAAATAAGGTACGAGTTCTGTCCGTAACTAGTAATGGGTACATCTGAGCGAGTGGCTGCCGTGACCAGCATCCACCTGGGTCTCTTCCTCCAGCGAGGAGCGTGAAGAAGACACCCTGAGTAGGGCCCACTGTGCACACCAATGAAGCAAAAACAAGAAACTTATAAATTAAGATCAAGTTTCCTAAAATATTACTGTTCATGATTATAGAGCCAATTCTGTTGGATTAGCCTCAACTCTACAGTATAAATGTAGGAATAATCACCATATTGCATGCCTCTCACACCAGTTCATTCACAATCTAATTCAAGTAAGCCTCTTTGGCAAAGCTGCTAGTAAATGAAGCACTGTATCCAAGACACCAAAAACATTATTAACATAATCTCATACTTCCTGATGCACATGCAAAAACTACTTTGATGTCGTACTGTCGCATTGTCTCAGCGTGATTTTCTAATGATTATTTGACAGCGCTATAAAGGACTGTTGTTCTTCGTGCATGTATCTCTCAACACCGTTCCATAATGTACATCAATGACGCACACAACTGTACCCATTACATTACTCATTAGGCTGCACATCGTTTCTGCCGATCAGAAAAACAATTGCAAGATAAAATTGCCTAATGATCAGGATTACTTGAGTAAAAATGCCAAGCAATGTATGTGTTAAATTAAGATTCGCACGCGCATGGCATTATTACTTTTTAAAATTTCTTGTGTTCAAGCCCTTTATCTTGCAAAACGCTTTGCTTTATTGGATCCCCACGTCCAATCAGGACAGCTAGGTCGCTTTTAATTTAGTGGAAAACAGTATATCACTTCCACACAATACAGGTTTTTAGCCAAGTCGTCTGGTCACCTATCAATTTTCAGAAATAAAATTAGAGGGAGTTCTAATCGGTAATGTCGACTCAAAAAGTATACATATTATGAAGAAAAATTTTCACATCAAGATGAAATCGCAGCATGTCGTCCCGATTGTAGCACTAAGCCGTCGTCAAAATGTTTCATCATATTTGCGGAAGATAATTGGATAAATTGCTTGTACCATAATCTTGTTCTGATGTCTCGAAATAATCTATAATAATTCCAGGACATGCATATATGTGTGCATGTCACGACGAAGTTTTGTCGTCGTTGCTCTATATAATAGGACAGGGATCTAGAAACACAGTAATTAATGTTCTGAGTTATTAATAAAAGAAGATTAAGTACCTGTATGCTGTGTCCACGAAATAATTCCGCATATTAATCTGCTGGCATGCACTTTGACTTTCAACGCAATTTCATCATTGTCGCGCTTAATAATGCCTCAAGACGCTTTATATTTAGTGGAGTAAACCTCTTATGTATCAGAAATAAGGTGACATATTAAACTCGTAGCGTTCTTTAACTGATGCATCATCTATCAAGACTCTCATGCACCTAATATTGTGCGATAATTCGTCATGAGATTACCATTAAGATAATGGCAATGTCGAGAATATCTTGCACGATATACTCTTTTGCATAAGTATGGAATTTTTTGGCCTGACATGTTTTGGAAAGTCTGATACATTTTTTCCTACGGAAGTCATTTTTCTTGAATGTACCATACAAAGCGCGTCAGTCTGACATCTGTCAGTGATTGCGAAGTTCTGGAAGGAAAAGCGCTAGATTTTTCTAGGTTAGACCTGAACTAATTTTTTAAAGCGAAAAGCACCCCCCTCATCTTTTTGTTGTTTACTCCAATTTTAATCTTTGGACATATGTTTGCTGTGCCTAATTGTCTTCACGTAATCTTTAGGAACTCGCAGCCTTTTTACTACGAGTCATGCTCACAACAAGTGGCTCAGCAAATTGCTGCAATATTAAATAAGAGAATATTACCTATATAATATTTACATATTTAATAGAACTAATTTTATCTGAGCAGACATGATAAGAAACACTGGCATGACAAAACATTTTTTTCTTTTAAATGACTCTACCACACAAGGTGATTTTCGCTATACGAACATTGATTTTTCCATTTCCTACATTACAATTACATTATAAGTACAAGAGCACCTTATTAGTACCAGTGATAAACATCCTGACATTTATATAATATTGTATGATTTTAGCGCGTTTATACTAATGAATTAATCGACTTATTTGTTTCATTGCGATGCATTCGTTTCAAAGATTAAATGACAAAAGTTTTCTCAAAAGGTCTGCAGTGCCGCCTAATGGTGTTTTCTGAATAATATTTCTAGTAATATGAGTTCACCGTGCATCTATAATTATAGAGCCCTTTAGCATCACCCGGAGCTTTTTACTAGGGAGAGCATAGCCTGCGTAGCTGTAACTGTGACGCGAGAGGAACTTCTCGCAGGATAATATCTATTTTCTAGAGTTTTTAAAGCTATCTCATGACTGATAAGTTTGATTTCAAATTCAGAATAACCGCAGAAAGTATCATTCTGTGTACAATAACTGATATTTTTTTTCGAAAATCTTGATGTATAATTATAAGAATGCATCCTTTGGTTTTGAGTGCATGATTACATGACATACAGCACCTACAGGGTGTCCCAAAAAAACCCAAAACTATTGAAATCACCTATTGTTAACATTTGAATGCCCTAGCACTTGTTAAAAAATTAAAATATCGTTGTAAAGTACGTTTGTTTTGCTCATGGGAATATTGATAAGAACCAAATTGAATAGGCTAAAATAACCCATGCATAAAATTTGATTGCATTCGTAGGTTTAGTTTTTTTGTCTGGCATAAAAATGGTTAACACTGAGTATTACTGTTAATTATGACGGTTATCTCAACAGTTTATCCACTCGTGGGTTCAATTTAGTGCTAGGCATTGAAATTCTAACAATAGATCATTTTCAATAGTTTTTGGGTTTTTTTTGGGACACCCTGTATATCTACTTGCATAATATATTTTGCTATTATACGACATCATGAGACATGACATGCATGACTAATCTCCTCGAACGAGACGAATACAGCAGATAACTGTAATATGGCGTTGAATTTCTCCAACCTGCACTCTCAAAGAGGCATTATTTGTTTCGACCGGGTGTAGGGCCACTTTAAGCAGAATGCACTAATGCAGACGGTGTAAATATCAATCCAGATAAACAGTCATATGCAAAATTTAATTGAAGGAGTCTTGTTTGTGAATTTACAAATAAAACGCTAGCATAGTACGGCCCTGACACTCGGTAATAGAGTTTGTAGTTGGGTTTAGAGAACACTGAGTATTTGCAAATATTTATTGAAGCAAATATTCTGTCGTTTATATACATGATAGAATTGTTCAATGAAAGCATAACTTCTCCCTGGGGATTGGCCAATCAAACTGGCGATGTCTATATCAAATAATGAATAATGCATGCTATTGATGAAGTATAAACTCAGTGTTGACATGACTGGTAAGAAAAATCAAGAAAGGTGCTTGGCGTCTCTCTCGGCAGGCATACCGTGTTCCAGCTAGCACTTTGATTAACAATTATATTTTATATTATTACGACGCTGAAATAATTAATGAATTGCGCTACGCCAGCTACTTCACGTTATTTCGCCTTATTTATATTACAATGGCATTTAGCAATGAAAATGAAAAGACGCGGCTCTATTTATCTTAAAAGTTACACTAAAATTAGTATTTGCGTCAACTGATAGCCAAACCTTACAAATTGCGGCAGGGTGTTACCTTGTTTGGTAAATTGATTGCAAGAAATCTAACTCGTGCCAAAACAGCATGCCCTGTACCATGCTGAAAGATTATTTAACATACTGTTGACAGAAATTTCTCTATGTTGACTGAATTTGAATGTTTTTGTTCAAATAAGAAAGAATCATTTACCAAGTCAAAGATAACAAAGGAACATTCTAGACTTAAATTTTGTCAGAAACTTTTTCTTTTTCCGAATACAAAACGAATAGAGCACGCAGGGACAGATGCTCTGTACCAATATACTGGGTAGCTGGATCCGAAACAGACTAAATACTTCTCTTGCAATTAATATAGCAGCAAAAATGCAAAATGCTGAAAATAATTATATCTGTATTTTTAAATGCTGCACGTACATATATTTAAATTTTATCAGATTTGGCACGATATTGTTTTTTTCCCACTCGTAACATTGCATCACATTTAGCAATAAATTTGAGTGGTTTATTTTACTGCGTTCGGTGACCACATCAAACGTGAATCAACATCAAACGTGAATTCAAGCTATACAAAATTGATATATGTTTTTTTGTCGACAAGCAATTGTATCGCCGTCAAAAGGCGACACTATTATCATAAGAAATCCTAAGATCACTTGTCATCAAACTAGTGCGTGACGTAAAGAACTCAACAGTTTGTTAACACTTGGAGAGACTCAGGCACTGTTTTAGATTGTTTCGGCGCCACTTCTTTAGACTTTTATTATTAAATCTTAAAGCAACGCGTTAGTGATATTCCTTATGTATTTCAACTCGTTTTATCACAAGAGCTTAAGCACGTTATTATGCAATTGACAACAGGAAATAGGGAATAAGCTAGCCACGTCATTACCAACTGATAATAAATTATTTTTATTTGACGATGTCCAGAAACAGAGACAAGTACCTATTTAGATTAAAAGATTCCTAATGCATATACAAAATATACATTTGATGCACTGTCAGCTTAATGTTTGCGCAAATGTAATATTTATCAGAAGAAGTAGGGTAAAATAATATTGATTATTGACAGCATGCTTTGGTTTCATAAAAGATAAATGACAGTAACTTGATAATTCCATGAAAACTAGTAGCTAATGTGTAGAACAGGAATACACTATTTCTGATTGATTAATTAATTACTTCATCATCTGTATACGATGTATTTATCAACTCACAAATGTAGCAAACCACACAAGTTCTAGTCGTAGTTGTAGACGAAAATTGAAAAAGGATATAATTTATAACGCACATGATTTCCGTTGCTTTATATCGGATATGACTAGCTGGGATTGGCTTGAGATTACCGTGAGTCGGTATGACGCAGCTCTAGGCAATTCTCCTTTGAACTTTCCGATAATTGATAAAAGATTTTTCTCAAATCAATGTGCTATATATCCGGGTAATCTTGGGTGATTTGCATCAACTGATGTAATAAGGATGGATACAATCGTTATAATTAGTCAATTTGAAGCAAATGAGACATAATCGTTGACAGTTCTTTTATTTAAAATACCATATTTACATACGTATTACAGTAAAACGAGATACACTGCAACACGGTCATTAGAATTATTTCTCCAAAATATGAAGTATGAAATTTTGTATTTGATATACAGTAGTCTGTATATGTATACATATATGTATGTATGTATATATATATATATATATATATATATATATATATATATATATATATATATATATATATATATATATATATATATATATATATATATATATATATATGTGTGTGTGTGTGTGTGTGTGTACATAGACTATATATATATATATATATATATATATATATATATATATATATATATATATATATATATATATATATATATATATATATATATATATATATATATATATATATATAGTCTATGTACACACTTCTGCATAACATCGATATTTTATTTATGCATATGCATTTTTGTCTTTTGAACTTCACATTATTGAAGGTATTTTAATGCGTCAGAAAAGTTTAGACTGCCGGAAATTTGGACTACATGGCGTCTTAATTGTTCGTCTAGGGTAGTCAAAACTATATCGGTATTGCTACTGGGTACTACAGTTTGTACTCTGTTTTGTGTTTACGACTTCATTTTGTGCGTTCACGTCACATGAAATTCTGTATCGTGAAACTCTGTATCGCTTAAGTAGTAAAATAGTGTATTTCTCGCCTAGCTGAATTTTTATGATCATAATTGAACACACAAATATTTTCTCGTCTGACTGGACGATTTTGAGTTGTTAGATCATTGCTATTGGTGGTTGCTTTTAGATTAGTTTAAGTTTAACCAATAACTGATGGATTCCAATAAAATAAAAAAAAACGTTTGAATGATTGACACTCTGCAGGAAGAATGTGATGTCAAGATTTTGTTTTGGAACCCTGGATGTCATGTCAAGGTTTTGCTTTACCCCACCCCAGGGCATCAGAGGTCCGATGTTATTCTAAATTATTCTTAATGATACTCTAAATGATATTCTAAATTATTAATTGGTGCATGTGAGATTTTATTTCCACAGTTAAACAGGGCAAGTAGAAACTGGATCGAAACTTATCAGTAAATACCCCATTTAATTGGGTTTTTTGTAACCTAAATTGTTTTCAATTAGCTGCAATACGCACAATGAGGAATATTGAGAAGCTCAATGGGAAGGCAAATTACAAAAGAAAAACAGGAAGATTCCAAATGGCAACAGAGCACAAGATTAGGTTTAAGAATACACTAGATTTCCAAAGCTGGTCACAGCATTTCAAGCACAGACCAATCGGCACCTACCCACTGTTCAGTGGATTAAAATTCAGATATAAATATAGATTATTCTATTTTTAATCGCGATTTAATACTCTGATGAAAGGTATCATAGGGAGGGTCATGTTAGTAAGGTGAAACTATCCAGCCAAGCATAACAGTTTTCGCATAATTTTGAAACATTATGCTCATATATTACTTTAAACATGCTATAGTTTACATTATAATGTGATTGGGGGCTTTGGGGCATGCCTATTTCATGTTTTCATCTTATCCAGTACAAGTCAAATTTGTGAAAGAAAAATGAAAAATAGTTTTGAAAAATCAGGATTTTCTTTATTTCGTTTCCTCGCTTCGTATTCACCCATGTATCTAAATATGATGTGTTTGCAAGCCTAGTAAAAGGACTAAACTCGAACTCAACTAGGGGTCTCGATAACCTAGACCAAACTCCAACATGTACACTCAGAAAAAATCTATACGTACCTTGCCAAATTCAGAGTTCGGAAATACATCGTTAAAACAGAATTAAAATAAGAAGCGAAATTACTCGACAAGATCACCAAAGATACTCAAAATTTCAAACTAGTACGAAAACAATTTGTCAAAGCAATCTGTGTAGCTATTAAAGAACTATGTCTGCAACTCTGCCATATTATATAGTAACATGTGTCCATGATATTCTTTTTACGTAGTTCAGGAAAGGCACAGACCTTTCCCCAGATGCTGCATGTATTAACTCAGGATTCCCCCCCGAAATGTACCTTTTCAAATATTCCACTTGTGAGTTGATTGTTTCGGCAAAAATATTCTAACTAAGCTTTCATTTCAAAAGTTACACCTTTTTGGGACACCCTGTGAAAGTGCTCGAAACTCATCACCGCGAAAATTAGGACAAATACAAACAGTGACAAACTGTAAAAATATCAATGTTTAACATAAAAAGCTGTTGAAATTGAAAAGGTTCAGCGTGCAGGACACTTGATGCATTGAACGTGTTGCCACATACAGCATTATTTTTTTCACTGTGATGGAGTTCGTATTGACATTGTGATCTAAGTACCTTAATATATGCTGGTTGGAAGTGAATAACTTTAACTAGACTACAAAATATGGCTGATACAGGAACTTTGCGTTTGCAGCCTACAGGTAACCTAATTTTCTTGTTATATTAGTACATGACACAAATGTATACAAAATTTGAAAACTTCGTGCAACTATATTTTCCATATTTTCCAACATTTCGCCACCAACCTTTGCAATTTTATTTATTTTTGGATGCTTTTTCAAGCTGTGATGAAAGATTTTGATCATTAACCTGTATTAAAAAGTAGTCTATCATTGTCTATTGTAAATATAATGCTTTCGAGACAGGCAGCATTAGTTTATATAATATGATTTGTAGAAAAACAATAATTTTGCCTACAGTGTATTTCATTGTAATCCACAACTCAGGGACATCGGGGATTTTCTGTCAGGGTCTTGATCAATTTTTTGAGCAAAGGATATTTAATCAGCATGGCACACTAAACTGTATGGACGAACTAAATTTCAGTATTTGTTCCTTGCCTACGAGGTATTCTTCTATTTCTGTCAACAATAATTACCTAGTTTGTCACAAAATGTGATCTAGCAGAAAAAAACAATTGAGATATGCAAACATCGGCACATTGTTTTGGTAAAATTAACGAACACATAGACGTCTCAGTACATTCCATTTGAGCAATTTGCATGCACTTTTTTTGAAAGGTCAGTCTTCATAGAAAGGAAAATATCGTATGTCTTCCCTGTAGTAGTATTCCGGTCCTACTCTCTTTCTTGCCTTTGCCTACCCAGCAAGCAACGCTACTTGAAAAATTACATTAATATACTAGTGCAAAAGATGTAATTTAACATATAGTGAGCAGCAAAGCAATTTTCTAAGTGTATTTTAAGAATAGCTTGCAATATCAATATCGTATACAACATTTCACTTTACATCCATTCTACCACAACATTTGTTCGTTTGTCACTGAGATCGTAGAAATTTTGGGTGATCACATTGTTAATCATAGCAAATTTGCATATAAATTAAATCAAATTTGCATATTTTTACAAAGCGACCTTTTCTCGGTCTAGGTTGTGAAAACAAACAATATACCTGATAGCTGTGTGCGAACAAAGAACTTCAGCAAACGTTGTGACACCTCAATTTGTAACTTTTTGTAGATACGATAGAAACAAAGTTGTAAATAACACCAACAGTGAGTTTAATGATGAGCAACAAACTATTTCGATATCAGTTATTTCAGACTCAGAATTCCTTGACTCGATGTTGCATAGTATTTATGGGAAGGTTACCCTAAAATTTTATGCATATATGAAAATCTCTTTGTTTAGTTGCAATGCATGTCTTCTCCAGAAAAAATCCTGTAATTTAGCAACCGCGAGCGTCAAACATAAACTTGCTCGAGGCTAAAACGTTAATTCGGGTAGAAGATATATCGATACATCCTGTTGTCATTAGAGATGATTTCAAAAGAAATTAGCCTGGCAGAACACGAATATATGAATTAACATACACCCCTAATTAACATTCAAGCACCGGCCCTGTACATAAAAGGCTCCTAGCTTCATCCTCCCCCGAATATTTTAATGCATTTAAAAATCTATAACATACACACGATCTCATCAGGAAATACAAATTATGCTCCAGTTTCCCTGTAAATTTAATTTCTAACTTCTTGTAGGAACCGTTATTCATATTTTCAATTGTTTACTAGAATATGTAACAGTTTTGCTGCAGGCAATTGTAATCTATTGTCTAAAAAAATATCAAAGAATACCACAGTATAGACATAACAGGTTTATAATGTTTCAAATTCTATGGGACACAATTATGTGTTGACAAAAAATTGTTATCTGCCGATGGCTAGATATTTTGTTACTATTTATACTTCAAAATAACGCCATAAATATCGTCCTCTTCAGTGAATTAATGGAGGTGAGCAACAATTAACGTAGGCATTGACTTTTTATGTTTATCTTGACATAAAAAATTATATGTATAGGAAAATATTATTGAAATGATATTCCTACATTGTCTTCCTTAATACACATGATGGTTGGGTATCCTACAGCTCGGTGTTAACCTTTTACACAAACTTCACCCTGTACCTTATTTGTATGATACTGCACGGTATTAAAACATAGTAAAGAGCTATTCGTGCCATGAATACGCTAAGAAAAAGTAGGATGCTATTCAAGGAATCCGTTTAAATTAGGACTCCGTTTAAACCTGCTAATGACTGAATCGAATGACCTTGAATTTTTAATTGTCGCTTACAATCCATATTTAGTATGAAAATTTCAAACTTTTTTTTGTATACAGTTTCCTTCATAAAAAGAGACATGGTGTGATTTTTTTCAATTAGCTATTAACGTCAGCACTTAGTAATTTACGAAAGCACGAGAAAATAGCATTTTATATTTTAAACATGTCCTCTGGGATGTATATACATACTGTATGCACACTTTAGCTATTCGCCGAGTATAATCCGAACTTGAGCTAGGGTAATCACCCTCGCATAGTATACAGGATTACTGACCGATTTAATAGTTGAATTCCTTTCAGATTTTTCCGATCATTTAAATACACCAGACTACTTGAAATGATCTGCCTCATGAGTTTTAAAATAGAACAGGAGATTGAAGTAAAGGGCACCCATAACCAGTTGCCGTGATCCAGCGTAGTAATATATAATGAGTGCAATTTAAACTACACTAATTAAAACTACATTTCCGTTGGTGTACAGTATTGTCCTTTTAAGATAGAGTGACTGTTTGGTTCATTTCACAGGGAAGAAATGACAGATAACGTACAATAAGTAAAAACTCGAAGGAATTAATTAGTCGTGCTAGCAGCTTTTGGTTCGTAATTAAATCATAATCATATGAATAAAAACAGTGAGTTGGAGGAGTGTTGAACAGCAAGATATCTCATTAAAACAGACATCATGCATGTGGTAAACTGATCAGATGTCAATAGTGACTTCGACGCAATTAGGATATCCTTCGTTCATCAGAATTTCATTTTCCTTAGCAAGCTGAGTCAATATTGCCAACTCATTAACGAGCTCTTCTAAATTTCTGTTGATCCTTACCAGTTACATACAACTATATTATAATGGAACAATCACTGTTTTGCAGGCTATGAGACATTCTGTACAAGTAACTTCCTAATTGTACATGCTTATACATACTTACTGTGGATAATACACGCAATAGATAATCTGTAGTTCTGTCATGAAAACCCAATAAAAATCGGGACGCCTTGATGGATTCGCGACCCGCTGCACACCAGGAATAGCCCTGGTAGTTGAGCAAAAATTGAATTTCTTCTCAGTTAATAAAACCACAGGACACAGTGGTGAAGCGTACATAATATTACCAGAAGTAGAATGATAGTATGGAATAAACTTTCTATGAAAATTAACCTCATGGAAGATTTTATTTTCTTTAGTAACGACGGAGTCTTGAAGAACAAGAAGCATGTTATTAACTACCTTACAAATAAACTCTAATTTGCCTAAAAATAGAAAGGGAATGCACAAATTACCGAAAATATTCCTAGAGCTCTAATGAGATTCCAAAAAGCCGATAGCAATATAAACCGAGGAATTTTACTTGCTGATCGAGATACAATAGTCCTTAGGGAAAGACGACTTTTTGTTACATAAAATACCTCAAAGTGCTATAAAAGGTACAGCCATATGTTACCTCTA